>JAGXJF010003324.1:0-491813 GCA_019208055.1 Stipa capillata
TGCGGCGATACGCACAGACGAAGTGCCTTCTCGACTATACATATCTCACAGAGTAGCACGACAGAAGCATTGCAGTGGTCCATTATTACAACTTAATTTATAAACTCAGAAAACAAGATACAATACATTCCCAAAAAGTACGGGGAATTTAAAACCATGCCAGTTGGTTACAGCAAAAGACATATCTACACTCTCAACTCCCACATCCTATACTTGTACTCTACGCTTCAGAGTCTTCACCATGGTGGTCGAAGTGTTGATCGATGCCTTCGTCTTCCTTTGTCGCTGTCAGCCCCTTGAAGACTTCATCTTTGGCCCCGATGTCGACTACATTTTGATCTAATATCGGCTCTCCTCCTATCAAAGGAATTAGAATAGAGGGATGAGTACAGACGGTACTCAACAAGTCCAGGAATAGCAAAGAGGTGTTTGATGCACTATCTACTGAGAACGGCAACGTTCTCCAAAAGCACTGCAGTTTTAGAAGGTAAGAGAGTCAAGTTTTAATTTAAGAGACTAATGATCTCATGTCTCACAAGCTGCTAGGATTCCCGATGAATCCCTTTCTTGCTGGGTTCACAGTTCCAATCGGGAACACGGAGTGACAATGCCACAATTCTATACACTCTGCAGATGTGCGCAACTGTACCCACAAACGACTACAGTCATGTATCTGAGGTGGCCAAACCTCATCTACACTCCCGAGGTCACAGAGCCATTTCGCCGCCCGCTCGGCCATACTCCACGTCGTAGTCCATATAGGACTATCGGTCCAAAATCTATTTGTGGCTAACCCTATGGTTAATACCCCATTTTCAAATAAGATGTGGCTAGCCCGGCGACTAATACCACTTGTTCAAATAAGATGTGGCTAGCCCGGCGACTAATACCACTTGAATAAAATGTGGGTAGCCCTATGGCCAAACCACATCAACAACTGTGGGTAGCCCTATGGCCAAACCACCTTCCTGATAGCCGATCCCACTACTGAGGTCTTGCGTTCCCAGGGGAGTATGAACCTAGGGCAAAGGTACTTTGGCTCAGCCCCGCCCATACAGGGTATGTGGTAAGCGCGTTCGCTATGGCCCTTAAGCACATTCGATCATTGGTTGCATTAACCTTATATGAAACATTCCCGTGTGATGAAATCCACC
The DNA here is from genome assembly GCA_019208055.1 of Stipa capillata. Classification (NCBI taxonomy): domain Eukaryota; kingdom Viridiplantae; phylum Streptophyta; class Magnoliopsida; order Poales; family Poaceae; genus Stipa; species Stipa capillata. The sequence goes on from JAGXJF010003324.1 coordinate 1,155, forward strand.
TTCCCAATGTGCTGACCGCACCCTTTCCAGGATTTCATCACCCACCATGCTATCGCCCAAGAACCGGCGATCCAAAACAAAACAACAGTTGATTGATCTTTAGAAAATAGATTTTGTGCATGTTATAGACAAGAGGGAAGTTTTAGAAAACGTTCTCAACGGACATGAACAAGAAACTGGACTTGCCTGGTATCGGAGTGGAAATGGAGTTCGAAGGGTTTACTTGTAGAACTCCGGCTTCTAGCAAGAAAATAATAAAGTCCGATAAGGACTAATCCAGAAGATTCCAAATATGAATATAGATGACATGGCATTATGCATGCGAGAAAATGGTGCACTTAATTTGCTTAAATGGATTCAATTCTAGATCTTTTAGATATTTTTTTGAAGGATTTGGGAATTTCCTAGAAAAATAAATTGAACGTTAAATATTTAAACCTCATGTTAATCTCTTACATGATAACATCAATCGATTTAACCTTGGATTGCTTTACTCAAAAATTTAACCTTTCGATCCAATCATTAACTTTAGTAAGGAAATTAACTAAGATCTTAGGAGATTGCTTTTAGAGTTTAGCTTCCTTCTAAAGAATAGCATATTTTACTCAATTTAAAATAATCCACAAACTTAGGTATATGTATATAGATATGTTCATAACCCCATTTTTTCTTACTTGTTTCTCTTTCTTTCTTGCTTTAAAGAAACAGAAATATATGCATCTATATATATAGATTTTTCTTTTTTAATCATTTTCTTAACTTTTATTCCATTTTTCTTTTACTTTTAACCTAACTATCCTAACCTAACCCAAGCCTCCCTCTCTCTCTCTTTCTCTCTCTCTCTCTCATCTCTTACCTAATTCCCTAATTTCCCCAACTCTCACTCACTGCACCCGACCGAACTCCCCTATGACTCCAGTGCCGCCGCCGTGGCCCCCGGTCTTCCCCGCCGATGTGGTTTCTCCTCCCCTCGCTCCCGCGCATGCTGCCACCTCTCCAAGCCCCTACAACGCCGCCGGTGCCTCTTTTGTCTTGGCCCTCTGCGCCGCCGCACAGGCTCCTTGCGTCGTCGCCTCGGCCTCTTGGTCGCTGCCTCGGCTGCGGGTCCGGGCTCGGCCCCGTGGGATTTAGCCCTCTAGGATAAGAACGGATACACACTATACTGTTGCCTAATTGTTTGATTGAGGAACAGATACTACCCTTGATTTCTGCCTATACCTACTGTTCTTCGTGACCATGTGTTTCAATAATTTAAGAACAGATGCTAAACTTGTTTTTAGTTATTTTTGCTTGGGTATATACCTATATCAGATCATTATTTTGAAGAACAGATCATACACTGGTTGTCTACTCGATGCCTGTTTTTATGATGGTTGGACTGAGAAAGAATTGAGAAAGTATAAGGATAAGAGCAGATGCTATTCTTGAACTTAGCATATTCTCATTTTCCACATATTTGTATGTATATCTGTTTTAGATTGGTTACAAGAGTGGATGCTATACTTGCCCTTAGCTAAGTAGCTATGCTTATGGACTCAACCTGATTTGGTATATTGCTATGCGGCATCTCTGGTCCTTAAGGACATTTCAACTAGCAGAATAGATGCTCCTACATGATCTTTATTCATATTCTTGTTCCTGATTTAGGCATGTATCAATACCAGATTATTAACTGAAGGAACAGCTGTTTGCTTGATTTAATACTTTCAAAAGATGGAAAGGAGAATAGATACTTTACTTAGTTCCTATTATCCGGATAATGATTTGTATCCCGGAGTTAACTTGACTTCATTGCAGCTTAAAGTTGGTTAAACAAATCTAAGCCTTAAAGGTCTATTATGCATTGGGATGTCTAAAAAAACAAAATCTGCCATGCTGATGTGCACTACTATACTTAGTGACTGATATCAGTAGAACTATTAGCATGCCTGCCCTTCGGCCAAAATTATTTATGTGGAACGAATTGAAAACCTAAAGCCATTACTCTAATGGTATGAGCGACTTCGTTTAATGGTTATCCTACTAGCATCAAACATGTTTATTAGCATATGAAGGACTCAATTTTTGTTCTGCTTAGGAATTTAGAATTTGGACCCTTTTGACAAAGCTAGAAATACTAGTAATCTCTCATCTATTTAGGAAGACAAACTTTGCTCCCGAAGTGAGATGGATTCTATTGAAGATATCCTTATGTTGTTAGTTCTGCTTACTTAAAAGATTATATGCACATAAGATATTTAGATATTTGTTACTAATTGTACACGGTCAGGCGGCCTAATAGTTTTGCTTTATTCGAGTTGATGTGATTCAAAATCTACCATGGTTGTGCTCAAAACTGATACACTTGACTGCTAAGTAATATTCTTTACGTGCATCAGTTCACTTAAACTGATGGAACTCATACTACCCTTGACTTAACTTCTTTATGTTTCCTTCATATATATATGAGTGCGTTAGTTATTTTCCTAATTAAAACAATGCTCTATTCAACTTAGCTTCTCCCTGTTTTCTTTATATATGCATCAAGCTATTAATCTGAGAAAGAACAATTTAACTACTATTTTGTCTATTCAATTACCAACTCTTGTGGTAATTAAGCTAAAATAGAATTTGAGAAGGGTATAAGAATAGACTACTGCACTTGATTTTTATTAAGCTAATATACGTATGATTCTTGATTCCTTTTTCTAAATATCCATTAATTCACTTAGACTGAAGAAACAGGGTCTCACACTTGGTCTTGGTTGATTTATTCCGATGCTTTTGCATCTGAAACATTTGGTATAAGTTCATGTGTATATGTGATCTATACATACATACATGTTTTCGAAAACTGCTAAGAACAAACTACTGCCATGATGCCTATTCGGTTGCCTTAACATATATATATTGAGGCGTCTTCTCTGAAATCTTGAGAAAGATGCTAAGAACTCTGATAAGAACAGATTTCTACACTGCTGCCTATATGTTGCCTTGATTATTATGATGTTTATCTGGTAAAGGACTAGAGAAAAGGTGCTGAGAAATTGATAAGAATAGAGACCTACACCCTAGTTGCCTAAAGAAAACCCGATGATGAATCTATTCTGAGAATTCTTGTTTGAGAATCCTATAGCCAAAGATGATAAGAACAAATGCTATTTAAATTCTCTTACAAGATTTCTGTGATGATAGATGGGTTCTGAGGGTCCTTATTAACATGCTAAAATGCATGCATATATAAGGGTTTGCAGTGCTATTGATGAACTGACCTTATTTGGTCTTGGCAAAACAGACTCGGTTTAGCTATTGGCCTTGTCCTTCTTGCGCTACTAACAGCCTGCTCCCTTCTGTTATGCTCTTTATTTCTGAACTCTCCTCCTCTACACTTCTTGATGATCTGAGGGTCCTCCCTCTCTAATGTCCTCTCTGTTCTTGGTGAGCTCCTGTGACTCGGCTTCTAGTGAGACTGGAATGCTGCTTTCGGATGGTTTACTAGTGTTGCTACACTACCCTCCTGGTTGCCTCCTACCTATATGAGCTGAGCCTTTTCAAGCTCTTCGATGGATAATTCTGGCCCCTGCTGCCTTAGTCAGTTATATGGATATGACCGGTTGATCTTTTGCCTCGGTTGCCTTGTGAACTAAGAAACTCAGCTGCTAGATATTTATCCGATGCATTTTGTTGCCTGACTTGCTGGTGGATATTTTATTAGCACTTGCTATAGCGTGCGAGCAGTGGCTCCTAGTGTAGCCTGGTGGTCTTTTTGGTTGAGGAGTTTGACCTTGGTCAAATGCTGTTGGCTGATGGATATATCTTTCAATGGTGGCTGCCTTGTTTAATCTTTTGCTTTACGAAAATAATTTCCTTTAAGAACAAAAATTATGGAGGCAATTTGGTTTTAGGAAAAATAAAACTATTTTCATACTTTTCTCACCTCTTTTCTCCATATGTAATTTATTAGATTGAGTTGTCCGATGAGGGTCTTAGTCACGTGGCCCTCGGACGTTTTTAAAAACAAAATTGTTTTACAAATCTATTTTCAAAACTAAAATTTATCTAGGTCATCGGCACGATTTTGCCCCAGCGGCTAACCCCGCGGATGTCGGCGGAATTGTGCCGGTAAGACCAACCTTATTTTAAAATATGTTTTCAAAACCCCGATTTCAAAAACTCTTGCCTCCTACAGCAACAGCGTGACTCCAACGGTCTCGAGTGCCCATACTCGATGACCTCGGATGATCGCCAACATTTCCAAAGATCCTTCCCTCCTCTGACTCTCAGCGTTCTCCTCCGACTTGAAGACTCAAAGACTTCAAAGATCCGAAGGTCCAAGAAGTAGGGTTTAGATTGTGTATAGGTAGAAATATTTCAATGTAATTTTTTTTTCTTCTTCTTTAATTCATCTTGTATTCATATTGTGTTATGACATTGTAATATTCTTGATCAATAAAGTTTAAATTCCATTTGAATCTAAACGTATGTGATTAACAAATGCTATGAATCACATGTATGCCATGAATGCACAACCAACTCCTCCCCCTCTTTCTCTAACTCTCGACGTAACCCTCGCCGTTCCTCGGTGGATTCGGGTCAACTCAGCAACGCGAGTTGACCTAGCTCCCACCTCACGATGCTTAACTCTAACCTAGAAACTAGGGTTCTCACAGAAATTCACAAGCAAGTGTTACGCCAACAGAATCCCAAAAAGTCCGAATTTTGGATCACGAAAACACACAACATCAGGTTCAACCAGTGGTTGAAGAACTATTTTTACGATAAAAAACCCTTCAACTGAAGAAGAAGATGTAGCCAGATGGTTGGCAAGAGGACCTGTTGCTAACGTCGTGACATGGCAAGGGTACGAGATCAACGAATATACATTTTACACGGACCCCCAAGACCGAAAAAGCACATACTAGAATAGTGGGGTCCGGGTAGAAGCCCGTAGTCCCCGAGGGATTAAGTGCAACTACTATGGCATAATCAAAGAGATTTGGGAACTTGACTACATAGTCACCAAGATCCCCTTGTTTCGATGCCGATGGGTGAATCTCAAAGATGTGCACGTGGAAGATCAGAACTTCACTACCTTGGATCTAGAGAGTTTTGGGTCAATAGAAGAGCCTTTTATCTTCACTAAACAGGTTGCCCAAGTCTTCTACATAGTCGACCCATCAAATAAGAAGCGCCACGTTGTGAGGAATGGAAAAAGGAATATCGTTGGAGTTGATGGTGTTGTTGATGAAGAAGACTAGAACCAATTCGACGATCCGGAACCCGATTGTGAAGACGAAGAATCAAGCGATGACGAACAACCAAGTGATGATGTGCCAAAGTACGTACGTCGAGATCATAATGAAGGACTAACATATGGAAAAAAGCTAGTCGACAATGACGACGACGACTAAAATTGTCAAATTGGGTACTTTGATGTGCATATTGTCAATACCTAGTTGTATTTTGTTCCATATGGTCAAATTTTTTTATTGTTGGACATTTACTTCAATTAAATCATCAAATACTCTACTTTGTTGTATTTACAATGCTATTTTAGTCTGAACATACTGAATCTCCACACTGAAATGCAGATTCAGTAAGTTCACTAAGTTGAAACTGGCCTTACTAAATCTGCATTTCAATATGCAGATTGATTCAGTGTGATGAAATTATTATCACGGACGGGCGAAAATATTAGACCGTCCATGATAACGTCCACCGGCACAGGTCAAGTCATCACTGACGGGCCCACAGGTTGGCCCGTCCGTGGTGACTTGCCCAACAGGCACATGTCAAGTCATCAGTGATGAAATTGTTATCACGGACGGGCCGGAAGGATTGCCCGTCTGTGATGACTTGCCTAGCCAGCGAAAGTCAAATCATCACTGACAGGCGCAGACGAGACCCGTCTGTGATAACTGTTTCATCACGGACGAGTCGCCTCTGCGCCCGTCAATGATGACTGTTTCATCACGGACGGGTCGCATCTGCACCTGTCGGTGATGACTTGCCCTCTTGCCGCTAGTCAGGTTATCATTGACGGGCTTAGATGGGGCCCGTCCATGATGAAATTATTATCACGGACGGGTCACATCTGCGCCCATCAGTGATGACTTCTTCTATTTATATACCTGTGCCCGCGGGACTTCAAATTTTTCACCGCACGTCGAACCCTAGAGTTTGCTCTTCTATTCTGACCAGCAGCGGTGCCTCCTCGCTAGTGGTGCATTGTTGCGGCCGCCGCCCACTGTGAACCTCACCTAGCGCCCCCGCCGCCGCTGTAATGGATGCCTCCCCGACCGCCCCCGCCGTCAACGCTTCGCTCCCTCCAAGAGCCGCCGCTGTAGCTCCCCTCCCTCCAACAACCGCCGCCATGGACGCTCCTCTCCCTGTCGACGGCACCATGGACGGTTCCCTCCTCCCAACAACCGCTGCCCCGAGTTCTCCTCCCCACAGGTACCCCTATAACCACCTCTAATTTGTTTCTTTTCGACCTTCTGCACACCGAGTTCCGAATCCCCTAGTCTGAAATGTCACAGCATTGATTCTTGCTTGCTCAGAAGTTCGTGTGGGTATGCTAACTTGGTATGTACTTTGTCGTATATTTGCTAAGTCAGGTTTGGCATATATTGCAATTTGCAAGAATTTTTATCAAGTGTTGTTCTTAAAGCCCATGCATTGTCCTAATTGAGAATATTTTGCTTTCTGTATGCTATGTATAATTTATAACATAAGTATAAATAATATTATTTTTGGCAACCTGATTTATTTAGATAATTCAACAAAAGAACCATTCATGGGTTAGAATGGATGGGTATGAAAGCTAACAGTTTGTTGCTCGATGAGTTTATAGCTAAGCATAGTTGGACATGTTAAATTGTCGATACCACCGAGATGTATATAGCCATGTCACCAAAATTAGAAATAAAAGTTCCAAGTAATTAGTTAGTTGTTTTTTTTGCAAAAAAGATCGATGACGGGCAAAGAAACTACTAGTTTGTTGGAGCCCCCGGCGGCAACGACAAGAGTTAGGAAACCGAGAACCGGTAATAAGATGCCTACGCAAAGGCAGGTCATCACGGAGGTAGACCAGATAATAGGATACCCTTCCCAACCCCAGAAGACGGCATCTAAGTTCAACATCATGTGTGGTTATCTGGCACGTCAACATATAAAGATCACAACACAAGATTGGACTAAAGTGCTCGAGGCCTAGATTGGACGAATCATGCAGGAGCTGTGGAGCAAGTTCGAGATCCCCGAAGGCGATAGGGAGAAAGTAGAACGGGCGGCGAAGGTGACGATGGCTAAGTCTTACCGGAACTTCAGGAGCACGCTGAACAAAGAATATGTTCAGAAAAACTGCTCGCTTTTGGGAAGATTTTGTTCAAATGAAGTCTACGAAAGAGTTCAAGGGGAAGAGTTTAAAGAGCAAAGAACTTCGCTCGAAGAATAAACTCCCCCACCGCCTGGGCAGTCGTGGCTACGTTAGGAAGATGGCGGACTGTGGGATAGAGGACGCCGCACTACGAGAGGCTGGAAAACCGGTTCCTTTCGACGACATCGAGGGTCGCGGGCGGGCATGGATCAGGGGCCGCACGAAGACCGACCTGACTACGGGGCATGTTTCCTTCTTGACCCCCGAAGTTGAGGACGTGTCCAATCGTCTGGTACGAACTTAACCCACCGTGTCGATTTCATAAGTATAAACAGTATATGACAAATCGCTCAATACTATATCTCGTACTGCTTCTATTGCAGAGGGAGTTGAGCCTGCAGGAATCTTCCTCAGAGTCCATCGGGAGCGAGAGGTGGCTAGACCCTCTCGTGAAAGCTCTGGGAAACCCTAAGAAATCTAGGCGCATGCGAGGCCTCGGGGTTGCCGCTACATGGAGCATAGCTTTCCCCCAAACCTAAGAGGAGGCCAGGCAAAGGAAGAGAAGCAGGGAGGAAACTCTTATTGAAGAGATAACGAGGAAGGTACAAGACAACATGGCTGACGACATGCTTCGGAAGGCAAGAGAGGAGGCACGTAGGGAGGTGGCCTCCCTGTTCGGGGGGCAGCTGCCGTCCTTGCCTCCTAACCGTGTCGAGCCTAGCGCTGCGTACGGATGGAGTAGCTGCGCCTCCGCAAATGCTACTTTCGAAGGGATAGCTAACGCGCTTCCTATCGATGACATCACTGTAAGTTTGTTTAGTTGCACGAATGCTTCGCAACGAGTTTTGTGGACGTGTAACTGAACCATAATTGTCCTGTAGGCGCTAGCAAAATGCGACCTGGTGATGATGCTACCCGGTGGTGTGCCCTTGACGGTGGCACAAGGGCTAGTGTATCAACCAACTTTGGGGCAACGCTTGCACAACGTTGAAATACCGTCTACGATGGCGAAGGTACAGGTGTACTCTGTAGTGCCCACGTACGGTGCCGTACGAGTCCCCGTGCCCCCTGAAGATGATGTGATAACAATAGGTCAGTGCATCAATTGTTTCATCATGTGGCCGAAGAGGGGGATAATTCTAGACGCAAACACTCTGACCTCTCGTCATCTATCTTCGGCCAACCATAGTCCGTCGTGCCATTCACCATTGGACTTGAGCGGAACCGTTAAGCCGATGTCATTCTCAATGGGCGAGGGGGACACCGTGAACACTTGCACGGAGAAGGAGGCCCTAGCGGCATTGATGGACGAGCCCGTCTAACCACAAAAACGGGAACGACGCTCCAAGAATAAATAGGACCCCCGCCCAGTGGAGGAGGCCCCGACGACGGTGATGGATGAGGCGGTGGCCATCACGGAGCACAATGAGCCCCAGACGGCAGTGACGGAGGAAACCATGACCCGGCACAAGGAGCCACTATCGAAGGAGGTCTTGAAGGCTGCATTGGAGGGTGTTGCGCCTAAGGGTACCCAACCATCTGCACCAGAAAGTGTTACGCCCAACGAAACCCAATCAACTGCACTGGAGGATGTTACGCCTAAGGAAACCCAACCACTCATATCACGGCGTCGCGATCCGAGTCCGGTCAAGCCTCAGAGGAAAACCCGAGGACGACGAGGCCAAGGCGGCAAGAAATAGAAGGCTGATAGCGCCAGTAAGGCTTTATCGTATTCATCAAAACAGTACTATCCTCCTGCCCCTCTAGCCTAGAAATACAAATGTGGTGAGCCACTCCTCCTGGAGCTTGAACTGAATAATATGGCCTAGCAAATCAGACTTCTGCATAATCACTACATGCAAGAATCCACGAAGCCTGGTGCTGAGCAGTACATGACGGTTAGAGTGCCACCTGAGTACAATTTCTTCGATGAAGTTGGGACTGGTACGTTTGACGTCAACTATGAAGACCTGTTCAGTCTCTATACCTTCGACAGACTCGACGCTAACATCATGAGGGTATGGACGCTCCACATGGTCCAAGAGATCAGGCGCTTGAACGCAAACGTTAGATTGATCGATCCATACCTATTCAATTGGAGGGTGCTCAACGAGAATGCAGAGATGGTCACGCAGTTCCTTGTGAAAGTATGGCTCGCCCAAAGGACCAAAGATTACATAATGTTTGCCTACAACCCACCGTAAGTTCTTTAGTACTGTTTAAATCTTCAATTTATGCACTTAGTTAGGTGTTTACATCTCACTTTTGACCATGATGTCGTGTATGCAGCGACCACTGGGTACTTGTGGTTATCATTGGAGCATGGAACAAGGTCTTTTACTTTGATTCCATAATGAAAACGAAACGTGACTTCTTGATGATACGAAAGTGCATCGATGATGCCTTCGTGATCTATAAGGCGTCGGGAGGGGTTAATTACAAGGTAAGAGGAGAAAAAAAGCTCACCCATAAATTTGATTTCCCGTGCAAACAATAACGAGAAGCAACGAACACATGTGGGTTCCATGTTTGCGCACACATGGAGGTGATTGCCCTAGCGTGGACTGAATGTGGAGTACATAAGGTATTGATGGATCTAATATCTACATCGACAGTCTATTTAATAGCTACTTTGTTTCCATATGAAATTAATGTTCTCATTTTTTTACAGGAATTTCATATTAACACGCAAGAGCAATTTGATGCAAGCCAGGACTTTACACGCATATTGGCGCGCTTCGCATATTTCTTCAACAATTTTGTAGTAAACCCCGCCAGTGAATTCTACTCCGGCGTACCCCCATCTACATAAATTTGCTCGAACTGATTCTGTATTGTTCTTTTCTAAAGTTTAGACTTGTCAGATTTAAGATGTCAAACATATTTGAGATGTGACAAATTGTTTAGCCAATAGTGCGATGTAGAGTGTGTTGTATATTTGAATGGACTTGTCAAAACTGAGAAGTTAAATTGAAATAATTCTTTGATTCCTGTTTTACACTGCATATATGCTTGTGATATATGTCCTGTGCATGCTGGGGCTGTACAGAGGCTATGCAGCTGGGGTATATTTTGTTTTTCAGAGAACACGGCTAGCAAAATGACCTAAGGCTAGCCAGGAAGCAGGAAAACCTTGCCTGGTTGGTACTTCCCATCGCTGACGGGTGCCTTTTCCACCCATCCGTGATGATCTCCATCACAGCTGACGAAATATCATCAAGGACGGGTAAAAAAAGACCCGTCAGTGATGATGTTTTGGTCACCTCTGATGAAATATCATCAAGGACAGGTGAAAACAGTACCCGTCAGTGATGGTAGTACTATCACTGATGGGTCGATATTCTACCCGTCCGTGATGATGTTTTGGTTACCTCTGATGAAATATCATCAAGGATGGGTGAAAGAAGCACCCGTCAGTGATGGTACCACTATCACTGACGGGTCGATATTCTACCCATCCGTGATGATGTTTTGGTCACCTGTGATGAAATGTCATCACGGACGGGTGAAAAATGCACCCGTTAGTGATGGTAGCACTATCACTAACGGGTCGATATTCTACCCGTCCGTGATGATGTTTTGGTCACCTGTGATGAAATGTCATCATGGACGGGTGAGAAAAACATCCGTCAGTGCTGGTAGCACTATCACTGACGGGTCGATATTCTACCCGTCCGTGATGATGTTTTGGTCACCTGTGATGAAATGTCATCACGGACGGGTGAAAAAAGCACCCGTCAGTGATGGTTCTGTTATCACTGATGGGTCTATGTTCTACCCGTCCGTGATGATGTTTTCGTCACCTTTGATGAATACTCATCACGGACGGGTTGAAAGTATAACCGTCAGTGATGAGACTACTATCACTGACGGTTCCTTTTTTTACCCGTCCGTGATGAGCTTTATCAGTGACGGGTAAATTACCCGTCACTGATAATACGAGTCATTACTAACCTTTAGTTGCTGACGGGCCAAAAACCCATCACTGATGTGGGTTTTTGGCCCGTCAGTATTGACATTTTCTGTAGTAGTAAGAATAGTAGGTTGTATGAGTGGATAAGTGTAGTTAAGACTTTTGCTGTAACCAAACGATAACGGTTTTAATTTCCCCATACTTTTGGGAATATGTTGTAAGACTTTATGTTGTATTTTGAGTTTGTAAATTAAGTTTGTAATATATGGACCACTGCAATATTTTTGGTGTGCTACTCTGTACGACATATTGAGGATTAGATGGCACTTTGTCTTTAATATGTCAAGACCGGCATATTATCCAAGAGGGTAGTAGGCAGGTCGCCGCACCTCCGCCACTAGTCGTCGCCTCCGGTAAAGCCTCGGCCACCGTCCCCTCCGTTTTTTCTCCCCCAACAACCACCGCTTCACTCCCCGCCGCCGACGGCGGCACCCTAAACCTGCCGGCCGACCTCACTAACTCGGTCATTAATGATCGAGGGTCATTAAGACCAACAATTAATCGGTTCTGACCGATTAATTGTATCATTAATGCTAATCCGACTAATTTAATGCTAATCATTGGTCATTAATACTTAAGCTATAATTACTGGTTATAATTAATTCTGGTCCGACATACTAAGTATAGTAATTAATGCACTAATTGAATTCGGTTTTAACTCGGTCTATGACATCCAGGACCCACAGTCAGAAGTAATAAAATGACTAAAAAATAAGAAATACATGACAAGTGAGCCCCACCTGTCATTCACCCAAGTCAGTGTTGACAAGAGTTGACTTGGGGGCCCACATGTTAGTCTCTGAGGCTAGGACATGGATGAGTAATAAAGATATTTATTATTTAATATTAATTTTTATTTACTGAGAAAAATACAAAAAGGGTATTTAAATTGATTAAATCTTAGAAAATCCATAGAAAATCTATTTTTAAACAGAAAAATGCAAATAATATATCAAAATGTTCAGAAAAATGAGATCTATCCAAACATATCATTTCCATACATGTTTGCATGCTAGGAAAAATGTAAATGGCTAAAAACTCAAACTAGGGTTTTCTCGATTAGCCGGAAGTTATCGGATCGCGATATCGCTAGCGTCCGGACTCTGATTAAATTGATTCTACTTGCATTAGTCTTTATTTTGAGTCTTCTATGCCATGAGATGGATTTCATATCATGTTGATGTTCATCATTGTGATATTTGTTATTGCACCTCCTTTTTCCGGTATTTTTGTTCTTTCCGATAGAGCCGGAAGGTCTCGAAGCATATAATCCTGAGCAAGAACAAGATTTAATAGTCGAACCACAAGGCAAGCAACCCTTTGAACATTTTGTGATCATCCTACTATTTGCAAATTATTAATTTTTTCCAAAACCCTATCGCATGCGTTCAACTTATACTTTCTGTTAAGTGCTAACTTTATTCCTTGCATAACTTACTTTGTCGCTCAATCAACACCACCACACCCCAACCTATTTAGAGTAGTATAGTTGTTGCTTTATGTTACTTATATAGTTAATGATGCTTAGACATCCTTAGTCATGTAGAAGTCGTAATTTCTTGGATGGCAGACAAAACACAACACTCTAGGTGGATTAAGTGGTAGGTGGGTGTTCACCGGGAAGTAACTAATAAACTTGATTAAAATGAACGGGCTTAGACGAGAGGCCATGGTTGAGAGCATGGTGGGTTGTCTCATTTTTCCCACAAGGACCGGTTCCCGGTGCCCTTTTAAACTAAGATTTGCGTACTTCTACACAGGTAGTATAATGGGCCACCCACGACTGAATAATTTGTCTAGACTTGAGTTATGAGCTACATAGTTTGCCGTTTCCATTTGCTGGGTGAGTGAAAAAGGATGTGATGTGGTGCCTCAATATAGGTGTAAGGGTTACACACGGTCCGGGACCGGGGATGTATCACCTGCTACAACTTTTGGGACTGTGTCGGGGTACCGGCTGGACTGGTGTACATGGATTAGCCCATAAGGCAGCTCATACTTAAGTCAAAAATATTGTAAATGTCGTGTTCAATCACACTCTGCTAACACATCTCGTGAAGTGTCTTCGGCCTAGCATTAAGAGTCAATTGATACGTATAGGTAAAGATGTACACTCCTGCAGGGTTTGAACTTTTCGAATAGCCATGTCCGCGGTTATGGATAGCTTGGTAAGAATCCGCATCGAATTAGACAACTACAACAATACCTTAAAACATGCCAACTCTAAGGTTGAGGAGTTTGCGATTGTTTCCTTCCTGGTTGTTGAGGAAGAATCGAGGGTTAAGTGTATGGTGGTCTGCAATAGATTTCATCGTGAAGATTCGACTCATCTCTTTCAAAAGCAATCTAGTAGTCGATTTCATTCTACTTAAAAATTATTGTCAAATGGATAATCAGCTTTTTGCAAAATAGTCCACAATTACCCCCTTATTGAAACCTGTTGCATCTATTACTAATTTCCCTTGTAAGTCTTGCGGAGTACAATTTTTGTACTCACCTTGTAGTCATTGATAATTTTGTGCAGAGGAAATCATCCCCCCAACGGATGGTTTCTATGTAGAGATCGATGCCCACGATGACTAGTCGCTGAGAATCCCAGGCAGTGGTCCTGCCCAGGGTTCGGCAGCTTGGTTTGTTTTGCTGCTATCTTTTGGCCTTACCTTTTTGATTTCTTAGCCATGTTTAATCTTCTGTTGTGTGATAAACTCTTTGTGTGAATTATGTTGTTAAGTTTTAAGAACAACTAGTATTATTGCAGTTTCAGTCGTAGAGTTGCTATTGTGATAATTGTTTGTTCTCACCTGCCTCATGTGCCTTGCGTGTATGTTATTGAAGCACATGTTGCAGGTAGGGTTTCAGAGTCTATATCATAGACTTGTTAGGTTTAATCACCCTTGTGAAGTGACTCTTCCACTGGGAGTTTGGAAACTATATCATCCTACTCCAGCCGAGCATTAATTTGTCGGGACAAGTTTGGGATTGATATTCCGGCTCAGTGAGAAAAGAGTGAGGAGACCATATTGTCGGACCCCAGATTCCATAACGGAGAGCTTTAGGAATAATCACCCGCTAAGTCGGAGCTTCAACCCCGACCTCAACCCACGGGGGTCAAATCCGAGAGGAGTGGAGTGATATGGCTTCGAATAGCCCGAGACGTCAACCCCAAAGCTTACTCTGGCAATTTAATGCACTGAGTAGTAGGGTGATATGGTCTCCTCACTCTTTCCCACTGAGCCGGAGCGTCAACCCCGACCTCGTCCCGGCAAATAAATGCACGGCTGGAGTAGGGTGATATAGCTCCCAACATCTCAGTGGAGAGTCGCTTCACAGGGGTGATAAAACTTAATAGCTCCGCGATATAAAACCTGAAATCCTCCCTGCATCACGTACTTCAATCATACACACATTGCACATGACACAGGGGGAGAAACAAACCAGTACCATCACAGAGACTCTACGACCGAAACTGCAATAATACTAGCTGTTCGGGAAACTTAACAACATATATATACAAGCAAAAGATGCTTTACACAGCGGAAGTTTTAGTTTGGCTGAGAAGCCTAAGGGTAGGGCCAAAAGCGGCGGCAGAACAAACCAAGCTGCCGAACCCAGGGCAGGACCACTGCCCGGGATCACCAGCGACTAGTCGATGTCGGCGTCTACCTCAACGTAGAAACCCTCCGCTGCGGGAGTGGTTTCCTCTGCACGGAAGTAATATCAACGAATGCAAGGTGAGTACAAAATGTACTCCGCAAGACTTACAGGGGAAAATAATAATAGATGCAGCAGGTATCAAAAAAGGGCTATCTGTGGACTATTTTTGCAGAAAGCTAATTTATTCTTCACAATACCTGTAATTAGATTGAAATCCGTCTACTGGAATACTTTGCAAGGAGAGGAGCTGAAACTGCATAATAAAACCTAAAGCAGACCATCGAACACACGAAACCCTCGATTCTTCCTCGACCACCAGGGAGGAAGCAATCGCTAAAACCAAATCCTTAAAGTTGGCAAGTTTTAGATTAGGGTTATACTTGTCTAATTCGATGCGGATTCTTACCAAGCTGTCCATAACCGCGGACACGGCTATTCGAATAGTTTAAACCCTGCAGGGGTGTACATCTTTACCTACGCGTATCAACCGACTCTTAGCGCTACCGAGAACACACTTTCACGAGGTGTGCTAGCAGAGGGAGGTTGAACACGACCTTTACAATGTTTTCGACCTAGGTATGAGCCGCCCTAATAGGCTAGTCCGCGAACGACAGTTCGGCCGATACTTCGACGCGGTCCCACTAGTTGTGGCAGGTGATACATCCCCGGTCCCGGACCGTGTGTACCCCTCACTCCTATATTGTTGCATCACACCACCTCCTTATTTTCCACGCACCCAAGTCACGAAAACGGCAAACTATGCAGCTCATATCCTAAGCCTAGACAGATTATTCGGTCGTGGGTGGCCCATTATACCACCCGCGTAGAAGCACGCAAATCTTGGTTCGAAAGGACACCGGGAACCGGTCCTTGTGGGATTAACGAGACAACCCACCATGCTCCCAGCATGGCCTCTCGTCGATGCCCGATTTGAGATTAGTCAAGTTTATTAACAACCGCCCGGTGAACAACCACCTAACCGCTAACCCATCCAGAGTGTTGTGTTGCATCTGCCATCCCAGGAATTACGACATTCACGCAACTAAGCATGGCTAAGCACAAGTAGCTACGTAAATAACTCAACAATAGCAAAGCAATCTATTCTAAATAGGTTGGGAGGGTCGGTGGTGTTGATTGAGCGACAAAGTAAGTTTTCATGCACGGAGTAGGGCTAACTTAACGTAAAATAGCAGTTGAGCGCATGCGATACGGATTTAAAAACAAATAATAGGGTTGCAAATAATGGGATATCCGCAATATGGTCAAAGGGGGCTGCTTGCCTTGCGGTTCAGCGACTAGATCCTGTTCCTGCTCGTAGTTATATTCGTCGCGATCCTCCGGTCCTATCGGAAGAACGAAAACATCGAGACAACGCAACAATAAATACAACGTCGGAAAACATCGGCATGAGATGCAATGTATGCCATGTCCTAAAGGATGCAAAATCGAAGCTAATGCAACTGGAATCAGGTTAATCGGAGTCCGAACGCTCGAATTGTCGCGATCCGAATTTCTCCGGGGTTCGGGGAAAACCCTAATTTAGTTCTTCGACATGTTCATCTTTTCTAGCATGCAAACATGGATGAATATGATGCAATTGAAAAGCTCTCATTTTTCTGAACCTTTTGATATATCATTTGCAATTTTCTGAGATCGGATGAATTTCTACGAATTTAACAAGATTTAAATCAATTTAAACCCCTTTGTTGTATTTTTCTCAGCAAGAATAAAATGAATTACTTTTATTACCCACTATAACTTAACCATAGCATATGACAGGGGGCCCTGGGGTCAACTAGGGTCAATATGAATAGAGCCTATGACATGCGGGTCCACTGATCATAATACTTTTCTTTTCTATTACCTATTTCTTAAATCGGACGCTTGGGACCCAGATGCCATACACACATACTGGTTAAGCCCATTTAATATACTGGTTACTCATCAGCGACAATCATCAGACCTTCAGTTAACATTACAGATGAGTAATAATAATAATAGCTGACTTAGCAATTAACACTCTAACCTAACCAACTTAACTAACTAACCAATAACCTAACTAGCCTATGCCCTAACTAAATACAACAGCAACCAGCAGAATTAAACCTAGACTACACTTAATACACTCATTAAGGATGTCCTAACTCCCCTAACTAAGGAGCATTAAACACTACTAACTTAACTATGCGACTAACCGAACTAACCACACTAAACTAACTCCTCTAACTAGCTAATTAACCTCACTAACTTACTAACTTAACTAATCTCCTAGCTAACTAACCATTTAACCACTAACTAACCTAACAAACTGACCACATATGCCCTAACCGAATTAACAGCAGCATCAGTAACTACACTGGCTAACTAAACAACTAATCCAGCATTTAACACACTGCCCTAACCAAAATAACTAACTAACTACTTTAACTAATTACTAACCTAACTACTCACACTCTAGCTACTCGGTTGAAAGGGCCACTGCCCGGGGCTTGGTTGGCCGGCGGTGGGCTCGGGATGCCCGGGGCAGAGGGAAGGGCGAGGTGGGGCGGCGAGGCCAGCGGCGCTCACCGACAGGCGGCGGGAGGTCGGCCGGCGACGGGCTGGGCGACCGGCGATGTCGGGAAGGCGGAGGGGCTGGGGATCCGGGGCGGCGGCGCTCGGATTGGTGGCGGAGGAGCGGCGCTCGGGGGCGGAGCTTGGGCGCGTCGGCGGTGGGGCGAGCTCGGGGCGAGGTCGAGCGGGATGGCCGGGCGACGAGGAGCTCGGGACCTGGGCGGAGCGGCGGAGGAAAGCTGGACCAAGGCGGGACCGGGATGAGCGGAGCGACAGCCGGCGTCGGAGAGGTGATGGGGGGGAGCTCCGGCGGAGAGGGTGACCTGCGGGGCGGGGCGAGCGGAGGGGAAGGGCTCGGGCGGCCGGCGCTTGAGGCGGGGCGAGCGGAGGGGAAGGGAGACCGGCGGCGGGTGGAGATGGCGCACGGGGGCGGTGGTGCCGAGGGGAGCAAAGAGAGGGAGAGGGCGAGTGCGCCGAGAGGGGGGGTTCTTAGGGGGCTCGGGAGTGCTGCGTGAGGTGGCGCGGTGGCAGGGGCGACGCGCCACGCGGCGGTGCCGTGTGCGGGAGGAGAGAGGGGCGCCGGGGTGAGGAAACAGGGGAGGAGGGAGGAGAGAGATGGGGGTGCCGGGCGGCCAAGCGGGCCGGGAGGGAGAAGGTGGGCCGGGGGAAGGAGGGCCCAGGCGGGGAGGGAGATGGGCCAGAAGAAGGGGCCCATCCGGGAGGGGGGGTTTAGGTTAGGGTTTTATACTTTTTCTTTTTATTTTCTGTTTCTTCCTCTCAAACTAAATGCAAATCAAAACAAATTCAAATTTGTTTTGTAATTCCAAACCCAGAGTAATTTCAAATTTAAATTTTGAATGCATTGGTGCTATGCCATGCCATGATATGCACAAGCAATAATATTTTAAAGATAAGGGATGTTACACATATCACCCTACTTTATCTGTGTATTGATTTGCCGGAGCAAGTTCGGGGTTGACGTCTCGGGCTATTCAAAGCCATATCACTCCACTCCTCTTGGAATTAATACCCAAGGGTTGAGGTCGGGGTTGACATTTCGACTTAGCGGGTGAGTTCACTTAAGATTCTCTGTTATGGATTTTGGGTCCCGACACGGATGAATCAAACCGTGAGCTGCCACCAAGGGAAAAGCCATGTGCATTGTTGGCAATTGTAGCTTGCACTTCATCGGTCCCGTGATGTCATCAGTAGGAGACCTGGCTATATCAAGAAAGCCTGCAACCCCGTGGGGAGCTGATGCACAGCTACTCCTGCTTCCACCGGGGCTTGGGTGTCCAGGACCTTCCGGCATTTGTGCTCTGTACCTCTCCTCCTAGGCAGCTCTTTCTTTTGCCAGCCTTTCCTCCATCGTAGAGTCTACTATGCTGGCAAATTGGGCGAGTAGCTCTTGTTTCATCTGCTCTTTTTTCTACTCTGCTCTTGCCCTTTTCCTCGCACACATCGCCTCCTCGTCGTGTGGGAAGGCCTTCCTATGGCCGACAATAGTCCCTATCGCCTGAGAACGACTCGAGGGCTCCTTGGTTTCCAAAGCGGCCGTGAGAATGTCATTAGACCCTTGGGGGCTAAAACGAACCTTGCGAAGCCTGAACACTCAGCTGTCTGCAAATAAAAATGTAGAATTAGTATGTAAGTAAGCATTGTGGTACTTATTGACTGACTACTAAATGAGGTAGTCGCTTTTACCATAGATTGGTACACTTCTTGGTCTATTGGGTTGGGCAACACAACCTGACCCAACTCGTCGGTTGTAGACCTCGCTCTTAGGAAGTCTCTAGGCCGATCTCCCGCAACATCAGGAAAAGGCATATCGGCCCCCCCGAAGGCGTATGTTTTTCATCCTCCTTTTCCCAGATCTTGCGCTTCTCATTGTATCCTTTGAATGGGGGTGTTTGTTCTCCTTTGCCTGCTTCACTCTTAGCTAGACATTCCGGTGTTCGTCGAATCTCCACAAATCTGGCCCACTACTTGGGTTTAATGTATGGATACTTTGGCAAGAGATCCTTATTTTCCTTCATAAATTTTTTGTGCAAGACGTACTTGAAATTCTGAAAAGCATCCTTTGCCTTGGAGAGGGCACATTCTTCAACCTAGTTTTTTCCATTGCGCTGGCATCCTAAAGTGTTTCATTATCTCGAACACTATGGCCTCGCGCTCCTCCTTACTAAAGTTTTTCCAATCTTCCAAGTCAATTGGGACCCTTTCCCCTTAAACTGACCCGCACATAGTCGGGAACTTCTTCTCCGTTCTTTCTAGTTCTGTAGGAGCCCTACTTTTCTCGTCGATCGCCTCCACTTGCCATACTCCTTTCGGCTTGTTGCTTGGTTTTCTAATTCCTCTTCCCTTTTTGACAAGTGCTTGGGTTTCTAGTTCAATGGTCCCTTTTGGTTGTGATGATGAGTTTTCATCGAACTCTCTTGCGGAAGTATCAACCGATTCATTACCGGACGTCATAGCTAAATAATAAGAGAATAATAGCACACATAATAAGAAGTGAAGTTAAGGGTAAATAATAACAGGAGAATAATAGCACAAATACTAACATGAGTAGCACAAATAATAACATGATTAGTCACAAAAATCTTAAGTGATAGTGATAAACTAACTACGGGATGCATGGGTAAAGCTAGCGGTAGCTAGGGTTACATAGGTACAGATAGGTCCAAAATCCCACCTGAGAATGTGTCGTTTGGGTCGTTCCATGCCATGTACAAATTCCAGATAAAATTTCGGTAACACCTCCCCGCTGTTTTTGAAATACATGTCTCGACAACATGCCAAGAGGGATGTGTATCCGGAGAACAATAGAGAGATGATACCGAAATTTTATCTAGAATTTGTACCTGGCATGGAAACGAATCCAAACTACACATTCTTGGACAGTCCAAAAAGCATGGACAATTCGAAAGAGTGTATTCATAAATATGCATGTGCTGCATATTTATGAACAAACTCTTTTGAA
Source organism: Stipa capillata (assembly GCA_019208055.1). Classification (NCBI taxonomy): domain Eukaryota; kingdom Viridiplantae; phylum Streptophyta; class Magnoliopsida; order Poales; family Poaceae; genus Stipa; species Stipa capillata. Next base: position 21,672 of record JAGXJF010003324.1, read on the forward strand.
GGGGGGACGCATAGTGTTACGTGACTAGGTGAATGTGCAACTGAAACTAAATATGAGAAATAGTAATTAAGTTATGAAGCATTGAAACTAAATACGAGATTGAAACAATAATATGAGATTTACATACCTACAACTGACAAATTTAGGTCAAGCTCGATTGATTTAAGTCATATGATATCGCACATGGTTTTCAAAAAGAACCATCACCGATACTGACAACATTGCACATGCTGTCTCGGAAAAAACCGTCACCGATGCCAACTACCTCATCGCACACGGGTCCCGACGAACGACCATGTGCGATGTGCCACATCGCACATGGGCCATTTGGCCGAGGCACATCGCACATGGGCGTGAAATAGTGACTGTGTGCGATGTTCTTGTCGGTTACAGTTTGGCCCGAACAGTGTACGATGGGGGTCTTAAAAGACCTATTCTGTAGTAGTAACATAGCAGTGACCAGGGTTATGTACTGAACAGATCTCTGGCAATCAAGCATTCTAAGCCACTTCCATACATGCCTTTATATCATAGCATTATGTGAAATGGACGTAATTTTAAGCCAAGTGAGCTTCAGAAGTTAAAGCATGTTGTTGTTTTATGTAGCGGCGATTGGAAGTTTAAAAAATATGAAGGGCTGAACTACCCTATTTCTATATTGGTGAAATTAAGCACTTCAACCTGATTATTTATGTCAAGTATGAGCTTTCAGATCATTTAGGTAATTATCTGGCACCAAATAATTATTTATCAAAAAACAACATGTTGCTTGCTTATGTCACTTTGGCTTGTGTCACCAAACGCGTTTCTATACAACAATCTCTTTGTTATTAAATCTAAAAAATATTGGCCTGCTTGTACCATTAGAATGAATCTGTGTTGATACCTAGGGATTGGTCTAACAATCTTTGTTTAATAAGAAAAGTGATGTGGACCAGTTTTTTTAGGAGTCACCAGTCGTTTTTACTGTGGCTTGAATAATGGTCTAAACTTGCACATGCGATCTATAAAGAATATTTGCTGTATCTTTCTTGCTTGAATATATGAGCATATAATTACACTAGCTTGTAGCGGTAAACTTTTTGTTTCTTCGTCTCAGAATACATCCTGAGTATTCAACCTATATTTTTATATATAAAATTATTTCTAATTGCTAATTAAAAAAAATGTCATTCACATAAGAAACTGGAGGGCATATACTGTAGTACTTGTTGTTGGAGTTTTAACATCTTCTAGATTCATTTGCCAGTATCTTATATTTCCTTATATTAAACATGCTATGTTTAGGCTATCTGAAAACCGTATGCATATTTTCTTATATTAAACATTTTCCGGATTCATTCTCCGGCTTATTTCCTAACTCAAGCGCGTTTGCATATCAGTTTGCCCTGTCTACTAGCTTGCCTCATGTCATTCTGTACTGTGATTTGCAATTCTCCAGTGATGGTGTGGGCTTCTATAGAAGTGGCTTGAGGCTTGAGAAGTCAACACTAATTGCTGAAGTATTTCCTAAGAGGGACAAGACATACAGGATAAAATGGTCCAAAGTGAAATTATGTTTATCTGCGTTCCATGATGATTAGCAATTGTAAAGTATGAAAAGTGGTGAATATTTATAATTTTCTTCAGGAGTGAGATTTTAAGACTGAGAGGTATGTGAACTTTCACAGGCTGGCTGATATATTCATAAGCTGTTTAATGCAAATTTTTAAAATAAATTTTATTTTATTTTAAAGATAATGAATATGGTTAAATATGTCTTACACGATTACTAGGTAGCATGATATAGGCAGCCAACAGTTCGCTTTTGGTACTTATAATTAGAAAAAGAAAGAACTTTCAGCCTCACTGCTCGTGTCTTTAGATCCCTGGTTTTTCTCGGAGGTCGTCGTCCATGGCGGCCAAGACGAGGCCACGCGGCGTCCTGGATCTGGAGGCGCAGTTCGCCTTCTTCCGGTCGCAGCACCGCCACCCGGTGAACGCCACCGCGCACGCGCTGCTGGCCGGCCCCATCCTCTTCACCAGCCTCCTCATCCTCCACTTCCTGCCGCTCCCCTCCCCTCTCGACCCGTCCCTCGCCCTCTCCCTCGCCTACGCCGCCGCCTACCTCGCCGTCGATCGCCGCGCGGGGGCCCTCGCGGGGCTCCTTTTCCTCTCCGCCTGGGCCACCAGCCGCGCCCTCGCCGCCCGCCTCGGCTTCGCGCTCTCTTGGAAGGTCGTGCTGGCCACGCAGCTCTTCTGCTATGCCTGGCAGTTCCTCGGCCATGCGCTCTTCGAGGCAAGCTCCGATTCGTCTTCCTCATCTCCACCAGCTTCTTGGCAACTTTCGTAGCTGTGACGCCATTGCTGATTGCTTGCTTAACCTGCTTGTTCTTGCAGAAGAGAGGGCCGATGGTTAGTGAACTTCCTGAGGTGTTCTTGATGGAGCCATTCCTCATCTTGCTGCAGGTAAACATCAAACATAAACATCTATTAATCCTTGAATCATGTGCATATATGAAGATGATATAACCTACTAGGAACTGATTTGACATGGAGCTGTGACCAATATTCAGTAGCATTTGTTGTCTCCTGTGTGCACAGATACTCAACAAGCTGTTTGGCTATGAGCCATACCCTGGATTCTGCAAGAACGTGGACAAGAAGATGGAGGCTGATCTCAGGGAGAGCAGAGAGCTCAAGCAGAGGAAGATCGCTTGATTGGATTTGTTCCGGTCAACCGTAGCGATGCGTGAAATCATAAAAATATGTAGCAGATTGTTGCCTACCATTTGTGTTGTTTATGTTGTCATATAAATTGTAGAATAAAGTACACAACTGAACTGTCTGAAAACGATGATGCTTGTGCGGCTTGTAGCTTCTTTTGCCAATTGCCAGGAAGAAGATGCATTCAGATTGCAGCTCCAGATTTTCATGCAGAATTCTCTGCTAGGCATCTCGCCGAACACCTCATGAGCAGGCAAAGCTGCAAACCGGCCATGGCTGCTGTATCCGCAATATCTAGGACTTTTTACATGAGTGGTCAGTGGGAGGGACGCAATCCTATAGTAGGCCGAATCATATTTCAGGTTTCCTACTGATTGCATGTATGATGGTGAGGATTAGCGGTTGTGCCATCTTTTGCTTTGTAGGAGTATCTGTAGGTGGGCATCTAAAATTGAATCTCCATATTCTTGCATGGATGTCCACCTAGAAAGATTCTTCCTCCATCTTTAATCCACCATTCCAGCAGTACATCTATATATCACCCTCTATATTCTTCTCTCCTATTTTTAGTAATATGTTGTAACTAACAACATATTTCTATTAGATATATTTGTAACAGATTTATTTGTAACGGCTATATTTCGATATATATATATATATATATATATATATATATATATCTCAAAATTATGGATCCATATATATGCCAAAATGTTGTATCATATATATACCAGATCAACAGATAAGCATATATATTTTCAGATCAATAATTTTCCTACACAAGAAGAAATAACAATTGATACATACATTGACAGATTATTAATTTTCCTAGATCAAATTTTAGGCCAAATGTTTATAATCAATATACATGCCCAATCCTTAACATATATGGTTTCTCCTCCACCTATTCACCGCCGGCCCTTCCTCTCCTTCCCCGCCGCCTCCTTCACCTCCAACCTCCCGACCGGAGGCACCCCCGACGCCCCTCCTCCGCTGGCCTTCTCCCTCCCTTGGTGCCACACTCCCCACAAGCCCCCACGCCCCCGGCGCTCCCGCTCCCCTTCTCCCTCCTCCCCCGGTGTCCCCTTCCCCGACGCTTGCCCTCCCCTGGCGCTCCCTTCCTTGGCGCTTGCCCTCCCCCAGCGCCCCACTCCCGTGACACCTCTGTCTCCCGCCGTCATTCCACCGGCGCCCAGATCTAGAGCTAGAGTAGTAGCGGCGGTGGGGGGACAGTGGTCGGCGCGCCCTGGATCAGGTGGGGGTTGTGCGGTGTGGCAAGAGTGCATTGTGGCGGCCTCCAGATGGCGAGTGCAGGCACGGGGCGGCGACATCGAGCGTGAGCAGCGGTTCCAGGACTTCCAGATTGCGGGAAGAGGCGTCGATGAAGCGGCGGTTGGTGGATGGAGGCCGGGAGGACGCACGCTACATTTGGCGTGCGGGGAGGCCTCAATGGCGTGCCTTCCAAAGTAGCGTGCGGGATGGCGGCTCTCCTGGAGGTCATTTTTCGCCTCCAGGACGCTATCCAGGGATGGCATCCCACTTGGAGGTGCTCTAAATCCACCAATTATGCGCAAATTTCTGCGTTGTTACGGAATTGCTATTTTAGGGGTGTGCACACGGTTCTTCCTGTGGGGACGCCCCCTCCTAGTATGACGCGTGTCTGTGATAAACCCCGGATGGCTTCCACATAGTGACTCCAGGCATCGTCACCTTCCTCCCGCAACGCATGGTGGACTTCATGTCAGCATGACACTGCGCTGCCCGCGCCTCCATTGAAGGTGGCCCAGGAATCCTTACGTTTTTCCCAATATCCTATCTCTTATTGTTCATTTACAGTTCTCGTTCTTTGATTTTCTAAAATTGGAAATTCAAAGTTTGAGTTTTATTTCAGTCACATCAAAGTTCCAAACTTTTAAGTTGGATTTTATCATTCAATATTTTGAATTTTAGATGGAGAAGGTTAAGGGATGTCACTTGGCATAATCCTTGGTAGCCTCACCTTAATGCCTAGGGGAGGGCTTCTTCAAGATAATGCCCTCCTGATTGAAAGCAGAATTACATGTTGACTTCTGTTACTAGAATTTATATGGGCTTCAAGTAAATAAATTCACATATTGACTTTTGTTGGTGCTTCTTTTTATTCATGCGCTACCAGTGATGGCCCAGTCCATATCCACGTGGAATTCTTATCAAGCCCACTAGCACGATTGTTATCTCTTTTCTTTCTTCAATAAAAAAAGTCTATTTTTCACCGTGAATTTTGGGGCTCCGGAGCAATAATACCTAAAATAAGTTTGGTCTAAACTGTGGATTAGGACTTTGATTAAATTTTTAACTAACGATGACATGGTTTCTCACCATCCTCAACACAAACATCTTCTCTTTCCATCTTCCTCCTTCACTTCTCACCGTGGAATGCTTGCGGCCATGGCTAACGGAGTTGGCGGCCATGGCAGCATGGTGCCGATGCTAGGAGAGGAAGGGGGGCCACAAAGAGGAGGAATTTGAGCAACGGGGTCGCAACCGTTGCCAGCAGTAGCTTGTTGGCCGGCACCACAGTTGACGAGGTGGCTCGGCTAGCTGCGGCGGCTATCGAGCGACGCTAATGGGAGCAGCGGGTGGCAGGGTTGGCGGTAGGAGGCACGGTCACGGGCGGCTGCAACAGTGGAGCTTGTCGCCCCGACAATGATGGCGCTAGACGCTGCCGTGTTCGTAGGAGTGGAAGGGCGTGGTGGCGGGGCTTGCGGGAGAAGGCGCGGTGGTGGGAGTCGCTTTGCCGGTGGTAGATGGAGTGGCGTAGCAGCTGGCCGACCGAAGGCCCCGTGGCTTGTTGCAAAGAGGTAGGCCAAGGGGTTGTAGGAGAACGGGTGGCACAGCCCGGTTGAGTTTTCCAACCATTTATACTACATCATCGTTAGTAAAAAAAAAGTCAATGTCCTAATCAACAACTTATATGTGCAAAACCATCTAATAGGTATCTGCATCAGTAAAATCAGCCTATAATACCGCCTTGAGGGGTAATTTAACTAGATTTGACAACTTTAGGATATAAATTAAACTAAAAGTTATGTTAGAAGGTTATTGCTCCGGAAGCTCAAAGCTTAGGGCGAGAAATGGACTTGTTTCTTCTTTAATCAGGGGCAAAATCGGGCCGGGCCTGTCGCAGTTTGCAAAGTTCTGGTAGCAACGTATACAGACTAAGGCTCAAGTACATCTCAGCAAATCAGCTTTTGTGATCCCCTAGAAAAAGGAATGGAATAACTGTTATGAGCACCAGACCTGGGAGCAACTTAGGTGTAGTAGCGATGTTAGGCGCACTGGTATACTATGAATTTAGTTCATATATAAAAATCTATGAATAAATTCAAAACATAGACAACATTCATCTAGCTCAAAAATTCAGATCCAAATTCGATCTACACATCAACAAATAAAAAAGACAAAACCTGATGTGAATAATACTAAATCTGAAATGAACAATGTTCGGTGTTATTTAATAGTATTCGCAAGTTAATTTTTCTTTTTTTGTTTCTTCATGTGGAGGTCAAATTTTAACCTAAAATTTTATGACACGGTAGATACATATAGTGTAAATGTTGTTATTTCAAAAATTTCTATAGCTTTTTAAATGGTGAACTAGAGACTAGTGCATGGATGCAGGTAAGCCCCTCAATGCATACAAACCACTACCACTGGACCTAGACAAACCGAGGAAAGTCAAAGAAATCCTAGCCACTAGACACGTGAAGGTTGCTGTCACAGGAAGAATCTTAGACTTTCGCGCCAATCCTCACCTCTCTTCTCTGACGTTCTCACCGATATTTAGTAGGTAGGAGCCATTGATTCCAAAAGTATTTTTAGCTTTCTCTGGAGTCACTTGTTTTTCTTCTAGATCATGTTTTCTTGTTTTATTCTTTTTTTGTGAGTTCTGATGATGTATAGTACAATATCTCGTATATAAGGAAGTATCCGTATACGATTCTCCGGGTTACCGGAGTACAATACGTGTCTGGTAAGGATCACAGGAGATAAGGTAGCCCTCCGTAAGGAAGAAGGACATCCCTTAAACTAGGAAGTCAATCCCGACGTTTAAAGAAGCCAGAGTTCTACTCGGGCATAAGTCCAGGTCCGGTACGACTCAAGGAGCCCCCTATAAAAGGATCAGCAATCCTATAGGGGAGGAGGAGGAAAAAGTTAGATCTAATAGGCCTTAGAACGAAGAGAGATCCCAACGATTCCTACGAGAAGACCCGCCGCCTCAAAGGAGTCGAGACCAGCGGAACTAGTCGTCGTAGTCTCCGATTAGGCCTAGGATAGCCACTGACATATATATCCCTTGTAAAGACATTCTCTAATCAATATATACGAACAGGACGTAGGGTTATTATCCTGAGGGAGGCCGAACCTATATAAAAAATGGAGTTTTCTTTGCCGTCAGATCTCTTGGCCTTGTGCCCTAGAGGTCCCTACCCCCAAGTATTACCGTTCCACGAATACCGTAAGATCGGCGGTTTACCGATCGTCGACAGATGGCGCCGACCGTGGGGACCTCTCCGGCTCAAGCCGTCAAGGAAGCATCAGAGTCGGCAAGATGTGCAACTAGCCACGATCAATCCTCGTCGCCGACTGCACGTCCCTCCCCGGCTCGACTCGAGGAGGAAGAAGCAGGCTCGGCAGGAGATACGATCACCTTCATGCAACGCACCGCGTACTCGGACCAAGGCCTCTACGACAACTTTGGCCCGATGGAGCCTTAACCGTTGACTGACCGCGTAGATTTTAGAGAATATGCCACTGGCGAGTACTCGGATTGCGAAGTCGATCACTTCAGAACCGAGTGCGCCAAGGCCTTCAAGGGAACGTTGGTGTTACACAACGATTCCCAGGCAGGAGCAACCAGCCCAAGACCGGGGCGGTCGCCCGCAACGTCTGATCGACCAATCGATCAAGATTCCAATCACAGTATCCCTCCCTACGGGGGAGACACGATGGAGTGAGAATACACCCCATCCAATCCAGACCTTCAGATGGTTCTTGCGATCCAAGACGATCGGGAAGATCCCGAAGACCAGGATCATCAGGAAAGGGGCTCACAAAGTCAGAGTCCGATGGCTACTCCCCTTGAGAACGAGAATAGGCTTACTGCAGCACACAGAACCCCTCAAGGGACGGGTGAGCACATGTTCCGAACTACTCGAAGAGTCACCGAGGTGCGCAATCTGCTGTTACGACCACCAACAGAAGATCTGACGACACCCGACAGAGCACAATGGCTACGACGGCTGGAGGCTGAACTACAGCAGGCTCAAGACTAAGCCGAATCTTCTCGACTCTAGTCGGGGACACATAGCTTCACCCGAGAAAAAACCCCTCTCCGACCAAGGGAATCGGATGGAGAAGGACGACATCTCAGGAACCAGTCTCGCCGGGATAGACAACACATCGATCTCCGCGATAGGATCAACAAGCGCCGATCCCAAAGGCATCAGCGAGAGCAGACTCCTCCCCGGAGAGACTACCAGCACCGCGCTAATAACAGGGGACGATCCCCGACCCTAATTAGCGGCGAGAATTCGCCTTATCGGAGGACCATTAACGGATGCCAAGCGCTATCCCAAGAGCTTCGACATGTGCGCTGGCCGTCCCGCTTCAAGCCCGGGGCCCTAGAATCGTACGATGGCACCACGAATCCTGCAGAATTCCTGTAGATCTACACTATGACGATTGAGGCCGCAGGCGGGAACGAGAAGGTCATGGCCAACTACCTCTCAACCATCCTTAGAGGAGCGACCAGGACCTGGTTGACGAACCTACCCCCAGGAACGATCTGCTCCTGGGGACAGCTTTGCGACATGCTCCTCGCCAACTTCCAAGGTACTTTCACACATCCTGGTCGGGTCGACGACCTATTCCTAGTCGTCCAATGACCAGACGAGACCCTCCGAGAGTTCACCAAGCGGTTTAGTGTTGTCCGCAACACTGTTCCCGAGGTAATAGACTCGGATGTTATTCGTGCCTTCGTGCGAGGCAGCAGAAACGAGATGTGCACGCACAACCTGATCATGCACCCTCCCAAGACCATGCTACAGCTAATGGATCTAGCCGAAAAGACCGCCTGTGTGGAGGAAACCCTACAGTATATCAAGCAGCAACAGGGCAGGGCGACCAGATCCCCCCTCGGGACCAGAGACGACTCATCGAAGACGAAGCGGAGGAAGAAATCCTCCGGAGGGAATTGGGGGAAGAAGGCTAAAGCCGACGAGGTATTAGCCGACCTTCCCGAGAAGCGTGCCTGGTGGCCATGCGCCAAGGACAAGCCGACGACTTCCTCCGACAAGGCAGGAAAGCTCTAGTGCGACTTCCATTAGACCGACTCACATGATCTCCGTCAGTGCCGCATCTTCAAGAAATATCTCAAGGAAGAAAGAGAGAAATTCCGCGAGGAAAACCAGCAAGTCGCAAACAACAGTCAAGACACTACATCCGACGATGATGACTCCACCCTGAGCCTTTCCAGGGGCATATCAGAGCAATCGAGCATATATTCGGGGTTCGTCCTCTTACGAGTCGAAAAGGCAATACAAGGCCATTGCCCGAGAGGTTCTCGCGAACATTCGATCACATGGTCAGAGGTCACGATCACATTCAACTAAACCGATTGCCCCGAGAACTGTGTTCGACCAGGACGATATCCAATTGTTGTCGAACCAACGATCAACAACTGCCGAGTGGCCCGGGTGCTAATAGACGGGGGGAGCTCCCTGTACATCCTATTCGCCAACGCCCTTGATGCCATGCAAGTACCACGGTCATCCGTCCAGACCGTAACACAGGCGTTCCACGGTATCATCCCAGGCTCGTCGGCTACGCCGATCGGGCAAGTCAACGTCCCGGTTACCTTTGGCACACCGGAGAACTTCCGAACAGAGAAGATCATGTTTGACGTAGTCGACTTCGAGACGGCATACAATGCCATCCTGGGGTGCCCAATCCTAGCCAAATTTATGGCAGCAACACACTACACATATCAGTGTATGAAGATGCCTGGCCCAAAGGGCGTCCTCACAATAAAGGGCTCCCCCAGGAAGCATTACTCTGCGACAAGCGCAGCCTCGATCTCGCAAAAAAGCATCAACTCTGAAGCAGGGAAATAGATTCTGACGCCATTACGAGCGCACCCGCATCATCAAGACCTCCCCCGCAACTATGAGCGACAACATCGGATAAAACCCCCTCCAAGCCAGAGGACAAGTCCTATGACTAATTCAGGACTAGGGAAAAAAGGGCCTTCCCCTCAGTAGGACAACAGCTCCACAGGAGAAGTCGCCCGGTCCAGGTCACTCTAGTTAGTAGTAAAAAGATAATCGAGTCCCCGCAGAGAGTTCCGAGTCCAAGCACCTCCGGTAAGATCGTATAAGTCATCACCCTTCCGATCGCCAGTCTATCCCAGGTTGCCCCAGCTCCATCCCCAAGTCGTCAAGCTATGAACAAACTGATGGTAAGATGCTTCGGGCGCCGCCGCCTAGCACGCGCACTCGACAAGCTTCTACAGTAGACTGCGACAAGGGTTCGGGAGCCCCTGAAGCGACCAACGACAACTCGAGAGGAAGGGATGATGTTTCTTCCAAGTTTTTCTAGCATTTTTTTAGTAGTTTGTAAAAGACACTCCAGTCAGTTCATAGTTTTATAAAGTGTTCCTAGTTCAATGATTATTTTTTAGATTGCCTATCCAAGAAACTTCTCGAATAAGACAGTCGGGGGCTGGATGAGTGGGTGGCCCCAAAAACTGGCTTACTCATAAGCGTAACCAACAACTCGACCAGCACAAAAGGAAAGGGTTCCGTGCTACAACCGTCAGGGATGCAAGGAAGACCCCTTAACGCGTTTGCAAGTGACAGGGGAAGCCATTGAGCCCCCATCTGACCAGACCTAAGGCGTGGTCGACTAAGCTCCCCGGTTTCGTGGCAAAGTTCCCCGACCACAAGTAAAGGAAGAAGAGAAGGTGCGAGCATGATCGAGCCAACGGAACCCGCTTGCTTATCCGCATCCCCGACTACTTTGAACGGAAGGCATCGCGGATAGAGTGGAATGCTATCACTAACAGGGCAAGTGTAGAAATTACTAACTCGCGCCCAATATCCTACCGACAAGGGAACGCGAGTTTGTTGCTATGGCTATGATAGACTGTATGAAGACCCCTTATCGAGTTTACTGATGATGAGGGGCCACTGAGCCCTCCATCCAACTAAACCTAAGGCCTGGTCAATCACAGTCAGCGGCGAATGGCACAACTCGCGAAGACTAAGTCAGGGAAAGAGGGATGCAAAGTCCGACTAAGTCTACGAAAACCCTCACGTTCGACAAGCATTCACAAAGCAGAATAGCCAGGTTTTTAGAAAACAAAAACACACAGTTTAAGCGCACAAGTTACTAATCACGGTTTGATTACATAAGCTATTCAGGTAGACCAGGTGCCTGAACCCTATCCGCGAAGGGATCAGCAGCACCCTGCACAACGCCGAAGAGACTGTCTATCTCGTCCTCTGGCAGGACGGCCTCAAGGGCCGTCAAGGACATCTCCAGGTGCCGGCGTTTAAGAAGGGCCAGGGCGAAGGCCAAGGCGTCCTTCGTACCCTGCTTGAGCTTGTCTCAAGTAGCTTCTCGACGACAGGCTTTAGGCGGGAGACAGACACCACCAGCTCCACCAGCTGGATAGCCCGCGGAGGGCGGGGGAAGACGGTGACCTCGACCTCTACGAGCGCTCTCTCGAGCGTGCAAAGGGCGTGGTCGAGGTCCTCCTCTAGCTTCCCCGGGTAGGCTTGGCTCCAGCCTAGCGAAGACTCCGCCTCAGAGAGGCGGGCCTTCACATCCCGAAGCTCGACCTCGGACTCTGCAAGGCGCTTCTTCAGCTCTTCGTTCTCTACCCGGTGTGCCTCTAGCTCGGCCTTCGCCTTCTGGAGGAGAGGAAGCCGAGGAAGGATGCGCTGTCAAAATGACAAGGTTAGTACCGAGTACATTGACGTTCAATTACTAACTCCTAGAGTTACTTGTAGTTGGGCGTGGATGTCGTCCTCCTCCGGCGCCAACGCCTCCGGTGCAGGGAGATCAGTCCGTACAACCGAGGGCTGCGCCGGCCTCACCACCGGGGGCTGCGTATCTGCAGCGGCCCCAGTCGTGGCTCCAACCGGACGGATAGTCATCCTAATCAGAGAAAGCGGCCCATCAGCCTTCACGGAATAAAGGAAGGAAGATTTTGAAACAAAAGACCGAGAAGAAGACTTACCGCAGACGCTTCACCGGGGGAGAGGTTCCCTTCACCAACACCTCCGAGCTCCGCTTCTCGGCAGGTACAAGCGGCGATTTCCCCTTGTCCGCAGGAGGACCTACCACCAGCACAACCTCCTCTACTCTAACGAGCGGGGCAGAAGACGCCGACTCCTCTGGGCGGGGATCGCATGTGTCCTACAGTCCGACAACTCACTCCCGTCACCATAAGATCACAAAGAATGTCAAAGGGAGGAGGCTAGTCGAGCATGCATTCACACCTGTGGCTAGGAGGCTTTGCGGAGGAGAAGGGGCCTGAATAGGGGATTCCGTTCGGGTAATCTCTGCTGCCCCCTCGGCCCCGGATGGATCCCCAATCCTTGGGATCGAAGGGGTCATCCCGAGGACCTAAACCTCTTTGTCCTAAACGGGGGCGCCAGCCCGGTCCGCCTCCGAGTCGGGAGCCCCACAGCCTATTCGTTGCATAGAAGAAGCCCGGATAGCGTAAGATGGACAGCCCGAACGAACCACGACTAGACAAGGCAAAAATCATCAACTCACCGAGAAGATCTCCCTTTGCTTCTCGGGGCTCAACTTCATGATCGGCAAGGGCACGTCCGTCCGCCTGCCCTGAGGAGATTGATAGAATAGGTTGTTCAGCCTATTCTGAAGTTCCTCGGCGAAGATATCTACATAGCCAGTTGAGAATGAATTAGTGGGGAGATAAGAATTCTTCTGACCAAGAATGACACAGAAAGGTTCGGATACTCACCTGTGTTAAAATCCCTTGTCTGATCTTGGCCCTTCGGGACCACCCAAGCAGGCTGAGTCCTCGACCGAAGAAGGCTGATTTTGTGCCGAAGGAAGTCCTCCGCGACGTCCCATGCCAACAATCCTCGTGCGGCAAGGGCAGCGATGTCGCCGACGAGGGCCTTAAGCGACTTGGTCTCCTTCGGAGCCTCCGCCCAGCACTTCGTCGGGAAAGGAGCCAAACCTCGGTAGAGAATCCCGGAGGAAGGCGGGGGCTGGCAGTAGAACCATCTCGAGTGCCAGCCCGACCACGATGATTTCCAGGAAGAGAAAATGTAGGCATCCTTCTTCCCTTCCCAGAATCGAAATCTGGCGCCGCCAACGACACCTCCGCTGCCGGCCTTCATCCGGCGGAGGTTGTAAAAATACTTCCAGAGCTCCAGGTTCGGCCTGATGCCAAGGTATGCTTCTCACAGGTGTGCGATACCGCCAGCATTAGAACCAAGTTCGGGTTGAGATGTATCAACTCGATCCCGTAGACTGGAGCACCAGGAGGAAGTAATGAGAATGTGGGAATTGGAATCCACACCTGAAGAAATCCGTGAAGACGACGGTCCAAGTCGTGTCCGGACTCGGAACCGTCTCCTTCGCAGCTTCCCGGTATGGTACAAACACCTCCGGGAGGATGACCTCCTCCGCCTCGAGCTTCTTGATAGCGGCGGAGTCCATCACCGAGGTCTCAAACTCGGGGATGGCGATGATTGGATCCCCCGAAGGATCCCCCGCTGACTTCTTATGATTGGGGGACTTCTTCACTCCGCTTTTCTTCCCCATTGCCGCTGACGATGATCGGCGAAGGTAAGACGGACGATGAAAGCAGGGGCACGAGGAAACAGATTAGGATGCTGGGAGACAGGAAGCAATGTGGGCAAACCCCAATTCCCGGTCTCTTAAAAGATTCAAGTTTTGCCTGACCGGAGCGCGGTTAACGGCATGATCTGTTCCATCGCATTTAATGCGGACAGTTGCTTTTCCCGCATGAGAGACTTTATGCGCGGGAACAAGAGGTCTGACAAATCCATGACCCCAACAAGCGCGTTGCGTTTCGGGTAACGTCAGCCAAACAGTAGCGCAAGAAAAAAGAAAGATTCTTCATCACCACGTGAAATTTCCGCCACGATGGTTCGGTCTCCCAGAAATCTACCAGGCGAACGCATGTCCGTGATCGACGGATCAGATTAAAACAAGAAAAATACTTTCTGGGTAAGTTAAAACCCAGAAAATTCCCTAGAGAACTCAGAGATTTACTCCAACCAGGATGGCACGAATACCCAGTAGAGATTAGTTCCTACTCGGGAATCTTGTCGATAAAGTACTCAGTTTCATCTACTCGGAGATGTTTCCCGACAAGGGCAGATTTCCTACAGAACAGTCATGACTTCACTTCATGTATTGATGGGGGGCTTGACGATGTATAGTACAGTATCTCGTATATAAGGAAGTATCCGTATACAATTCCCTGGGTTACCAGAGTACAATACGTGTCTGGTAAGGATCCCAGAAGATAAGGTAGCCCTCCGTAAGGAGGAAGGACATCCCTTAAACTAGGAAGTTAATCCCAACATTTAAGGAAGCCAGAGTTCTACTCGGGCATAAGTCCAGGTCCGGTACGACTCGATGAGCCCCCTATAAAAGGATCAACAATCGTATAGGGGAGGAGGAGGAAAAAGTTAGATCTAACAGGCCTTAGAAGGAAGAGATATCCCAGCAATTCCCACGAGAAGACCCACTGCCTCGAAGGAGTTGAGACCAGTGGAACTAGTCGTCGTAGTCTCCGATTAGGCCTAGGATAGCCACTGACAGATACATCCCTTGTAAAGACATTTTCTGATCAATATATATGAACAGGACGTAGGGTTATTATCCTGAGGGAGGCCCGAACCTGTATAAAAAGGGTGTTTTCTTTGCGTCAGATCTCTTGGCCTTGTGCCCTAGAGGTCCCTACCCCCCAAGTATCACCGTTCTATGAATACCGTAAGATCGGCGGTTTACCGATCGTCGACAAGTTCTTTGTCAGATCTAATCTACCCATAATAGGTTTTGTCAGAAGGACTCACCTAGAAGATGAGGGCGACACGCTCACTTTAATCTATACAAGGGCGAGTTGGTTGTAAATAAATCACCTCCAATTCTCTTCTGCTGAACAATGCCCTACAGAGACATAGGTCCTACAAATTAATAAAGATCATCAACAATCTACTTTCTATTATTGCCGTTATCGGTAATGAAGACCGTTGGAAGGTACAGAGTCGAAGGCAACAATCTACATGCTCGTTGACTTATCAATATAAATTGGATGATTTTCTAAAAAAAATAATCGAGGCTACAAGTGGCAAGCAATGCAACAATGCTTTTGATGCTCAAGAATCATATGCTCTCTCTGCTCAGAAAGTAATAGAGTATATCATATGTTCTTGAAAAATTAATCACAAATGTTGTGCAAAATTTTTGGGATGTTTGTTTCCTTGCACGCTTTACCGCGCATAATACCTAGAGACGACGTCAATGCAAACTCCTCTGAGACATGTGGCTATGTTGTCTCTACACTATGTAAACACAGTCACAACTGTGGATACAACAATTTTGTCCTGTCTCTACCAGTAGATTTTGTCGTAATGAATAGAATATTTGCAGTGACCAAATAATGTGTATCTACACTATTATAGATATGTCTATTACAGGCAGTTTGGAAACCCTCTGTATCGGAAAGCTCAATACAGACGGTTTCCTGAACTGCCTATGAACAAGGGTTTGTGATGATCTGATCCCATCAGGTCATATCATAGATGGTTCATATAAGGAATCCCTGCAATATGGTGATATCCCAGGTGGTTTCATGCTCAGAACCGTCTGTGATATGATCTCATTATATGTGGATTTGGTTACAGAACCTCCTATGATGGGGTTTTACAGGACCATTACTTTTCCTGTTTATTAGGTAATCTCAGGATATGCTAGCTATGTCCTCTGAAACAATATAATATCAACACATACATATACATTCATATTCATTCCTAACAAATATAAACATCACACATTCATTCAATACACAATAAATCATTCATCCCTGAACCCTAAACCCTGTAGGTTTACAAAAATTACTCACATTTTCAAATATAGTACTTTCTAGTTACGCTATTTGTGAAAATTTATAATCTATCGTGTTATTCAATCCACAATACTGACCCCCTTCATGAGAAAATTTGATGGTGCAACTTACTATCAAGGTTTTACATGAAAGGAGATATCATTGTGACTAAATGAGACAACAGATTCTAAATTTTCATAGAAAGTGTGATTAGAGAGTATTGTATTGAAATTAAGTATTTCAAATATAGTGAAATAGATGCATCCATAATATCATAGGCCTTAGATTCTAACTTGGTCTTAATTGAAAATGTGTGCCTCATTTTCTAGATGAGGTAAGGATTAATTGCAATCATTCCTTAACACATACTTGAAAAACAAAGCACACTCTCATCATATAGCGAGGTTTTATCATCATTGGAAATCATCTTTTGTTGCAAAGAAACACGATTGAGTGACAAACCCGAGTTTAGAAAAAATGCCTTAGAATTGCCTATTTTAAATAGTTGGACATCGGTCGACAAGGGTTCAGTGGCATAGGGTTTAAGATTGAGGTTAATGCAATTTTAACCTTATCCTGATCCTTGAACCCTAAACCCTTATAAACCATTGTGCACAATTTATTGGTGTATCTTTTTCATCATTGGCATAATCAAAATGTAGCAAATTACCATCATGTAAAAAACTTTGTACCAGACACTACTGCAGAAAGGGCCTCTACTGACGGGCCGGAAACCCCCTCCACTGACGCCTAGGGGGCCCGTCAGCCTAGGAATGTCAGTGGAGGGGTGCCCTCCACTGACGGGCGGCCCGACCGTCAGTAGTGCTTATTACTACTGACGGTCACACACCGCCCGTCAGAGGAGACTCCTCGTGGGAGGCGCCTGGAGGTGTTACCACTGACGGGCTCCCTTTTAGTGACCGTCAGTGGTTGTACCTTTTCACTAACAGGGCGTTCTATAAGTGCCCGTCAGTAGAGGTCTTGTGAGGCTATAGCAATTACATTATTCATAATCACAGGCTATAGCAATTATTTATTTTTCACAAATTTTAGAATGAGCCTTCGGCACATAGTCACATGTCAGAACTCATAATCACGTAGTCAAATCTCATAATCACATAACACATTCGTAATCACACATAACAGTTGACATAACACATTCGTAATGACATAACACTTCACCTCTAATCCATTGATCACAAGTATGAAACAACTATTCTTCAATTTTAAAAACAACTAATCTATCGATTCTCGCTTAGGTTTAGCTTCGGAAATTGGGGGCCGACGTAGAATTCACCCATTGGATTGATAACTTCAAGGTTGACGACTTTGGCGAAGACTCTTTGGATGCGGGCAAAGTCCTGACGCCAGTCGTACAAGTGATTTCCCAGCTCACTCCAAGCCTTCAGTTCTTTCATATCTTTCCAATGCTTGTTCTTGTACCGGACAAAGCAGTCCATATGGGCACAGGTGTAGTACCCACATGTCACGCTATTTTCGGGCTGAACTCTGCAAGGGAAACTTGTAATGGTGTACCATTCTTGTTGCTTTTGAAGGTATTCTACTATGTCCCGAGAACTTGGCTTTGAAAAAAGCTGTATCCAAAATATTAGTGATATTGCCGAAGTCCGATCTCTTTTTCTCATCGGAGTCAAAGTAAAATGCCTTGGCCCAGCTTGGAATAATCACAATGAGGACCCAGTGGTCGTTGCGTCAATGTGAACAAATGAACGTAAGCAGGCGGAGATACGTACATAAAAAACAAAAAAATTCCCACGGTGCTAAGTTAAGGACTTACGGAGGGTTGTAGGGGCTAGTAGGTAGTCCTTGTCCTTATGAACGACGAACGCACGCGTAAGGTATTCTTCAGAAAGACTCAACCGTCCGGGGTCGCAGCATAGCCTTAGTTCATGCATATCGGATCGATTATTCCAATATTGGACTCGCGTAGACGTCTGCACTCTTGGGCTTGGTAGAGAGCCCATCGCCTGACCATCGTGGTGTCAAGCCTATAGAGGTTGTACATGTTGAAGAGGTCCTCAAAGTTGATGTCGAATGTGTCCTGGTCGTTCTCCATGAAGAAGTTGTAATCTCTTGGCACCTTGACCTTCCAATATTGGCAAAATGTTTGCGGATCTCTGGACATCTTTAGGTAATCTTCATGCAGCGCCTTCATGTCCTCCGAAAGATTGTCCAACTCATCCTGCGGGAGCAAGTCTTGACCTGGATAGAAAACATCTCGCCAGAGACCCATGCTCGTGTAGATAATTTGGATGACGTTGTTGAGAAGGATAAGGATTTCTTCATCTACTTTTGCTCCTTCCTTTCCTTCTCACCGATGCCGGCCCGTCTCTTTTTTCCTTTCTTCCTCCTGTGTAGCGGCTCAGGACTCTTGCCTGCCGCCATCACTGCTTCCAGTGTTCCGGCTAGTGTGGCGGGAGAGATAATCTTCCCTCTGGGTTGATCCAGCCGGTCGCCTTGAGCCTCGGAGCGCCTTTCCGGTGGATCATTATTGGGTTCCTCCGGCGCCTCCGAGGACTGAAAAACCGGCTCCATGCACTGGTCCCCGACAAGATGGTCTTCCAGGTCTTTAAACGACGGAGGCGTTTGGCTGAGTCCCAGTGGAGATCGTCCGACTGATGGAGAGGGGGTCATGCTAGGAGAGGGGGCCGTGCGAGGAGAGCCCGCCACAGATAAAATAATTTGGCTCTTCGGCCACTGGATGAAGTAATTCTTGCACTGCCCTAGCTTCGTCAGTTTCGCTTCAGGAGGGACTAGGACTAACACATAATTGTAGTCGTTGAGGATGACGTCCACCTGCACCTTCGCATGGTGCTCCCGCATAGGAACACAGTGCATGATTGCCCCCTCCGACGTTGGGAAAACTTGGCCGTGCGCAACCTTGACCTTCATGCCAGGAATTTGCACCGTGAGTGTGCATCTAGTGGCTTCCTGCGAAACAGAGGATAGATGTGCCATCCTCATTGGGGTCAGGACAATGGAATCATGATTTAGTATAATGACTCATTTAGTGGACGAAACTTACGGTGATGCTGTCAATGGGATTATGCGAGTCGGGGCCGCTGTCCGAGGCGGATGCGCAGCTACTCCATCCAGATGGCTGGTTCACAGGAAGCATGGTCGAACCGCCTTACGCTGTGAGCACTTGCATACGTACCCACGTCTGCTTGGCAATCTCCCGCATTTGCTCCCGCAAATTTTCCATGTACTCCTGACTATCTCTCCTTGGGCGGCGGCGGCGACCCTCGGGGTTTCGGGGAAATACTTTGTCCCAGTTAACGCCATCCCCGATGCCTACTACACGGCTCCGATGCTCCGGTTTCTGTCGAGCCTTCGCCAGATCATCGTTCCATGGCTGCTGGCTCAGTTCTGTTTGCAAGTTATATTACTTGATGAGAAGATAGCGTATTTGGATGCAACGTAATTACGTAAGAATAGAAACTGAGTTGAGACATTACCAGCCGGTTGGCCACCTCCTGGAGTTCCTCGGACTCTATAATTGGTGACCCCGTCACAGGGTTAGAGCTTGTGTGCGCCCTCATGTACTCCCTGGCGTGTGGCTCCCGGAGATGCGCGAAAGGAGGTGCTTTCCCAGCCGCGGCTAGTTTGGCGTCCTCTCTGGCCCACTTTGGTCTCTCCCTAGGTATCCACGGCTACCGAGCTTGTGGTCTAATGTGTTCTTGGAGTGTAGCTCCTTCCCCCAGCGACTCCTCTCCTGGAATTCTAGACTCCTTATTTGAGCAACGAATTGCTCCCAGTCTTCCTTTTGTATCTTCGACCATCTTTTACTAATTTTAGTATCCCAATCCTCATCCACGACTTTCTGTGAGTCGTATCGCCAAGTCTTCAAAGCCCTAGCCATGATGCGAAGGGCTTGCACTTCGACTCTGTCCTTGTCGGCGGCAGGAATCTGGTACTTGTCCCACAGTTTCCTCAAGAGAGCATCTCTGGTCGACTTAGACAAATGGTTGAACTCTTTGCATGTGACCTTAACTTGTTCACGGGACTATGCACCCGTAGGCGTTGCTAAAGGTCCGGGTGGCCTTATGTGGACTCGCTGGAACATCTTTGACGTCGTCGACTCGAGTGATGATATACGTCTTGTCCGGCAACTGGTTGCCTTTTCTCCTATTCTGAGACCTGGTCGGGGCCGTAGGCGCTACTTCCTCCTCAGGTGCCTCATCCTCTTCAGAACCTGACTCAGAGCCAGAGTCATCGTTGGAGGAGCTGGAGTCCGAGCTAGGTTGCTCTTGGCCAGCTGTGACGGCCGCCTCGGAAGCAGGCTCCTTGGCCGGCTCGGAAGCAGGCTCCTTGGCCGGCTCGGAGGTAGCTTGCTTGCGTGCCTCCAGGGTCAGGGTGTCGATCGGTGCCGCCTCGTCGAGGGGGGCCGTGCTGTCATTAACGGGCTCTAGTTCTTGGGTCGGTGACCCAGCGGGGTGACTGGCGGCCATTTTAGAACCGGGATTCGTTAATTCCTAAAAAATCCAAGAGGGCATGTAAATGGAATCTGAAGACCAATATACATCTTCCTAAACCACCATTACTGTAATCTAAATTAACAACCCTACAAAAGTAATAAGCTATCACCAATCACGAGTTGTTTTCATATCAGATAGCAGTGAAGTAACTAAAAGACTTGACCTAATAAATCTTACACCATAGATATAGTCATATAGCATATTCATATCCGGCAGTTGAACTGAACATTTTAATGTTGCCCTTCAACTAAATTACAACAAAATCAACAAATAGCGAGAGCTGAAGAGTTTTTCTTTTTTACATATCAAAACTGAATACAGCATGATCAATACAACCCATCAACGAGTTCTGATCCTTTAAAGAAAGCATAACATATGTATATTACTTGGATTATCTTGTGGGGCTGAAAAGAAAAGATAATCCTTTTCTTTGTTCTAATCCTTTTCAACGTGCTGACCTGCCAAGCTCTGCAACTTGTCCTGCAAGCAAATCAGATCAGAGAAATGGCGATGATCCTTTGTTAAGCATGATCATTTGTTTTATCTTTGTTACAGCGGCGGCGGCGAGGGGAACGGCGGCGGCGAGTGTAGTAATCTATCAGGATACAAAAGTAATAAGCTATCACCAATCAATTCAGAGGAAAGCAACAATAGTTGCTAGTTAGTATTGCATCCAGCATACTTAAATTAGAGGTTAAGTAAATGTCTATTCTTTAGTCTAGTATCATATGTTTCTCTCTCAACATTGCAACAAAACTAGTTCCGTTGAAAAGCTATTCCTAGTGAATGATACGAGTGTAGAAATTCAACACAGCACAACTCCCATGTGAAAAGAATACAAACAAAGCATAAACAGAACAAATATACAATCAATTGATCATCATCACTGCATACACATATATATACATCAATACCAAAATTTTGCCTCAGCTAAATAGCACAAATATACAATCAATCGGAGAAATACATTTTGTTTTACCTTCGGCAGTGAGGCAGTGAGGGAGGGAGACAGGTGGTGGAGGGGGCTCTCGATGCAGGCCAACGAGGGAGGTAGAGAGGGGCGGCGGGGGCCGTCGGGGCGGAGGGGCGGCGGCGGGGGCCTCGGGGCCGGAGGGTGCGGAGGGGGCCGGAGGGGGCGCCGGAGGGGGCGGCGGGGCCGGAGGGGGCGGCGGCGAGGGCCTCGGGGCCGGAGGGGGCAGCGAGGCCAGAGGGGGTGGCGGCGGGGGCCGGAGGGGGTGGCGGGGGCGTCGGGGCCGCCGGCGGGGGGCCGGAGGGGGCGGCAGAGCAGCCTGGCGGCGTCGGGGAGGGGAACCGTCTCGCTGCTAGTTCGAATGAACGCGCGGGACTTGGCAAAATTTTCGCCAAGTCCCGCGCGTGGCTTATATGCGATGTGGGTTACCACTGACGGGCGCCCATATATGGCCCGTCAGTGGAAATGCAGCCGGCAGTGGAGAGTATCTCCACTGACGGGCACCTAACTTCGCCCGTCAGTGGAAGGGGATTCGCTAGGGTTAGGGTTAGGGTTACCACTGACGGTCCTCTTGTCTACGCCCATCAGTGGAGTGTATCTCCACTGACAGGCCCCTAACTTCGCCCGTCAGTGGAGACATTAGTACGATGGACTCTCTGTATTGGCCCGTCAATGGAGTGTGGGTTTTGTTTGGTTTTAGGTTTTAGGACTAGGATTTGTTGTTAGGGTTAGGGTTTTGGGGTATTTTTTGAACACATGGTTAGGGTTTTTGGGTTTTTAGGTTAGGGTTTTTGGGTATTTGGGTTTGGGTTTTAGGGTTATGTCGTCTGTTAGCACGAGTTAGGGTTTGTCGTCTGTTTGTTAGGGTTAGGGTTTGTCGTTTAGCGCGAGTCAACAATATTACACATACACACGTACACACATATGGTACACACAATATGAAATCATCCAAACCAAAACATTATTATACATACACACATAGCTCGCTCGGTTTCGTCGTCTTCGACAATCTTCTCATGAATAGTGATCTTCTTGCTGGTATACGTTAGTCCTTCGGCGTGACTGCGTCTTATGTAGGGCTCAGCATCCTTAGTAGCTTTGCTCCTTTTGTAGGGCGTTGATCAACAGCTTCTGGCTCAGAGTCCGGGTCGTCGAATTGGTCGTAGTCCTCTTCGTCAACTACACCATCGACTCCGACAATACTTCTTTCCCTTTTCCAGACGCCATCCTGCATGGGAACATGCGGTTGTGTCTTACCCGGCGTAACAGGGGGCATTGTGTTCACGATGTCATAGATTTCTACACCTGTCTTCTCCCGGGGCGCCAAACGGATCTCAACAGTATTATCAAACAATTCCTTCTCTTGCCTCCATGGGTCATTCTGTTTCAGCCACCTTCAATGGCCCATGAACACGATTTTTTTAGAGCCCTTTAAGTGTAAACTTGTTGTAAACTCCAAACACTTAACACATCCTTTGTATCCATGAACACATTGGCAGGATTGATATCCGTACACGGGATAGTCTTGGACCGTCGTGAACAACAGCGCTTTTAGATTGAAATATTCTTCTTGGTCAGCGTCCCAGACCTGGGCCCCTGGTTCCCATAGTGTAGCTAGTTCTTTGAACAACAGCTGTTGATACACGTTCAGATCGTTCCCAGGTTGCTTCGGCCCTTGAATGAGAATAGAGAGGTGTATATACTTTTGCTTCATGCACAGCCATGGAGGAAGGTTGTACATCCATAGAACCACGGGCCAAGTGCTATGTCTGCTGCTCATGTTGCCGAACGGATTGATTTCGTCCGTATTCTTACCGAACCTGATATTCCTCGGATCTTTTCCGAAATCATCGTACTGGGCATCGATTGCCCGCCACTGCGAAGCATCGGCAGGGTGTCTCATCACGCCATCATCAGTTTTTCACCCCTCGGCGTGCCAACGTATCAGTTTTGCCTCCTTCTTGTTAGCGAATAAACGCTTCAAACGGGGAAGGACTGGAAGATACCATACAACCTTTGCCGGAGCGCCACTTGTCACTGGGTCCTCATCATCGGCTTGGTTTCTACCCCGCTTGAATCTGGATGTGTTGCACGTAGGACACTTGTACAGCTTCTCATGCTCCTTGCGGTAAATAAAGCAGTCATTCGGACACGCATGGAGCCTCTGCACGTCCAATCCAAGAGGGCAGACAACCTTCTTAGCTTCATCGATGCTCGTAGGCAACAAGTTGTTTTTCGGAAAAACTTTTGCAAGATAAGCCAATGTCTCATCGAAGCCTTCGTCCGGACAATTATGGGCTGCCTTGATCCTTAGAAGTTCCAGCATGACCGACAGACGCATGTGCTCTGGATCGGAACCGGTATACAACGGGGTTTGCGAGTCTTCAACTAGTCTCGTGAACTTAGCAGCCTCTCTTTCATCCCCAGGATCTATCACCACCTGCTCCACCATGTGAACGTCCTGCACCATATCGGCCAAATTGTTCCCCGTTTCTTCTTCCGCCTCTAGTTCAAAACTCCCCTCGTCTTCTTCTCCCTCTCCATGTTCGGCATCTTGCTGTAACACTTGATCTTCCTCCTCCTCACCGTGACATATCCAACGAGTATAACCTGACATGAAACCCTTAAGCGCCAGGTGTACCGTCACCCTCCCTCTCGTATCGAACATTACCAAAATTTTGCAATTGCGACACGGACAACAAATCTTCATGCCACCTTTTCTCCTCATATCTCACTAGGCGACATCAAGAAACTCATTCAAAGCCATAGCCCAACTATCTGTCGCCCGGTTCTCGTACATCCAACTGCGATCCATCGATCGATCCCTACGACACGAGATGGCCGGCAATCACATCAAATACATATACAAGATGAAAAGAACACTTTTGTATCTCGTTCATCCACTACTACAGATGACCTTTTGCTGAACCATCTCCATTGATGGGCGCAGAAGAGCCCGTCGTTGGAGGAGCTAACCACTGACGGACGCAAAAAGGAACCGTCAGTAGAGGACAGAGCTAGGCTGGACCTGAGGACCTCCACTGATGGGCACATAAGCCGCCCGTCAGAGGAGATGCAACCCGAGAGCAAAAAACCTCATACAGATGACGGGCATCTCCACTGACGGGTCGCTCTTTAAGAGCCCATCAGTAGAGATGTTATTTCCGCTGACGGGCAACGCAGCTGTCCGTCAGCGGTGATTGTTCCAGGGCTGACGCATTACCGCTGACGGGCCCTTTATACGTGCCCGTCAGTGGTATGTTTCCTTGTATAAAAACAGAGGGGCGGTGCTCGCTGCTGGCCAGTGCTCGCGTGCCAACTGGCCAGCAGCGAGCGCCGCCGCCACCAACCCCCGCTGCGCCGCCGCCGCCAACCCCCCCGCTGCGCCGCCGCCGCCAACACCCCCTCCCACCAAGACTTCCCTCTCCCCAACCCTTCTCCTCTCCCTCATTTCTTCCATTTCTTGAGATCTAGATCTAGATCTAGAGATCTTGAGCTATTTTCAATCCCAAACTCTCCCATTTCTTCATTTAACTCTAGATCTCCCTCTCTCTCCAACACACATCTCTGCCTCCTCCTCCTCCTCTTACTCTCTCCAACCCAATTGTATCTAAAATCTATCCCTCCTCCTCTCACTCGGTAATAATGCTCTCTTTGGAATAATGATATATAAAAGGTGCTATTTTCATCTTGTATATGTATTTAATGTGATTCCCGGTCATCGAGCCGAGGCCTAGTGTTATATTTTCGCACTGATTAGTTTTGTGTCGTAGGGAGCTGACGAAGCTAGGGCAGTGCAAAAACTGCTTCATCCAGTGGCCGAAGAGCCAGATTACTATAACCGCGGCGGCCTCTCCTCGCACGGGCCCCTCGTCCGACAACCCCTCTCCATCAATCGGACGATCTCCGTTGGGGCTCAGCCAATCACCTCCGTCCTTTAAAGACCTGGAGGACCATCTTGTCGGGGACCAGCACATGTCACCAATTTTGCGGTCCCCGTAAGTGTCGGAAAGGCCCTCCGAGGTTCAAGGCGACCCCCTAGATCAACGGAGGGGGAAGATTTTCTCTCCCGCCACACTAGCTGGGACGCTGGAAGCAGCGTTGGTGGCAGGCAAGAGCCCGGAGCCGGTACAGCAGAGGAGGAAAAGCAAAAAAAGACAGGCCGGCACCAGCGAGAAGGAAAGAAAGGAGCAGAGGCAAAAATCCTTATCCTTCTCAACATCATCATCCAAATTATCTACACGGACCAAGGGTCTCTGGCGAGAATTTTACTTACCACGTGAGGACATGCTCCCACAGGATGAGCTGGACAATCTGTCGGAGGACATGAAGACGCTGGATGAAGATTACCTGAAGATGTCCAGAGATCCTGATACATTCTGCCAATATTGAAAGGTGAAGGTGCCAAGGGAATACAATTTCTTCATGCAAAATGAACAAGACACCTTCGACATCAACTTTGAAGACCTATTCAACATGTACAACCTCTATAGGCTCGACACCACGATGATCAGGCTATGGGCTCTCTACCAAGCCCAAAAGTGCAAACGTCTTCAGGACTCCAATATTGGCATAGTCGATCCAATATGCATGAATGAAGGCTATGCCGGGACCCCGGATGGTCGAGGATTTCTTGAAGAATACCTGTCGCATGCATTCGTGGTTCATAAGGACAAGGAGTACATACTAGCCCCCTATAACCCTCCGTAAGTCCTAAACTTAGCACCATGGAGTTTTTTTTTACGTACGTATCTCCGTCTGCTTACGTTTATTTGTTCACATTTACGCAGCGACCACTGGGTCCTAATTGTGATCGTTCCAAGCTGGGCCAAGGCTTTTTACTTTGACTCCTCATCGAAAAAGACAGCGGACTTCACCAATATAACTAAGATTTTGGATACAGCTTTCTTCAGAGCCAATTTCTCGGGGCATACTAAAATACCTGTAAAAGCGACAAAAATGGTACACCATTACAAGTTCCCTTGCAGAGTTCAGCCGGAAAATAGCGTGACATGTGGGTACTACACCTGCGTCCATATGGACCTCTTTGTCTGGTACAAGAACAAGCATTGGAAAGATATGAAAGAACTAAAGGCTTGGAGCGAGCTGGGAAGTCAGATGTACGACTGGCGACAGGACTTTGCTCGCATCCAAAAAGTCTTCGCCAGACTCATCAACCTTGAAGTCATCAATCCGATGGGTGAATTTTACGCCGGCTCCCAATTTCCGAAGCCAAACTTAAGCGGGCATCAATAGAATCATTGTTTCTGTAATTGAAGAACAATTGTTTCATACTTGTGACCGTCGTTGGAGTGTACATACTATATATGTGATTATGAATGTCTTAAGTGCCAACCGTTATGTCATTACAAATGTGTTATGTGATTAAGAGATTTGACTCTGTGAATGAATAGTTGGTATAGCCTGTGATTACGAATAATGTAATGCGCTATAGCCTATTATTATGAATAATCTAAATGTGATTATGAGTTAACACAAAGCCTTTTCGGTTAGCAGGAATACATATCTCTACTGACGGGCACTTACGGAGAGCCCGTCAGTGTAGTACGACCTCTACTGATGGGCTATTATGACGCGCCCGTCAGTAGTGCTAGAACCAAGTGCCTCCGACTGGGGGTCTCCTCTGACGGTCCCTGTGCGCCCGTTAGTAGTAACAAACACTACTGACGGTCCGTCTGCCCGTCAGTGGAGTGACCCCCTCCACTGACATTTCCAGGGTGACGGGCCCCCTGTCCGTCAGTAGAGGGTGTTTCGGGACCGTCAGTGGTGACCTGTTCTGCTGTAGTGATCCAAAGAGAGCATTATTACCGATCTTTTCGGCGAGGGAATGGAACTCCAGGGAGGAAAGAGAGATCTATGGAGAGAGTGAGAGGAGGAGGGAGAGATGAGAGATCTTGTTGGGTTGGAGAGAGAGAGATCTAGAAATAGGTGGAGAAAGGGGAGGGTTTGGGGAGGAAGAGAGATTTAGATCTAGAGAGATCTTGTTGAGTTTGGGGAGGAAGAAAGAAGGGAGAGGAGGAGGGTTGGGAGAGGAGAGTGTTTGTGGGTTTGTTGATTTTGGGGAGGAAGAAAAGAGGGAGAGGAGGAGGGTTGGGGAGAGGGGAGTGTTTGTGCGTCGGGGGGTGGCGGTGGCGGCGGCAGCATATGGGGCGGCAGTGCTCGCTGCTGGCCAGTGGGTGCGCGAGCACTAGCCAGCAGCGAGCGCTGCCTCTGGTATTATATAGCCATGTTACCACTGACGGGCACACAAACAGAGCCCGTCAGTGGTTCACCCACCTGCCCAGTCAGCCCTGGAGGTATCACCACTAACGGATGGAAACAACGCCCATGAGTGGAGACCGCATCTCCACTGACGGGCTCATAAGTCCCGCCCGTCAGTGGAGACAACCCGTCATCTATGGCACCCTAGTTGCATCTCCACTGACGGTCGGCTTAGTGGCCCGTCAGTGGAGGTCCTCCCTTCCGGCCTGCCAGTTGCCTCCACTGACGAGCCTCTAGGCGCCCGTCAGCAGTGAGCCCCTCCAACGACGGTTCGTTGTGTGCCCGTCAGTGGAGGTGGTTCAGCAGAGGGTCAATCTGCAGTAGTGAGATCAGTCGGTTGTGTCGAATGAAAGCCTGAAAGCCCCAACAAGCATCAAAATTGCATGGGTGGTGGGGATAATCCAATGAGTTAACACCACCCCTCTTGTTAAGAAGAGGTCAGACCTCTCCATCGGAATAGGTCACATCTTCTTTGTTGGGGGGGCGAGGTAACCCGTTGATTTACCACACCTATTTTGCGATTCCGATGCTTGCCCAAGAGTCCGGCCTTTCACTAATAGAACCACAAAAATGATAAAATTTTTACACCTTTGTTACGGGTATCAACATATTCTACAAGGACTCAAGTGGTTTAGGTTGGGTTTAGGGTGTTGAGTTTAATGAAATTTAAACCAAGTCCTAAAAAATAAACCATTGATCCCTTGTAAAATATTAATTATATGGTCCTAAGTACGATATTAACTAAGTACTAATATTTGCCTATGTTCTATTTGCTAAGCCTTGAGAGAAGCTAACCTCTTGTCACCTTGCACCGTGTCCATACACCTTGACAGAACCACTCGATGATGAAACGGGTAACAAAATTGAACAACGCTATGGACCTCAGCACCAACTAAAGTACTAACAAGGACTAACCAAATGCTTGCTGCAGGTAGCCAAGATAATGCAGGTCAAGGAAGTCTTGGCAATGTGCATCCCCAACCTAACACCGTGCCGCGTGAGACATGGCATAAATAAGTACTATTAAAATAAAATAAAATAAAAATAGAAAAAACAAGACATAACCTAGCTAGCTATTAATCAAGACATGACATAGTGTTCTAGCATTCAATAAATGGCAATAATTATGCGCACAGAACCAATCTACTCAAAATTTAAACAAATTCACCCAATTTTCATCAATGGTGTTCTAGCCATTTTGAGATCAGAATCCAAATAATAACATGAATACTTGCCACTCTAATTAACCATTTTTCCTAATAACATGGATCACAATATCAATTTTCAGATTAGGTCATAATCCTGCTGCCCAAAATAACATGAAGGGAGGAGGAGGTCGCACCTTACGGTCACGGTGATTGTGGCAGCAGCTACCCAGGAAGTGCCTGCGACGAGGCATCAAGCGAGGAGGCCGTGTTTGAGAGGGAGGAGGGCATCAAGGGCAAGGGCATGGTCGAGGGAGAGGGTGAGGTGGCCTACGTCGAGGGTGTGGTCAAGGGGGAGAAGGGCGCATCGAGGATGAGGGCACATTCGAGGGTGAGGTTTTGGCGGTTGATGATGAGGGCATCGATGACATGGTCGAGGGCGATGGCGTGAGAAGGGTGTTGAGGTCGGGGTCAAGAGGGAGGAGGGCATTAATGGCAGGGGCGCAGCCGAGGGCGAGGGGAGGCGGCTGGTGTCGCGAGGGCATGGTCAAGGGGGAGCAGGGCACATCGATCAAGAGAACAACCTAGTATACTAGTGATAAGGAAAAATTGCTATCAAGTGAATCTAGCAACCTATATAACCAAAGAAACAAGTAAAGAAACATATAAGGTATGATATATGAAGGACTAAAAACACACGGACTAGGCGATGTGTTGTTGATCTTTGGTGAGATCGTACATCTCTGTTGAGGAAACTTGATTCGATAATCGAAGTCAGCACCTAATCATGCTCTTCCCTCAAGTCTGCCGATGCGAAGCCTCCCTCTCACTTGGTAGCTCCTTGACCTTGCGATAGGTGTTCTCTAGAACTTCACAAACTCTTAAGGCTCGTTACAATCTTCTTGAAGCCTCTCAAGTGAGTCCTGGCCGTCTAGGAGATGCCAATCTCAAGGGTAGCGAGCGGTAATCAATTTGGCTTGGAGATGAACTCTTGCTTAGTGCTCAACTATGGCTCAACTATGGCTCAATCTCTCTCTCTCTCTCTAAGATTTCCTCACAAGGATTGAAACAAGGGCTTGAGAAACTGTGTGGAGGCACCCAGCAGAGCAGAGAAATGGACTGACAAAGAGTTAGTCGTGCAAAGAGACTTGGGGCTTACATAGCCAATCCCTCAAAAACTAGCCGTTCGTGCAAAACCGAAGATTCTTAGAACTTTTGACGTGGAACTTGGAGGTTGTGATATTTCAAAATAATGGTTACTTAGGCTGTCCAGAAACAGATCTCAAAACTTCCGACACAAACTTGGAGATTCTGACTTTCAGAGCATAGCAGACAGAAGCATATGTCGGTGGTTCCGATTATGAACCCAGACAATCTAGGAATAAGAATGACCTCAACGAGGCATAGATAGAACCAACTCCCAGAGGTTCTGACATTGTACTCGGAGCTTTTGAGATTTCAAAGGATTTCAACTGAGGATAGATAGAACATTTTCTCAGAGGTTCCGACATTCTAACTCAAATGTTCCAAGATTTCAAAGATAAGTCCAAAATAGATTCTCAGAGGTTCCAGAAAATTTCCTATCGCTCCAACTTTTTCAAGATAGAAGGAGTTAGGCATTTAAAGGAATTGAACTCGGAGGTTCTAGGAAATCTCAGATGTTTCGACATCTAGAAAAACAGACATTAGGGGCAACTCGGAAAATCTGAGTTCCTTGACTCTCCACACAGAAGTGAAACTCAAATGTTCCGACACCAAGTCAAAGGTTCCGACATTTCTAGAAAGTGTGGGTATGAAGTGTTGAGGCCTCTTTGGTTTTGGATATCGATTCCTATAGCAAGGCACTCTTACCAGCTTATAGATTTCAACCCCCCTTAATAGTACGGCTTTCCCTCAACTCAATATGATTCCTCAAACCACTAAAAGAGCTAGAAAATAATCCTTAATCCTCATTTCTTCGAGCCTTCTTTCCTTGGAACTTTTTAGTGGTCACCAACATTGGTTTTACCATTGCTTTTGGGACTAACTACTTGATCACACTTGATGGACATATTAGTCCCTTAATTATTTTGTCATTAATCATCAAAACCCACTTAGGGGGTCAAGATGCACTTTCAATGTCCTCCTTTTGGTGATTGATGATAACCTGATTAGAGCTTCGATTTGGAATATGAAGAGTTTGTTTTGGGTCCTATGACATAGAATGAGCCCTCTAGAGATGTGCATTATTTGAATGTTCTTTGAATGCAAATGCAAATATTAGGTGAAAGCGTGAAGAGCTACCCTTATATCTTAGGATCTGTGGGTGTACATAGTGTACAATTTAGCATATGAAGTAAAGAACTATGCACGATGAGGTGAGCATGGCATAAACATGGCATGGCATATGAATATTATGATAAGAAGCAGGTGATGTAGCCGGAGAAGGTCCTCTAGATGACGTAGCGGCGGTGTCGCGAAGTGTACAATGATCTCCTCCAGGTGAACTGGAATGAATCTATGAAGAAATTAGCATTTCCGTGTCCAGTGCAAACTCAAAACCCTCCTTGGATAATTCCTAGTCAGCGAAGATCCTCTCACACATGTGATGTTGATTGTAGAGGCCTTTCTTTTGACAATGCTTCATCATCTTGAGCTCGGCTTTGAAATATGCAATCTCCTTGATTGTTGTAAGAGGATTATCTAAAATGGGATCCTTGGCAAGCATCTTCTTCAAGTAGCATCATCTTTAGCTTGTCGTTGCTTCCAATCCTTGACACTTTCCTCCTTTTCTTCTTCCCTTTCCTCTTCTTGCTCTTCTTCTCTTCATCTCTTCTTCGAGGTCTCGGTTTCCTTAACATCATTTTTCTTCCCCTTTTCTTGAATGGTGGGGGCAGTCTTCTCTTTGTCAGGCTTGTAGCCATTGTTGATCAAAGTCTGGATATAGGGAGCAAGAGGCAAAGAGTAAGTGTGATCTGTAGTTGCAATCCTCATGAACTAGAAGAGGTAATCTGAGACATGGAAGTTCTTCCCTTGAACCATGTACATGAGGAGGTCTCTCTCGAAGCTTCGAATAAATTTTGCGTCCCCAACCTTTGGTGCAATGGTTTTCTAAAACATCTTGTTGAAGGTCTTGACAAAGAAGGTAAAGTTGTTGTTCTGCCCTAGGGTGAAGGCTATCCCGTGCTCATATAAAAGCTCAAACTTGTTGATCTCAAGAGCCTTGTCTTCATCATGTATAGCCGGGGTAATAGATTCATCACCCTCAAGATTAAGTGTAGTTGTAGTGTCTACCAGTGTCATCCAATGCAGAACCCTTGATGGTGCTTTCTCTCCAAGTAGAGGGTGGCATAAAAATGCATGATGAGCTCTTCATTCCAATCCTACCGTTTTCCCATTATAATGATGAGACCTTGCTCTCGGCAAGTGTCAAGTACACCCTAGAAGCAAGTATGCACCCCTAGATACTAAAAGTTCACGTACCACTTAGGAATCATGACCTCTTTCATAGATGGATAACAGACTCATAGTAGTCTTGCTGCTCGATGGACCAAAACCGTGTGTCCGTGGCATCCTTCTCATTTTCATAGGGTTTCAGCCTCCATCTGATTTTGTGAAGTTGTACATTGGAGAAGGTTTTATAGTCCCTAGCCACCCTAGGAGCCTTGCGTTGCTTGGGGAGATGGCAGACTAGAACAAGTGCAACTCTTAGAGTAGCATCCTCGACGTCCTCGGGGTTCACAACCATCCTTGGCTTCTTGAGTGTCGCTGTATATTTAGTAGGCGGATGAAGAGGAAGTTTCCCCTTAGGTACAACTTGAAGCTAAGAAGAGGACCCCCCCTTGAGTTTGTGTCCCCCTCTTCATATTTCTAGGAGGTGGAGGAGGGGACGACTACTCTGCTGATGCTTTGGCTTTGGTTGCTATTGCTGCTACATTTTCTTATGCCTTTTTCTTTCTTTCTCGGGCCTCTCTATCTAGCCTTGACTTATAGGACTTTTGGGACTCAGTCCTCTCCTCATCATCATCGTCGCTGTCGTCACCCTCAAAAGTAGGGGAGGGACGACGAGCGATGCTCAACATAGCCTTTTATCCCTTGGGATGGATCCTGAGTTGCTTGAGGGCCTCCACTAACTCTGGAGGTAACTCTCTCTCCTACTCAAGGACTAGCCACAATCATTGTAGGTGTGCGAGGTAAGCTGGAATTGGAGTTATCATCGCTTGGACGACTATCATAACTCATTCTGACCTGTGAATTAGAGAGATGAGAGCATAAGATGGATAGACATGTGATCCTATAATAAAAATATTTGATTTGAAATCATTTTGTTGGAGGAATACATAAGGAACTCATGTTTTGAAGGAATCTCGAAAGTTCTAGGATCAAAGTAAGAGGTTTCACAAAACTGCTTCTAGACACACTTCTCAAAAAACTTGAAAGTTTTGAGATTTTCTCATAAATGCCGAGTTGCCCTTCTATCCCAGATTAAAGGCAATGCCAGATGTTCTAGGAAAATCTCGAAGGTTCCAAAGTCCAAAAATGTGTGTATAGAACCAACTTTTGGAACTACCGAGTTTGTCTTACAGGTTCCTACTTCTGTCTATTCAAAGAACAAAGGGAAAGTCAGAACCTCTAGCAAAAATCTAAAAGTTTCAACTTTGCTTGAAATCAAGGGGTTCCTAAGTCTAACCACCTGAACAGGATCTATAAATTTGTGGTTTTCTACGGGAATTAGGTCGAATTTAATGCAAATCGACTCTAAAAGATGAGGATTACCCACGGGAAGGATGCGCTACGCAAGATTTTCTCAGGGAGATTGCAGGTCCGACAGCCATGCCCTAACTAGCCGGTGGGTGGAGACAATTCCTAGCATCAACGACGAAAGACCAGAGGTGACTACGTAAGACTGGATGGTCACAACAAAGTACGACGGTAGTGAGGAGGAGCTCGGGAGTAGCGGCGGCACTTTGTCTCCGGGAAAGTTAGAGGAGCTGAGATTTAACGGGATAAGTGGACTAGTGTTTGGAATTTGGGGGCTCGGGTCCTCAGAGATTGCGAGAATTGTCGGAGGTTTCATGAATCTCAGAGAATCACACGGAAATCTCAAAGGTCCCGATTTTGAGTATAGTGCAATTCTCAGAAGTTCTGGGAAAAATCTTAGAAGTTCCGAGCACATGTGCTGAAGTTAAGCACAATGACCTTTGAAGCTCCAAAAAAAATCAGAAACTCCG
Source organism: Stipa capillata (assembly GCA_019208055.1). Taxonomy (NCBI): domain Eukaryota; kingdom Viridiplantae; phylum Streptophyta; class Magnoliopsida; order Poales; family Poaceae; genus Stipa; species Stipa capillata. The sequence goes on from JAGXJF010003324.1 coordinate 55,646, forward strand.
AAAACGTTAACTGGCATGACAGTGGTGATTCTCAAAAGGTTAGAGAAGCATGTCGGACACTCCGAGTTGTCTACTAGATACACAAAATTGATTCTCAGAAGTTCCGGGAAAAGTCAGAAATTTTGAGTTTCAGAACAAAAGCTCACATGTGTAGATGTGAATGAATTTTTTCAGGGTAAGTTTTTAGATAGAGCAAGTCTAGGGGGTTCCTTATGGGTTCATTCCACATCCAATTGCAGAACAACTAAGTAATCAAAACAACAATTTGGATGGTAATTGAATAATATCAACTCAAAGTCTTGGCAAAAATAGAGAAAAAGTGCCCAAAAATTCACCAAAACATTGAGAAGGCAAATGAGCCCTAAGGAACTAGAGATGGTGATTTTGGTGGTGTTGCCACCATGTATGAGATCAATTTTGAACTAGGACCAATATACATTAGGGTATAAAATCCCAAGAGTCAAAAGCTCACACTTTTGCATATCCATCACCCTAAGGATAATAAATGCACAAAATATTGATTTGTTCACATCTTATGGGATGTATTTGCTCATTGGGAGAGCAATACCCCCCTTAATGTGTTTACACATCTTAAGCTCTAAAAATCAAGAAAATATGCAAACAAATGTGCAAAGCTTTATGCTACGTTTTGAGAATCAAGATATTTAACTCATTCCTCAACTCACAAAACCTATGCTCATCTAAGGGCTTGGTGAAGAGATCCGCTAATTGATTTCCCATCCTTACGTGGCTCAAAGCAATATCTCCTTTAGTCACATGATTCCTAAGGAAGTAGTATCGGATATCTATATGTTTGATTCTTGAATGTTGAACTGGATTGTTGGCTATCTTGATTGCGCTTTCATTATCACACAAAAGAGGCATTTCTTTCAAATCGACTCCATAATCCATTAATGTCTGCCTCATCCAAAGCAATTGAACACAACAACTACCCACAGAGATGTACTCTGCTTTAGTGTATGTGGATAGGGCTATTGAGTTTTTTTCTTGGAGGACCATGAGATAAGTGATCTATCAAGGAACTAACATGTGCCCGAGGTACTCTTCCTGTCTACCTTGCACCCCACATAATCCGAATCTGAAAATCCAACAAGATCAAAACTGGCACCCTTGGAATACCACAAACCTAGGTTGGGTGCATGAACAAGATATCTTGTGATTCTGTTGGGAACTGTGATGTTATCATCGACTATGATTATCTAACAGTTCAAGTACAGTTGATATAGTTGAAGCACAGTCAAAATATGGTTTTTTTGGATGGAATCTTTGGCGTCAGCCTATAGGTTTTCTGGTTTTTCTAATTTCTTCTTTGGCAGAATGTGAAAGATTACCCTTCGATTTACCAGAAGCGGAGGAAGAATTAGTGGCAGGTTATCAAACCGAATATTCCGGTATCAAATATGGTTTATTTTATCTTGTTTCTTACCTAAATTTTAATGGCCACTAGGTGGTACTCTTTGGGAACTGCTTGAAACTATACACACATGCACACACTTAGCATGATATGGGGCCTAGATGCACATAAGTAAAGCAAGGAGTCAATCATGGATTGATATACCTTTTGATCCACATACTTACCTTCCTCGTTGAGGTCGAGGTGGCCATTTGTTTGCATGGCGGGTTAGATAGGCTTGGCATTTACCATATCAAACTTCTTGAGCAATCCCTCATGTACTTCGTGGAGTTGCTTGACTTGAAGCGTAAGAAAAAACTTTTAACTCCCCCATCATGGACATGGCGAACTTGCGGCTATATTCCTTCAAAATTCCTCACTAAATTCAATATCATTGTTAGTCGACCCAAAGATGATATCATCCACATATATTTGGCAAGCAAAAATCTCTCCATCAGTGAAATTAGTGAACAATGTGGAATCAATCTTTCCAATTTTGAAGCCTTTATTGACTACAAATCCTTAAGGCACTCATACCATGTCGTAGGAGTTTGTTTGAGGCCATATAGTGCCTTATGAAGTTTACAGACATGGTTAGGAAATTCGGGTCCTCAAAACTGGGAGGTTGCTCTATATAGAATAGCTCATTGATTTTGCCATTAAGAAATGCACTCTTGACATCCATCTGATAAAGTATGGTATTATGATGATCAGCAAATGCAAGCAAGATTCTAATGGCTTCTAGTGTAGCAACCAGGGCATAGGTCTCCCCAAAATCCAAATCTTCGACTTGTGTGTACCCTTAGGCCACAAGTCTAGCCTTATTCCTCATAACTTGTCCATCTTCATCTTGCCTATTACGGAAGACCCAATTAATGCTAATGACGTTTTGGCTTTGGTTAAGTGTCCAAACCATGTCGCGAGTGAAGATCAATTCTTCGTGCATTGCGTTCACCCAATCTAGATCCTCCAAAGCTTCATCTACCTTAGAAAGTTCCAAACATGAGACAAATGAGTAATGCTCACAAAAATTAGCAACGGGAGATCAAGTTTGAGTGCCTTTACGTGTGTCACAAAGAATTTGGTCGACAGATGGTTATGTTGCAAACTCTTATGGATCCTTGGATGGTCTGGTGGAACATGAGGTTGAGGACTGTCATTTTGGAATTGGGTCACTTCTACTCTTTAGATCTCGTCATGTGTTGATGTAGGAGGCTACACCTCAGTTGATGACATACTCTCCTTGACCTCTATTGGCATCACCTCTCCTAGTGACATGTTTTTTATTACATTGGCCAACTCATCATCATGTACATCAATGGGAGAGATTTCTAATTGGGAGCCATTACTTTTATCAAATTCTATGTCACACGACTCCTCAATTATACATCATGTATTATTCAAGACTCAGTGAAAGAGCATCTAGGCCCCTAAATGGTTTTGATGGCTAATGGCAACCCAAACTGGGATCTAATATTTACATTGAGTGTAAGCAGGAAGATTAGGTTCCAGGAAGAGGTTTCATCTATGAAAGGATGACCACTAAAAGTACAAAGGTGTTTTTCCAAGACAAGGAGATAGCTGTGCTAGGCACATGTGCCATAGCTGTGAAGAAGCCGGTGCTGTGCTAGGAGTTGCAAGCAAGGTCATGGTTGCTTGATGCGTCAAGAGACTTGACTACAGTTGGTGGAAGCTGAAGCCTAGATTTGCTAGTTTTCTTGAGTCCTTAGGACACACTTGTACTACCAAGAGGGATGAAGTTGCAACTACTTTTGGAAGTTCTTATGCTCAATGCTCAGAGTGTTGGACAGTGGCATTGATGCCTTGAGGTTAGTGGCCCTATAACAATAGTTTTGCACAAGTGTGAAACTGGGTTGTGCTAGTACACAGCTGTGCTAGTTTCCTAAACCCTAGAGCCATAGTTACCTGTGTGGCACAGTTGTATCACATGTGAACAACCGCTCTATGACTCAGGTACACCTCTGTGCCAGGGGAGAGCTTGAAAATGCTAAGAGACCTGTACTGCAATGGTTTGTCTGCTGAGTCAGAAAACTGTTGGAGCACTACTACAGAAAAGCCTACCAGTGACGGGCCTAAAATGCCCATTAGTGACGAGCGGGCCAGCCCGTCACTGGTAACCTGCCACTAGTAAGTGGTTACCAGTGACGGGCGCACCTAGGCGCTCGTCTCTGATAAGTTCACACCAGTGATGGGCGCACCTAGCCGCTCGTCACTGGTAACAACCTCACCAGTGACGTGCGCCCGGAGCCGCCCGTCACTGATGAGCCCAACACCAGTGACGAGCACTCCGGGCCACACGTCACTGATACTTGGACCAGGCCCAGCCCATTACTGTATTTATATGTATAATCAGCAATTAATAATTCAAATTCCACAGCAATTCAATTCATATCATATTCAGATCACCACACATATATCACAGTATATATCCATGCAACTTGAAACCACAAACACAATATATACGTAGATGTCTCAACCTGACTACGAAAATAACAAGTGCAGAAAGTAACAAGACATAAATATGTCCACAAGCGTATAAAGTAGATAAGTTTGGCAATACACGACCAGAAACACAATACATATGCAGTGTTTTCCCTCCTCTAGGGCCTACCTTGACGCTTTTTTCCCTCCTCTAGGGCCTAGCTGCATGTAGGCGATAGCGTCTTCGAACCAGGGCGCGATTTGGCGAGCTTGCTGCTCTGAGCGAGCCGCATGTTCCTCCGGTGGGTCATTGCCACCGTAGAAAAGCCCGGTATCCAAGACGACATCCTTGTTGATGGTATTCGCAAACACATTCAGGTAGCGTGCAAACTCTTGCTTCCAGTCATACGGCTTGTGCTCGAGGTTATTACTCCACTTTCGTAAGTCCTCAGCTTTGTATAACGTGTTTCGCGCCCGTACAAAGTCGTTCATGTGGGAGCAGACATAGTAGCCACATGTCACACTATTCTCCGGCTGCTATCTGCAACAGAAATCAGTCACATGTTTGAAGCGTGGAGGACCACTTCTTTTTGCCACAGTTCCTCCCTTGTGTGCAAAATCAAAGAGAGCATCATCCAGAACTTTCTTGAGTAGGGTGTAGTTTTTCTTCTCCCTTTTCATGGAATCAAAGTAATAAGCCTTGCTTTCCTTCGGCAGTAGTAGTAAGATGATCCAGTGGTCGCTGCGCAAACATGTGAACAAACCAATATTAACCCACGAAGTTGGCTAGGTGCACAAGCAAAAAGGAAATTTACGAAAGCACAAAGTAGAGAAGGACTTACATGGGATTGTAGGGCACGAGTATGTAGTCCTTGCCCTTATGCGCTAGCAGCGCACTCATGAGGTATTCTTTCATAATCTCTTTACCTTGTTTGGAGCGAACGTTGTTCTCATGCATGTGATACGGATCTGCTATTCCAACATCGGGATGATTCAGGCGTCTGGTCTCTCTGGCTTGGTACAGCGCCCATAGCCTAACTAAGGATGCTTCGAGCCTATAAAGGTTGAACATGCCGAAGATCTCTGCAAAATCCAGATATAATTTATCCGCGGGATACTAGTCGACGAAATGGAAACCCTCTAGCGCCTTCACCGTGTAATATGAGACATTATTTTCATCAGGTGCTAATTCCACCTGTCGAATGTTCTCATGCAGAATCTTCATTTCGTTTGGGAGGATGTCGAACTCATCCCTTGGTACCATGGGGTGACCCGGGACATGATAGGCCCGCCATTGATGACCCGTTGCTCCCTGTCTTGATTGGGAAGATGCTGGGTAGGTTAAGGACTTTTTCAACCTCGCCTCACCCTGTCTATCGTTAGTACCAGTGCTGGCATGTGTCTTCCTCGCCTCTTTTTTCCTCGTACACTGTGGTTCCAGAGATACGGCCCTCTGACCGGCCCTTGCTTCTTTGGCTGCGCCCATGAGTGTGTTAGGAGTCAACTTCGTCTGGGCTTGCTTGTCCTGCTAGGGTGGCGGCGTATCTACAAATAATTGTGCCTCTTCGTCACGAGGCATGCCATGCTCCGCGCCCTCATCGGCACCATCCATCTCCAGATTCCTATACGATAGAGGTGGGCAAAGACCCAAAGTAGATGGTCTTGGTGATGGACTGTGGGTGTGGCTCGGCGACGGTGTTGCGCGATTGGAGGTCTCAATCAACTTTATCGCGTCCTTTGGCCACCTAGGAAAAAACCCCTTGCAGGCTCCTAGTTTTTCGTATCCCTCTTCAGGGGGTCATTCAAAACCAAGTCCTCGAAGTTGCCGACCACCTTAGTCAACTCCACCCTCGCCAAGTTTGGTGGTAAATCCACACAGTGCATCTTGTTCTCCGGCGTTATTGGGTGGACTCAACCGTGTGCGACCGTCACCATCGAGCTGAACACTTGGGCCTGGAGATGGCACGGAGTGATTACCTGTGAAACATATATACGGGTGGATGCGTCGTGGATGTTAGAGTCCGAAAAACGAAACCAAGATGTACTTGAATGATTTGTTGAGCCGACGACGCTTACCATGAGGGCATCGATTGAATTTGGCGACCCGGGGCCAATGCCCGAGACAAAGGGGCTGCTACTCCTTGCAACAGTGAAGGGCAGCGGCTGGGTATCAAGATTCAAGGGCAGCGGCTGGGTATCAGGATGCATGGGTGGACGTTGTAGTTGCTCATATATAGGCCCTAATAGACATTTCACCGCCGCCTCCACTCGTGCATCGAATTCTTTATCTTGCTTGGCTTTCCTCCTCTCGCGGGCAACCTCGCAGGTTTGGGGACAATAATCAGCCCATCGAGCCCCATACTCGACGCCCATCACACGGCCACGAGTCTCCGGCTTGCCGAGAGCCTTGTTGATAGGTTCTTGCCACCTATCGCTATCGACAGAGTCCTGGGAGCTTTCAGGTTGCTGGCTTAGCTTTTTTTGCAAGTAACATCAACCGTTTAGAAATGTACCTTTTCAGAAATTAATCTACATAGGACAAATAAAATAAAATGGGCTCAGAGGTTACCAGTTCTTTGTGCACCTCCTTCAGTTTCTCGTGTGTGAAGATCGGTTCCCCTGTCACTGGGTCAAATTTTGCGCGGGCCCTCACAAAATTCTTTCCGCGCCCTGGCTGGATGTCTGAGAAAGGGGGTTCTTTCCCAGCCGCAATCAACTTTGCGTCCTCCTTGTCCCATTTTGGCTTCTTCCCTGGGTAACCACGGCTGCCGAGTCTGTGGTTACCCACGATCTTCTCCCGCATGTCCTTCCCCCACTCACTCAACTTCTTGAATTCATCATCCAAGCGAGTTTGAATGAACTCGGTCCAGTCTGCCTCATCTATCGTAGGCCATAGCGGCTTTATCACGTCTCGAAATCTTTATCCTTCTTTTTATTGGCACGGTATCACCATGTATTCAAGGATTTGGACATCATGCTCAGGGCTTTAGCTGTGACTCTATTTTTGTCGGCCTCCGAGACGGAATACCTGCTGAACAGCCTGTCCAAGAGGAGAGTTCGAAGATGCTCGGTTTCTTTCGTCCTTACATCGGGGATTGTGATCTTCACGGTTTCACGCATGATGCAGCCTACGGCGTTTGAGTACCCCTGTGCAGCTTTTACTGGACTGGCAGGTTTACCCAAATCGTCGACTTGAGTGATTACGAAGGTGTCGGTACTCAACTTGTTTGGTCTCCTAGGCGCGTGACTTCTTCGTCAAAACCGGTCTCGTATTCATGGCCGGTCCTTTGGTCACGATCGGTTGCGTCTTCAGCACCGCCGGACTCTTCTGAGTCGTACTCGTTGTTGTCCTCGGCAGCAGGGTCGTCGACAATGGCGGCCCCCTAAGAGATTTGTTTGAGGACCAGATCCCGGGGTGCTTCCGTACGCACCTCGATATCTCAGGACGATACCGGGGCATCCATTGGTGTCCGCGACGAAGACCGGTTTGGAACTAAATGGAAACTTGTTAAAAAATAAATTTAATAAAATTAAAAAGGCTAAAAATGCATATAATTGAGCACTACAATAACCCGAATACAACATACCTATGCTAAAAAAAATTAATGAAAATACAAAATTTCGGCATGACCTTTGCTAAAATTAACTAAAATTGAGTGTCGAACGTTGACAAAACGTTGATGAAGCAACATTTTGACAAAACATTGACAACTCATTTTCCCTGAAAAAATAAACGGAGCAACGAACGTTGCCTCGGCTCGACGGCTGGTACCACAAGCAAATATATGAACAATTTTCATCTCATATTCATCCACGATGCCGCAGAATGATTCATCTCATATCTCAAATTCATCCACGCACAAAAATATATGAACAATGGTCATCTCATATTCATCCACGATGACGCCGCAACAAGCAATGGAACCCTAGGGTTTACCTGGCGGCCGGCGTGTGAAGGGGGTGGCGGCTGGTGGTGGTGGGGGCACCTAGCAGTGGACGGGGTGGCGGTTGCTCGGCAGCGGACGGGGCGGTGGCTCCTCGGGGACGGGGACGGGGACGGGGACAGGGACGAGGCGGCAACCAACGGGCGGCGGCGGCGGGGACGGGGACAGGCTCGGTGCGGGCATGCGGCGTTGGCGATGGTGGCCGGCGAGGTGGCGGAGGGGAGTCCGACGAGGTGGCGGAGGGGAGTCCGGCGAGGGAGGCGTTCGGCGAGGAGGCGAGGAGCGGCGGCCTGGCGTCGTTGGTCGCAAGAGAGATTGGGGAATTAGGGCGCGTGGGATTTGGGGAATTTTTCAAGTCCCGCGCGGACCGTATATATGCTAACATTACCAGTGACGAGCGGTTCAGGGTGCTCGTCACTGGTAAGTTTTACCAGTGACGAGCTCCCCGAACCGCTCATCACTGGTAACTTTTTAGGGTTTTAGGTTTGAGCTAGGTATAGGGTAGGCTAGGGTTACGACTAGGGTATGGTAGGGTTAGGGCTAGGGTAGGGTTAGGGCTAGGGCTTGGGCTAGGGTTAGGGTCCAATCTTTTTCTATATTGATCCAAAAGGCTCCAAACTTTTTCTACATTGAACATAGTACATTACATTGTTCATGTCAAAATTAGGCATTTTTCTGGCTTGATTTGCTATTTTTTAGGCATTAAATGAATTTCTAGGTATTTACTAGATATAATTCAAATTTGAACTATAAGTATATTAAAAAATGCTTAAAATTAAAAGAAAAATCATATTTAAGTATTTAAGTATATTTGCAGTGCAAATACAAAAGAGATACACGTTGACAATTTTGCCGCTAGTACTTCTCACTCTTTGACACTCTTCTCAATGGTAGTCTTGGTCTTCTTCCTGATATAGGTTAGCCCCTCGGAGTGACTGCGTCTTTTGAAGGGACACACGGCGGGACATGTAGTTCTGCTCCTTCTGCTAGGGCGTGGCTGTTTGTTAGCATCGTCATTATCTTCTTCCGTATCCGGGTCGTCGAATTGGTCATAGTCCTCTTCGTCAACGGCACCATCGATTCCAACGATACTCCTTTTGCCTCTCCTCATGACATGACGGCTTGGCTTCGTCGGGTCGGTTATGTAGAAGCATTGGGCCACTTGTTTAGCTAATACCCACGGCTCATTTTTGGCACTGATTGCTTTCACATTTACTGTCTCAATAGGAACTACTTTCGGTATGACCATGGTAGTGAAATAGTCTTCGGTTTTGACATTCTGCACCCATCTGACACAGAACATGGGGATCTTGGACATGGTGTAGTCAAGTTCCCAAATCTCTTCGAGCCTGCCATAGTATATGTCCTTTTTCTTACCGGTTAAGGCCTCCATCGTCACCCCAGAGTTCTGGTACACACTTTTCTGGTCTTGTGCCTCCGTATAGAATGTGTATCCGTTGATATCATATGCTTGGTATGTCCCGACATTCATCATGGGGCCCTGTGCCAAGTGGAACACCGTCCATGCTACATCATCATCTTTTGAGAAGCTATGTTCGTCAAAGTAGTTTTTTAACCACCTGGCGAACGTAGCGTTGTGCTCTTTCGTGAGAGCCGCTTCGGTCTTTCTTGTGCCGTGCTTTGCTTTTAACATTGCCATATGCTTCTTAACATAAGGCCGGACCACTGACAGGTGCTGTAACGCTACTGTGTGTACTCTGACGTAGTCGTCTGATCGGTTCGGTACATCATTGTGCACATGTAAATCCTTCTTTCCGCGTCGGTGACCTACGCCATCGAGCCTGCCAATGTGCCGATTAATAGGCACACCTATAGGTTTGTCGACTTTCATGTAATCCGTGCAAAACTCGACGCTCTCCTTGGTGAGAAAGCCCTGGACGATGCTCCCATCCGGATGAGACCTGTTACGAACGTATCGCTTGATGACCCCATTGAACCTTTCGAACGGGTACATGTTGTGTAGGAATACGGGACCTAGGTCGATGATCTCCGGGACGATATGGATCATGAGATGTACCATGACGTCGAAGAATGCGGGCGGAAAGTACATCTCAAGCTCGCATAGTATGACAATGATCTCCGCCTGCAGTCTCCGGCAACGCTTCTTACTGATGGACTTCTGAGAGATAATGTCGAAAAAGTTACAGAGGTCAAGCAGTGTCTTGTGGATCCATGGCTCCATTAGCCCTCTAATTGCAACCAGAAGTATTTGCATGATCATCACATGACAGTCATGAGACTTCATACCGATCAGTTTGTGGTTCTGCATGTCTAGATATCTCTGTATGTTTGCCGAGTAGCCGGAAGTAACTTTGACACCTTCGAGGCACTTGAAAATTTTATCGAGCTCCTCTGTACTTAGAGTGTAACAAGCGGCGGGACAGTCCGTCTTGATTTTTGTAACATTCCTACCCAACTTGGTCTTCTCCTCGTTGGCCCACAGCTCTCGTCTTATCCCCAATTCCTCGTAGTCAGCTCGTGCCTTCGGCCCATCTTTTGTCTTGTCTGCCATGTAGAGCAAGAGACCAAGCACACGCTCACAGACATTTTTCTCAATATGCATGACATCTATGCAGTGACATGTCTCGAGAAAAGGCCAGTAAGACAAGTCCCAAAATACAGATTTCATTTTCCATACGCCTCCTAGCGGCTTTACCTTCTTCTGCTTCTTTCCTGCCATAGGGCACTGGCCCCAAGAGTTCAACATATCATAGATTTCTTCCCCACTCCTCTTACGTGGCGGTCCTCGGGTCTCAACCGTATTGTCGAACTTTTCTTTTTCTTGTCTCCACGGGTCATCCCGTTGAAGGCATCTTCGGTGGCCCACGTACACGATTTTATGAGAGCCCGGTAGGTGACGACTTGTTGTATCTTCCATACACTTAACACATCCTTGATATCCGTGGCAAACCTGGCCGGATTGATATCCGTAAGCGGGATAGTCTCGCACTGTTGTGATCATCATAGCTCTCATATTGAAATAGTCTCCTTCGTAAGCATCCCAGACCCGGACCCCTGGTTTAGCCCCTAGTGTATCTAGCTCCTCCTTCAGTAGTTGGTGATACACGTTCAGATCATTTCCTGGTTGCTGTGGCCCTTGAATTAGCATAGAGAGGTGTAGATACTTTTGCTTCATGCAGAGCCACGGAGGGAGGTTGTACATCCATACAACCATGGGCCAAGTGCTGTGCCTGCTACTCATTTTTCCAAAAGGATTGAGTCTGTCCATACTCATACCAATTCTGATATTCCTCGGCTCTCCTCCGAATTCGGGGTATTGGTCATCAGTTGCTTTCCACTGGCAACCATCTGTAGGGTGTCTCAGCACGCCATCATCTTTTCGCGGCCTCTCGTCGTGCCAACGCATGAGCTTTGCCTCCTTCTTGTTTGCGAATAGTCGCTTCAAACGGGGAATGAGTGGAAGGTACCATACAACCTTTGTAGGAGCACCCCTCTTCACTCCGTTCTCACCATCTGTTTGGTAGTTCTTCCCCGCTTGAATCGGAATGCTTTGCACTCTGGACACTTGGTTAGCTCCACGTATTGGTTCCGATAAATGATGCAGTCATTCAGACACGCATGGTATCTCGTCACCTCCAATTCAAGAGGGCACACGACCTTCTTAGCCTCATCGCAACCGCGAGGCAACACGTTCCCCTCCAGCAGAACTTTTGCGAGATACTCCAATGTCTCATCAAGGCTTGTGTCCATGCTGTTGTGGAGTGCCTTGAGTCTTAGAAGTTCGAGCGTGACTGAGAGGCGGGTGTACTCGGGATTGCAACCGGGATACAAGGGAGTTTCTGAGTATTTCACCAGTGTCTCCAACTTGGCAGCCTCTCTACGAGCCGCACTATCATTATTCGTCTCTTTCACAACCTGCTCTTGCACATGAGGGTCCTAGACCATTCCGGCCAAATTGTCCCCCGTGCTTCGTGTATCCGCTTCAGCCTCTTCATGTCCTCCGGCATCTTCGTAATCCATCCGTTCTGCTTTCGGCTCTCCATGTCCTGCTTCTTCATCTAACCCTTCATCGGCAACAACCTCATCCTCCTCACCGTGACTTCTCCACCGTGTATAACCTGCCATGAAACCCCATCGCACCAGGTGCATGTGTAAAAAACCAAATTTCCTTTCGTACATCAAGTTTTTGCAAACACGACATGGACAACATATCTTCGTTGCACCCTTTCGCACCATATCTCGCTCGGCGAAATCAAAGAACTCATTCAAAGATGTATAGAAACTCTGTGTGTTCCGATCACCGTCATACATCCAACTTCGATCCATTGGTCGTTCGATCCCTAAGATATATGAAAATTAATTAGTACCAAGCCATAGAAAATTTAGGCATGACCTTTGCTAAAATAACTAAAATCGAGTTTGTCGAACGTTGACAAAACGTTGACAAAGCAACATTTTGACAAAACATTGACAACTCAAGTGTTGACAAAGAGCAACACAAACATTGCCTCGGCTCGATGGCCGGTACCACAAGCAATATATGAACAAATTTGTCAAAACGATGGCTCGATGGCCGATCACAAACCGTTCCACAAATATTCATCTCATACACATTTCATTTCATATTCAAATCGATGACGATGCTTGAAAAATAAATCTCCACCTACCCCGACCGACGGAGGCCTACGAGATCTAGATTTAGGAGATCTAGAGAGAGGGGTAGGGTGGAGGGGAGGTGGGGGAAGCTATATATGGAGGGGAGAGGTTTGGGGGGAAGTTGAAGCAAATATTTACGAGAGGGGTGGAGAATTTTTCATGGTTGGTGGGATTTTTATGGGGGAGAGAGGTGAGGGAGAGAGAGAGAGGGGGCTAGGGAGGGGAGGTGAGGGAGAGAGGGCTAGGGAGGAGAGGTGAGGGAGAGAGAGGGCTAGAGAGAGGATCGGACTACCTGGGGCCGGTGGCGGCGGCGGTGGCGGTGGAGCTGCGGACGGCCGGCGAGTTCGCTGCTGGCCAGTCGCTGCTGTCTTATATAGCACAACTTTCTAGTGACGGGCACGAATATGTGCCCGCCACTGGTAACCGGCAGCCATGGGAGAACTTACCGGTGACGGGCGCGACAGCCGGCCCGTCACTGGTATATCACATACCAGTGACGAGCACGCTTACGCGCCCGCCACTGGTAACTGAGAACTTACCAGTGACGAGCAGGAACACAAGCCCGTCACTGGAAAACTTTTACCAGTGACGTGCGGCTTTATGCACCCGTCACTGATAAAGTTTCCGGTTACCAGTGACGAGCATTTTTGTGATCGTCACTGGTAAAGTGGAGCCTATAGTTGTTTCTGCAGTAGTGGAGGTTCTCTCTTGTTATGCATCAGAGTTTATTGTGTGCGCTGAGGGCATATAATGTACCAAGACCGGGCTGAGTAGGGAGCCTACGTCAGTTAGGGTTTCACCTGTGTCAGCCACCGGTGACACAGATGTCGGTCTGCCTGAAGCCTTGTTACCGTTGTGCATTGTGGTTAGCTGTGTCACCAGTGCCTATCACAGGTGACTTACTTAACCCTACATGGCATGAGTGTAACGGTTAGGTGCCTGCTGGCCCTATATATAGGGGACCAGGGGAGGTCTTGGACCTCAACCTTTGCTAACCATTTTCAACCGTTGCAAGCCTCTCATCTCCTGAACAGAAACCAAACTTCTCATGTGTTAGTTCAAGAGAGTTAGAACTTTGAGCAAAGAGCATTGGTTCCTCCAAGTGTTGTTGCTGCAGATTCTGTTACTCTTGGAGTGTCTACTCTTAGATAGGTGTAGGAGTCACTGGTGATCACCCAAGCTTGTGTGGGTTGGCTCAGACGTTTGTGAGGGTGATCTAAAGTCTACCCGCTACCAAGCAAAAGGACTTCCACAAGCAAAGGAGCGTGCCTAAAGTTTCAGGTACACGGAGAAAAAGGCACCACACGTGCCGACTATCTCTTCGGAGTAGTTTCTCCAATGGAGACGTAACACTCTGCAAGGAGTGGGAACTTCGGTTAAAAAATCCTCTGTGTCTCTCTCTATGTGTTTACTTTCAGCACTTACTGTTTGATTACCTGCTTGCTTGATTGTGCTGTTTGTTAGTGCTGTGATACATCTTTTCACCTGTTTTATCTAGTTGTGTCACAGTTTCTCTATAGCTTATCTCTGATCTGTGTTAGCTACCTGTGTGACAACTATGTGTTAATCTTCATTTCATTTGCTGCCTGAGTAGTCTATCTGTTTTACAGCTAGCTAAACCTCTTTACCTATTAAGGCTAATGCTTGATAAAACGAAGTTGTTCTTTGAATTTGGCTAGTCTCCTATTCACCCCCCCCTCTAGTCGGCTCCTGCGATCCTTTCAATTGGTATCAGAGCAAGGTTGCTCTTTGAATTGGCTTAACAGCCAGAGTTAAAGGATGTCAGGCTATGAGGGTAAAATTCCTATTTTTGATGGATCTAACTATGCCTTCTGGAAAAGAAAGATGCAAATGCATCTTATCACCGTTGATCTAGATGTTTGAGAAGTTGTCAATACAGGTTACAGGATGAAGGACACCATAATGTCAAGCATCAATGACAAGAGAAACATCCAAAATAATGCAAGGGCTACCACAGCTATATTCATGGGTCTCCAAGAACATGATTTCAACAGGGTCAGCACCATGGACTCTGCCAAGGAAATCTGGGACACCTTGGAGCAAATCTATGAGGGTAGCAATACTCTGAAGAAGTCTAAGAGGCTTGCTAGAATCAAAGCTTGAGAGATTTGAATATGAACATGGTGAAGACATAAACTCCTTGTTCTCAAGACTCACCACCATCACCAATCAGCTGATGGCTCTTGGATCAACAGAGTAGATGATGAGGATGTCATCGAGAAGTTTTTGTCTGTGCTGCTAAAGCCATGCAGAACACTTGTGCTGATGCTGAAGGAGAAGGATGGCTTTGATAGGATGAAGTCTACTGAGGTGTTGGGAAGAATCCTAACTCATGAGATGGAGATCAAGCAAGAGAGCAGGCACAACCCATCCTCCTCACTCAAGAAGAACATTGCCTTGAAGACCACAGCCTCAGCTTCACAACCAGAGATTAAGACTACCTCTATTGCAACTAACTCTGTGGATGCAGCTAAGCATAACAAACTCAAGGAGGAGCTTGAAGAGATTAAGAGGCTTATGAGGAAATGTCTTTGCACTGCCAACATTGGCATGCAAAACTATCAGATGATTAGAGCTAAAATGCTTAGGAGAAACAATAGCCCAAAGGGCCTTGGTTACATTCTTGTCTTGAATGAAGATAAACTGCCTGCTGTGACTAACCCATTATCTAAGAAAAATCTTGCAGCTAACTTTGTGAGACAGGCACGTACAAATGACAACAACTTTGTTGGTCATGAGCAGAAAAACAAGAATGTTGTGAACATTTCATCTAACTCATCTTATGTTCTGCAAAAGGATAGGAGAGGCAAGACAGTGGCCAAATATGTTGGTCTCAAGTAACTGATAAAATGGTCACCTGCCATCTGGGTACCTAAGGCTATTGTTGCCTGTGTCACTGGTACCTCACATAGTTGTGGGACTACAAGTGTCACAGGTAGCTTGCACAGTTCACTAACTCTTATGCCTAAGGTTGCAGGTGATAATCATCCAAATACGATCCATCTTATATCATCCATAGCTAAGGCTATGAACTCTAGGAACAAGCTTGCTAATCCTACTACTGTTATCTCTGCTTATGATAAAGTTACTAAGGGAACCAAACTAGTTTGGATCCCTAAGTTTCATGACTAAACTTGCAGGCACTGTCTCCAGTGGAACTGATTGGGTTGTGGACAGTGGATGTACACAACATATGACTGGAGGCAGAGAGGAGTTTGTAGAGATCATCAATAAGAATCTGCCCAGCAAATATGTGATCTATGCAAACAACTCCAAGGGAAAGGTAAATGGTATTGGTAAAGTTGTCATATCTAAACATCACTCCTTATGAAAGAGCATCTAGGCCCCAAGTTGGTTTTAATGGTTAATGGCAACTCAAACTAGAATCTAACGTTTACAGTGAGTGTAAACAGGTTTGTAGGTTCTAGGAAGAAGGGTCATCAAGGAAAGGATGACCACCAAAAAGGGTACAAGGGTGGTTTCCAGGACTAAGGAATGGCTGTGCTAGGCAGCTGTGCCACAGCTGTGAAGAAACTGGTGCTGTGCAAGGAGTTGCAAGCAAGGTGATGGTGGCTTGATGCGTCAAGAGCCGTGACTACAGTTGGTGGGCAGGTAAAGCCTAGGTTTGCTAGTTTCTTTGAGTCCATAGGAAAAGCTCGTACTATCAAGAGGGATGAAACAGTGATGATCTGTGGAGGTTCTAGTTGCTCAATGCTCAGGATGTTGGACAGTGGCACTAATGCTTTGAGGTTAGTGGCCCTGTGTCAGCAGTTTTGCATAAGTATGAAACTGGTTGGAGCTGGCACTCTGCAGTGCTAGCTGTAGAAAACCCTAGGGGTTAGAGTCACCAGTGTGACACAGCGGTGTCACAGGTGGTCTAATGCTCTATGACTCAGGTACATCTCTGTACCAGGGGAGAGCTTGTAAACGCTAAGGAACCTGCGCTGCGATAGCTTGTCTGCTGAGTCGGAGGGCTGTCGGAGGTTCTCTCCTTATAGGTTTCAGAGAGTGTGTGCGTTGAGGGCATGTCATGTGCCAAGACCGGGCTGAGCAGTGCGGCTGCGTCAGTTTAGGGTTTACCTGTGTGTGCCGCCGGTGACACAGGTATCGGTCTGCTTGAGCCGGTTATAGTTGGGCGGAGTGATTGGCTGTGTCACCGGTGGCTGACACCGGTGATTCACATAATCCTACATGGCAACAGTGTAACGGTCAAGTGCCTATGAACCCTATATATAGGGGACCAGGGGAGGTCTTCGATGTCAACCAATAAGCCAATCAGTAACTCACATTCGACCATTGCAAAGCCTCTTTCCACCGAACGAAAGCCAAGTTTCCTAAGTGTCAATTCGGGAAGGGTTAGAGTTCTTGAGCAAAGAGCATTGGTTCCTCCAAGAGTTGTTACTACTGAATCTATTACTCTTGGAGTGTCTACTCCTAGACGGGCGTAGGAGTTGCTGGTATCACTCAAGCTTGTGTGGATTGGACCAGTAGTCTGTGAGGGTGATTGAAGTCTACCTGCTGCAAGCAAAAGGACTTCCACAAGCAAAGGAAGAGGCCTGAGATCAGGTACTCGGAGACCAAGCACGATTCAGTGCTGGCGATCTCTTCGGAGTAACCTCTCCAACGGAAATGTACCACTCTACAAAGAGCTAGGAACTTTGGTGAAAAACACATTGTCTCCTGAGTACTTGTTGTTTTATTCCTTGCTTCTTGCTATATCTATTTGCTTGCATGCTCATATAGATATTCTGTTTATCTGTTTAGATCACCTTTACACCTGTGTCTTGTTAGCTGTCTCACAGTTGGTATAGATTATATCTCACACCTGTGTCAGCTACCTGTTACACAGACACTTTGATTGCTTATCATTTTGCTAAGTCATTAGCCCGCCTGTGCTAGGCACCTGTGTGACAGCTGCATGCTAATTTACACATCGCAACTTACCTGTGTCACTCACCTGTCATACAGCTAGCTAATCCTTGCTTCTGCATAAGGCTTAATCTAAACAATCTAGATAAAAGAAGTAATTTTTGTTAGCCTCCTATTCACCCCCCCTCTAGTCGGCATCTGAGGTCTTTTCACCTTATCAAATGTTATGCTTGTAGATCAGATAGGCTATAGTCTAATGTTTGTGTCACAGTTGTGTGACACAGGTATGAAAGTCACTTTCTATCCTGATGAGGTTATAGCCTCTAAACTATCTGATGATTCACAAGTGTTCAAAGGATGCAGGTCTGAAAAATTGTACATTGTTAATTTTAGTAAACAGCCTACAGCAGCTCCATGGTGTCTCATGGCCAAGACCAATGTCGGCTGGCTATGGCACATGTGGGCATGAAGCTTCTCAACAAGCTGAGCAAGAATGACTATGTCATTGGCCTAGAGAAGGTGAAGTTTGAGAAGGACAAGCCTTGCAATTCGTGTCAAGCTGGCAAATAAGTTAGAGCTGCTCACCATCCCAAGACCATCATGACCACCACCACTCCATTTGAGCTCATACACATTGATCTCTTTGGTCCTACAACATATGAGAGTTTGGGAGGTAACAAATATGGCTTTGTTATTGTAGATGATTTTTCTCGCTATACTTGGGTATTCTTTTTAAAGGAGAAGACACAGGTCTACAAGAAATTCAAGCATCTCATAGTCAGAGTGCTAAATGAGTGGAAGGTGAATCTAGTCCAAGTTAGAAGTGATAATGGGAGTGAATTCAAGAATTCCAAGATGAAGGCATTTCTGGACAAGCATGGAATCAAGCATGAGTTCTCAAGTCCATATGCTCCACATCAGAATGGAGTAGTGGAAAGGAAGAACAGAATATTGATAGAGATGGCAAGGACACTACTCAATGAGTATAAGACTTCACCAAGATTTTGGGCTGAAGCTGTCAACACTGCCTGCCACTCAATCAACAGACTCTATTTACATCCATTGCTCAAGAAGACTCCATATGAGCTGCTCACCAACAACAAGCCAACTTTGTCATACTTCAAAGTATTTGATTGTAAGTGCTACATTCTTAGAAAAGGCAAACGCCACTCTAAATTTGAAGCTAAATCTGATGTTGGGATCTTTCTTGGTTATGCCACTAACTCCCACACCTATAGGGTTTTTAACAACTTCACAAAGGTTGTTGAAGAATCTATAGATGTGGACTTTGAAGAATATATAGATGTGGACTTTGATGAATCTTATGGCTCTCAAGGAGAGCAAGTTGCTAATGATGTAGGGAGCAAGGACATTCTCAAGAAATCCACTGGTGAGATCAGACCTACTATCAAGGAGGAACCTGTCTCACCAAGTGATCATGAACCACCTGCTCCACCACTGTGTGAAGACACTGGAGAGCAAGACATTGAGTTTGAGTACAACCCAGCCAATGATCAACTGGATGCAGAGGACCTGTCTCAGCCAGCTGTGTCGCACGAAGAACCGGCTGTGTCACAGGCAACACCAACAGCTGTGACACAGGTGGTTGACCCTCGAACCCCTTATGATCAGTAGGCTGCAGAAAGATCACCCTGTAGACCAAATCATTGGTGCCATTCATAGGGGAGTGACTACTCATTCTCGTATTGTAAATTTCTGTGAACATTACTCTTTTGTCTCCAGTGTTGAACCCAGGAATGTCAATGAAGCTCTCAAGGATGCTGATTGGGTAAATGCCATGCATGAAGAGCTGAACCAATTTGAAAGAAATCAAGTCTGGTCCCTGGTGGAAAGGCCTCAAGACCACAATGTCATTGGAACAAAATGGGTCTTCAGGAATAAGCAAGATGCAAATGGACTGGTGGTGAGGAACAAGGCCAGATTAGTTGCTCAAGGCTTCACTCAAGTTGAAGGTCTGGACTTTGGTGAAACTTTTGCACCTGTGGCAAGACTAGAAGCAATCAGAAATTCTACTTGCTTATGCTGCACATCATAACATCAAGCTATATCAGATGGATGTGAAGTCTGCCTTCTTGAATGGTAAACTTTCTGAATTAGTCTATGTTGAGCAACCATTTGGTTTTGAAGATGCTAAGAAACCACACCATGTCTACAAATTGCACAAAGCACTTTATGGTCTGAAACAAGCACCTAGAGCATGGTATGATACACTGAAAGATTTTCTGATCAAAAATGGCTTTTAAGATGGGCTTAGTAGACACAACTCTATTCACTAAGAAAATGGAAAGGACTTATTTGTGTGCCAAATTTATGTCGATGACATAATATTTGGTAGTACTAACCGTTCAATGAGTGATGAGTTTAGCAAGATGATGACCCAGAGGTTTGAGATGTCTTTGGATGGAGAGCTCAAGTACTTCCTAGGACTCCAAATCAAGCAACTCAAGGAAGGGACTTTTATCTCACAAGAAAAGTTCACCAAGGACATCATCACCAAGTTTGGCATGAAGGATGCAAAGCCTATTCACACTCCCATGCAAACTAATGGTCATCTGGACTTAAACATTGAAGGTAAATCTATTGATCAGAAAGAGTTTAGGTGCATGATAGGTTCTTTGCTATACTTGTGTGCATCTAGGCCAGATATCATGTTAAGTGTGTGCATGTGTGCTAGATTCCAAGCTAATCCTAAGGACTGTCACAGAGTGGCAGTACACAGGATTCTGAGATATTTAATTCAAACTTCAGGGTTTGGGCTGTGGTATCCTAAGGGTGCAAACTTTGAGCTAGTTGGCTATTCAGATAGTGACTATGCAGGGTGTAAGGTTGACAGAAAAAGCACCTCTGGTACCTGTCAGTTTCTAGGGCACTCTCTGGTGTCCTGGTCCTCCAAGAAGCAAAATTCTGTAGCCCTTTCCACTGCAGAAGCTGAAATACATAGCTGCTGGTAGTTGTTGTGCTCAATTGCTATGGATGAGGCAGACCTTGAAAGACTTCAAC
Source organism: Stipa capillata (assembly GCA_019208055.1). Lineage (NCBI taxonomy): Eukaryota > Viridiplantae > Streptophyta > Magnoliopsida > Poales > Poaceae > Stipa > Stipa capillata. Next base: position 75,995 of record JAGXJF010003324.1, read on the forward strand.
GTGTCTTTTAGTCAAGTACCCCTCTTCTGTGACAATGAAAGTGCCATCAAGTTAGCCAACAACCCAGTTCACCACCAGAGATCAAAACACATAGAAGTGAGGCACCACTTTCTGAGAGACCATGTGGAGAAAGGAGACATCCAGCTGTGTCATGTGAGGACAGACAGACAACTTGCCGATATCTTCACCAAGCCTTTAGATGAGACTAGGTTCTGTACCCTGAGGAGTGAGTTGAATATCATTGATGTCTCAAACTTGCAATAAAAGGTTTGGCTTGGTGTCTAGCTCATATGTTTATGCTGTTTCTCTGTTTGTGTTTTCATCTGCGTTCCCACCTGTGTCACAGGTGTGTTCTGTGCTTAGAGTGTTTTTGGTAAGATGTTTGTGCCTATCTTCTGTGCACATTTCTTTTTCTTGTGTCGTGGTTTTTCCAAATCAACTCTTGTCAGTTTTAGCTTTGCCCTGTTGAGTTTTTGGCAAACTGGCATTGGGAAGATTTACTAGGACTCTCTTTTAGTTCCTTGTGCTTTCTCTCTTATCAAATTCTCTCTATCTTGGTGTTCCAGATGAAAAACTTGTCACCTGAGTCATCCACCTGTGTCTCAGGTGAATTCTTTTGAACTCCGTAGGTCATAAGGACTCTTTTCACTCACCTTGTCACAGGTCATCCACCCAGCTGTGACACAGCCATGTTATAACCCTTCGGCCTATATAAAGCAACGTCGCGTTTCCCCTGAAAACCCTGTTCGAACACAAAAACCCCAAACTTCGCTGAGTGCTCAATTCTCGCGTTTTCGTCAAGATCGTATCTTCCTGACCCTCGAAAAGTTTTCCAACTCGTCAGAGAAGCTTTCCAAGGCACTCCGGCACCGATTCATCTGCGCTTTGTTGAGTTTTTGATTAAAGTAAGCTTCAGCCAACCCTTCTTTGCGTTCAACCTAGTTTCTTGTCGATGCAATCGCTCGTGAGCTTATTTCAGTAGTGCATTGTCCTTATTTAGGGTTGGTTTAGCCTTTGTTTAGATTCCTAGATTCATCTAGCTCGAAACCTAGCAGCAAAACTTCGTTAAAACCTAGTTTTCATGAATCTGTCGTCCGCCTCTGCGCGTAGCTGTGTCACCGCTAGGGTCTCACCTGTCACACAGGCACGCCTATTCCAAGGGCAGAGACTTTAGTTTGGTTCCAGTCCTCACCTGTGTCACCTTGACCTCACACAGGTGGCCCACACAGCTACTATCTTCTGCATTTAGGAACACCCCTTTCCTTTATTCTTCCTTATCTATCTCATTTCTTCAGATGTCTTCAGGTTCTGACAGAGAAGACAGTGGTCTCAAGTGGTCTGATCCGAAGAATCAAGCAGAGAGATCATCATTTCTGATTCTGATCAAGAAAGGGAAAGATTGAGACAGAAAGAAGAAGCTCTTCAGAGAAGAAGAGCACAGCAAAAAGCCTACAGGCAAAAGAAAGCTGCAGAAAAGAAAGTGCTGCTGTAGCATCCAAAGCTGGACAGTCAAGTTCAGTACAGCTTGTCCCATCCAAGAGGACAAGGTCCTCATCCGATGCTGAACACACTTCATTGGGCAAGGAAACTGCTAAGAAGCCCAAGAGAACAATCAGAAAAGTAACGAAGTCATCCATCTCTGAAGTAGTGTTGCCAAGGGGCACACTTTCAATTCATGAGCCTAAATCTGATCAGCAGATTTCTGAAGCAGATCTAGATAATGACAAAATCATCTTAGAACAGATGGATAGGCTCTCAGAGGAAATCAGTAAGGAGACCAATGAGAGGAAGAAGAAGCGCTTGCTGGAGACCTACCAAGCAAAGTCTCTTCAGCTGTCAAGTCAGGCTAGGCCTATCTCTATGGCTATTCCAGAGCCTACAGCTGCTGACAAAATTCTCTCAAATGAGATAGCTGCCCTTCACCTCCAGATGCAAGCTGCTAAGTCAGATTCAGAGAGGCAGGCTGTCAGAAGACAAATCATGGAGAAGCAGCAGCTCCTATCTTCCAAGACACCAGCTGTGTCAGTATCAGTGTCATCACCTGATCCCACAGCTGCGTCCACTGGGGCAAGTTTCTCTATATCAGCAAGAGACACCCATCTGGTGAATCAGATTCAGGACCTAACTATGAAGATGACAGCTCTTCCTCAAGGTCCTGATAGAAAAGCCTTGCTACAAGAAATAAAATCCTTACAACAGATGCTGTCACCTGAGTTTAGGAAAGAAGCTGCCAAGATGCCCCTTCCCAGCTACAAGAGAAAGAGAACTGAGACAGTGGCTGTTGATGATGATGTCCCCATTATCTCTGAGACCTCTCAATCCTCAAAGCCATCATTGAAGGATAAATTGGCCAAGCAGCAGCAAGACATTCTTGCTGTGAAGAAGGAGAAGTCACCACCTGTGCCACAGGTAGCTGACCCAGGTGCTCGTCTAATGCCTGCTCTGCCAGCAACTTATCAGAGAAGAGGGAAAAAGAGTTCCAGCTCAGTCAGTACGGACACTCTCTCATCTCTGGATGTGCACAAGCCAATATCTCCTTCAACATTCATTGTCTCAGAGGGAGAAGAAGGACAAGCAGAAGCCACTGAGTCACCACATGTTCAAGGAATAAGTTCACAGCTGCCTCAGACAGCTGTGACACAGCCAGCTGCCCCTGATACTCAAAGCTCTCCATCAGCTCCTTCACCTGCTCAACAGCCAGCGGTCACAGCTGTGCCCTCACCTACAGAAGAGTCACCAAGGTCACCTGTGCCACAGGCAGATGACCCAGCTGAAGAAGAAGAGAGCTCAGAAAGCTCATCAGATGATGGCAGAGGTGTATCAGTAACTCCTCCAAGGGCAAGAGAACCCAGAGCTGACTCTGATGAAGATTATCAAGCTGAGGGCTCATCTTCTAGTGCAGAATCAGATAATGAACCTGAGGAGGAGGCAGAACAAGAAGAAAGCTCACTAGTCACTCAGAGGGTGAAGAGGATCTGGAATCCAAGTATCACTATATGTTCTCTCATGCTCTGAGGACAGAGGTCAATCAGATGAAGTTCATTCCAAGGGCTACAGCTATGAAGCTCCCCAAGTGTGACCCAAGAAAATCAAAGAGCAGGGTTGCCTCAATGAGCCCTAGTGCTTTCATCAGGATGAGGTCTACCTGCCCATATTTCAGTGAGGATAAGGAGTTCTTGGAACCAGACTGCACAGACCCCAGATTTCACAATGATCATCAAAAGGGGGTGTATCATGAGATCCTATCCTCCAAAGGATATGTAGATTGCAAGGCCATTGATTGGTCTGCCTTGAGTGATCCAAGACTGAGGGCTTTACCATCTCTGATCCAAGCCTTAGGACTTGAGTTTTTATGCAATCTACAACAAGGCTATGACCTAGAGATCATCAGGGAGTTCTATGCCACTGTGTGGGTAGAACAAGAAAATCAAGATGTCATGCTCTGGAGAACTAGAGGACAATTGCTATCCATTACAGCTCCAGAGTTCAATAGCCTGTTCAGTGCACCTGTGGAGCCAGGAATGCCTAACTTATTCAAATTAGAGCCAGTCTCCAATGCTGAAAGAAGAAAGTTCTATCCAAGGAACTTCACATTCCCTGCCAATGCCCTTCAGATCATGTGTACTTCAAAGGCATCACCATCACTGCCAAGCACTTGGTAAAGATTCTCAATGTCACCCTTCAGCCAAAGGGAGGCAACACAGATGCAGTATACAATCCAGTGTGGTAGGTGTTAGTGCATATTGCCAAGAACCAGCATTTTGATGTGGCAAGGTACATCTTTCATGAAATAGATGCTGTTCAGAAAGACAAGAAGGCTAAGCTGAGGTATGGGTCATACATCATGTATATGATCCTCAAGAGAACAGGTCTTCCAGAGTCAACTTTTGATATCACAGTGAAGACAGCCAAAACCCAGCTCAGACCTCAAGCTGATGATCACCCTGATGAGATGGCTGTGCCAGCACTCTTTGGTGATCCAAGTGATTCACCTGTGCCACCCACCGGTGACACAGCTGGTCCATCAGCCTCTCAAGATCTAGCTTCTCAGCCTCAGGCTCCTCCTCGCCAACTGCCCACCAGTGTCATAGCTGGTGATCCTGCAACTGACCCAGCCGAGCTTGTATCTGTGACATAGGTAGCAGAAGATGGCACCCTCTCCTCCTCCATGATGACTCAAGAAGCTGCCAGAGCCTATCAGAACAAAGTCATGCCTGTTCAGTTTGCTGCTCTGCACAGAGAAAGTGAAAGGTCTGCATATCAAAGTAGACTCCTTGCAGCAGCAGCTCACAGAGGTTCTCCAGCTCTTGAAGTCCAAGCCGACATGAGGTTTCTTCTTCTCTTACCCCTTTCTGGTGTTTTAGTGTCAAAGGGGGAGAAAAGCTTAGCTGTAGGGGAGTGAGTGGCTTTAGGGGAGCAGAGTAGTGTTGTGTTATGTATCAAGACTTGTTTTTCCTGTTTCAATTTCTTATGTCTTGATCACATTAAGTCTTTTCTTTTCTGTAATGATGCAGTTTAATTTTGTTCTGAGCTATGTTATTCTGTCATGATCATGTGTTGATATGTGTGGTTGGTTTTTTCTCTGATCTGATTTATGCTCTGACTCTTCACACATTTCGCTATGTATAAATGTTTGCTCTGATCATAACTCATGTCAATGAATGCTCTGATCATGCTAATCCTTCTTTGTGCTCTGAACATGCTTTAAAAGAAAATTTAAAACTACATCATTATCAGCTCAGTTCAGTTTATTACTCATGATTCATTTAACTTTCTGAACTGATGAAGTGCAAGTTGTGAGAAAATACTACTCATGTCTACAATTCAAATATGTGCATTTGCATTCCAAAAGTAAATCTTTTATGCACAGCTTCAGGGGGAGTATATTCTAACAACTTGCATATGTCCTACTCATTCATATCTTTAATTGATAATGTTGAATGGGTTGCCACTAACCACCAAAAAGGGGGAGACTGAAAGAGCATCTAGGCCCCTAAATGGTTTTGATGGCTAATGGCAACCCAAACTGGGATCTAATATTTATATTGAGTGTAAGCAGGAAGATTAGGTTCTAGGAAGAGGTTTCATCTATGAAAGGATGACCACATGTTTTCCAAGATAGCTGTGCTAGGCAGTTGTGCCATAGCTGTGAAGAAGCCGATGCTGTGCTAGGAGTTGCAAGCAAGGTGATGGTTGCTTGATGCGTCAAGAGCCTTGACTACAGTTGGTGGAAGCTGAAACCTAGATTTGCTAGTTTTCTTGAGTCCTTAGGAAACACCTGTACTACCAAGAGGGATGAAGTTGCGACAACTTTGGAAGTTCTTATGCTCAATGCTCAGAGTGTTAGACAGTGGCACTGATGCCTCGAGGTCAGTGGCCCTGTAACAACAGTTTTGCACAAGTGTAAAACTGGGTTGTGCTAGTACACTGCTGTGCTAGTTTCCTAAACCCTAGAGCCATAGTTACCTGTGTGGTACAGCTGTGTCACATGTGAACAACTGCTCTATGACTCAGGTACACCTCTATGCCAGGGGAGAGCTTGAAAATGCTAAGGGAACTGCACTGCAATGGTTTGTCTACTGCGTCAGAAAACTATTGGAGGTTCTCTCCTGTTGTGCATTAGAGTTTGTTGTGTGCGCTGAGGGCATGTAATGTGCCAAGACCGGGTTGAGTAGGGAGTCTACGTCAGTTAGGGTTTCATCTATGTTAGCCACCGGTGACACAGGTGTCGGTCTGCTTGAGGCCTTGTTACCGTTGTGCGTTGTGGTTAGCTGTGTCACCGGTGCTTGTCACAGGTTACTCACTTAATCCTACATGGCATGAGTGTAACAGTCAGGTACCTGTGGACCCTATATATAGGGGACCAGGGGAGGTCTTGGACTCACTTTGCAGCATTTTCAACCGTTGCAAGCTTCTCATCTTCTGAACAGAAACCAAACTTCTCATGTGTTAGTTCAAGAGAGTTAGAACTTTGAGCAATGAGCATTGGTTCCTCAAAGTGTTGTTGCTGCAGATTTTGTTACTCTTAGAGTGTCTACTCCTAGATAGTTGTAGGAGTCGCTGGTGATCACCCAAGTTTGTGTGGGTTGGCTCAGACGTTTGTGAGAGTGATCTGAAGTCTACCCGCTGCCAAGCAAAAGGACTTCCACAAGCAAAGGAGCATGCCTGAAGTTTTAGGTACACGGAGAAAAGGCACCACAAGTGCTGACTATCTCTTCAGAGTAGTTTATCCAATGGAGACGTACCACTCTACAAGGAGTGGGAACTTTAGTGAAAAATCCTCTGTGTCTCTCTCTGTGTGTTTACTTTCAGCACTTACTGTTTGATTACCTGCTTGCTTGATTGTGCTATTTGTTAGTGCTGTGATACATCTTTTCACCTGTGTTATCTAGCTATGTCACAGTTGCTCTATAGCTTATCTCTGATCTATGTTAGCTACCTGTATGACAGCTATGTGTTAATCTTCATGTCATTTGCTGCCTGAGTAGTCTATCTGTTTCACAGCTAGCTAAACCTCTATACCTATTAAGGCTAATGCTTGATAAAACGAAATCGTTCTTTAAATTTGGCTAGCCTCCTATTCACCCCCCTCTAGTCGGCTCCTGCGATCCTTTCACTCAGTAAGCATACAAATGTGTGGTGTATCCAAGAAAAAAACCTTGATCACAATTAGGAGAAAATTGAAAGATATTGCTTCTTCTTAAGGATATAACACTTGCTCCCAAAGACGTGGAATGTAGGATATGTTGGGCTTCGTCCCGATGATGAGCTCATATGTTGTTTTCTTCAAGATTCGTTGTAAGGTACAGGAGGTTGATGGCGTGGCATGTGGTGTTGATAGCCTTCGCCCAAAAGCGGTCAGGAGTCTTGTATCCCTTGAGCATTGTCCTTGCCATCTTAATGAATGTGTGGTTCTTCCTCTCCACCACTCCGTTTTGTTGCTGTGTCCAGAGAAGGAGAACTCATGCTTGACACCTTCTTCATCAAGGAACTCTTCAACATTGGTATTTTTGAACTATGTCACTTCTCACATTCTTGATCTTTATTTTGGATTCATTTTTCACCCTTCTTGCAAATTTATTAAAGATCTTGTGCGTCTCTCCTTTTTCTTGCAAGAAAAATACCTAACTATAGTGAGAAAAGTCATCAACCATAATAGATCCATAGGACTTACCTCCTATTTTGACATAGGTGACAGGACCAAACAAGTCAACATGAAAAAGCTCGAATGGGTTGGTTGTCGTCATGACGTTGTTGACGGGGTGTGATCCTCCCACTTGTTTCCCAACTTGACATGCGCTACCAAGGCGGTCTTCTTTGAAGGTCACATTCTTGACGCCAAGTATGTGATCACCCTTGAGAAGCTTGTCGATGTTCCTCATTCCCACATGAGCCAAACTCTTATGCCATAGCCACCCTAAAGAAGACTTAGCCAACAAACATGTTTGTATGCATGAATTGTTAGAGGAAAAATATCAAATATAAATTAACTTTCCTAAAACCTTTGAATACCAAGGAGTGATCATCACTCTTAGTAACAAAAAGATCATGATTAGTGAAGTTAAACTCAAGATCAAGGTCAAAAAGTTGAGATACGGATAACAAGATAGAGTTCAAGTACTTCAGAAGCAAGACATTGGAAATGGATGTCATTTGATATAGCAATTTTACCTAATCCCATTACCTAGCCTTTTGCATTGTCGCCAAAAGTGATGTTTTCATGTGGTAATCCTTTACTATCAAATGATGTGAACATGTTTGGTACTCTGATCAGATGGTTGGTGCATCCATTATCCAGCACCCTACAAAAAGAGTCAAGCTTGTTTAGGTACCCATATCTACTTAGGTCCTTGAGAGTTAGTCAACAGACTTGGGAACCCAAAGAGCACTCTTCCTAGAATTATCACCAATCCTTGGACTTTACTATCCTTGCCCTTCCTAAGCACATAGGATGCATCAAAAGGACCAACAAGGTTAGGATGTCACTTGTTAGCCGAATGACCCTCAAAGATGGGAGCCTCCACATGCTTCCCTTTTGCTTACACAAACTTGGTCTTGGGGTATTATCGGGATGTCCATGCCTTACCATTGTCATTGATCCTTGGGGTAAAGCCGAAATCCTCATGGTTGAAGTTCTCAACTTGATAGCTCAAAATCTCCTTGAGGGCCTTATTACCCTTATAGCATTTGAGCAACCCTTGTTGGAGTTGGGCCTTCAATCTAGCATTCTCGCTCACAAGTTTTGCTGCACATGGTATAGGGTTAGAGGTACTAGCAACATCAGCATGAGCAATAGTAGGAGAATCCACAGGCAATGAAGCACACTTGAGACATGGTACCTCTACACTCACTTGAAATGAAGTAGATTTCTCTTCAAGGAGAGAGAGGTGCTTGCCCTTGAGTACATCATGAGATATCTTAAGAGTCTCATTATCTTGTTTCTTCTTGATAAGCTCAATACCAAGATTTTCACGAGTACTTCTAAGTTCCTCATGACATATTTCAAGTCTACGATGTGAGACTTTGGGCTCTTTGTACATAAGATTCAGATCCTTATTTTTTCCTTTCTCCCTCACAAGCAATGCCTTTTGTTACTGAAGAATGGCAAACAAATATCATACTTAGGCATACTCAAATCATCCAGATTCTCATCAAGGAAGTCCTCATTACTATCATCAAATTAAGGGAACTTGGTGATTTGTAATAGCATTGATCCCTTTGCCATAAGACAATGAGGTGTCTCCCTATCGCTTGAGTGATCGAAGAGGTGAAAGTGCATCTTGTCCCCCTAAGTGGGTTTGATGATTAATGACAAAACAATTATGGGATTAATGTGTGCATCGAGATGTTGATCAAGTATTTAGTTCCTCAGGCAAGTTGGAACAGGGGTTGATGACCCCAAAAAAGATTAAAAAGAGACGGCATGAAATCGAGAAGGTTACAGACCTTTTTAGTCCTTTTAGTGATCCAATGATCACACTGAGTATAGGACAGTCGTACTGTAAAGCCGTACTACAAAGGGGGAGCTAGCCAACAGCATGGAGGAAGATAACTTGCTATCTGCTCAATGAAAGTCCTTTCTAAAAGTCTTTCAAAAACTCTCTACATCAAACTTAGTGGTTATCTAGAATGTTTGGACCATTCGACCAAAATTTTCAAGTCTGTGTGAGAGTAGGTTGCAGCACACTCAGTGTTGACCCAAACCCTCTGAGGGAGGCTCATCCAGAGTTTCCCAAAACCTTCTAGAGCTTCTGTCTAGTTGAGTTCCTATTGTCCAGACCTTCTGAGTGAATTTTTTCTGGACACTCCAAGTAAAGACAGAGCTTCTGTCCAGAGATTGCTTTTCTACTGGACCTTTTCAGTGAAGGTCATGTAGACTATCCGAACTACACTTGATAGCTTCTTCTAGAGTGTTTCATGTTGTCTGAAACTTTTGAGTGAGGTTTGCCCTTACACTCCGAGTGGCGTCAAAGCTTCTATACTGAAGCCCTGGCTTTGTTGGACCTTCCGTGGGAAGTACATCTAGAATCTCTGAGCTAGGACATAGCCTCTATCCCAGTGCGTTCTTTCATCCAGACCTCGTGGTTTGGCACCTCTGTGGAAACCAAGTTGGCTCTGTTTTGACTGTTCGGAACCTCCGAATGAGAATTTCCAGGAACCTCCGAGTCAATTTTTGTTTCAGGATAATTTTTTTTTGCTCAATACCTTTGAGTGTATCAAGACAAAAGGGTCTTGGATTTTCCTAAGATTTTGAACTATTCAGTATGTCTGAGCTACAATCTCAGAGCAGTGTTTTTCTCCCAAACTAGCCGTTGTGTTTGAATCTCGGAACCTCTGAGAGATGTTGTTTGGAACCTCTGAGTAAGGATTCTTTGTGAGTAATGGCTAGATTTTTGAGGGCAACCTATATAAACCGTCACACTTCTTGGGTGGAGGCAACCCTTTGTATCCCAAACCCTACGCTACACATTTGCTCTCTCCTCTCTTGCCTTCCTACTAGAATCCTTGAGTGGAATAAATCTTGAGGGTTTAGATTAAATTTTCATTGAGCATCCAAGCAAGGGATAACCTCCAAGCTGAGACAAAATTCTTTTTACTCTTGGTTGGCACATCCTAGAAAGTTAGGCGTCACATGGAAGTCTTCAAGGTAGTGAAGAAGTTGAGAATTTTTTTAAAGGTTGGAGTTCGCCTACTGTAAGGTGAAGGACTACCACAAGAGAAAGGGGGCTTTGCATCGGCAACACCTTTGAGGAAAGAGCACGATTGGGTGCTAGCTTTGATCATTAGATCAAGTTTCCTCGAAAGGACATGTAGAGCCTTGCCAAAAGCTCAAACATGTTTCCTTATGTTAATCACTAGCATGCTAGAGTTTGCTTAGAGCTATGAATTGCTTTTGTAGTCTAATTTTGGTATTAGTGTTTGTTAATCTCCTATTCACCCCCTCTAGTCGATAGCCTAGATCCTTTCAAGTTGGACTTGGTGGGTCTTGCCATGGTGATGCAGGCGACTCCATCATCTTCATGGGAGTTGGAGTTTGAGCTTTAGTCGTTGGAATCCCACTCTTTACCGATACGAGCTTGAGCCTTGTAGTGGTTTCTCTTGACAAACTCACCTTTTCCATTGCGGTCTCCCTTCTCCTTCTTGTCCTTCTTGTCCTTCTTGTGAGGGCAGTTGGCTATGAAGCGTTCTGTCTTGCCACACTCGAAACATAGCCTCTTGGTGAGTTTCTTCTTTGTGTCCTTGATTACTTGTGACTTCTTTCTTTTCTGAAGAACATATCGCACTGCCCTTCTTGAACATCTTGAAGAATCTTTGTCAAGTCCTTCCTCTTTGTCATCATTTGAGTCATCCTCGATGACATGTTTGGCCTTCAAGGCGATGTTTTTCTTCAGACTTGAGTTGGAGGCCACAAGCTCTTTCTTGTCTTGGATTTCCATCTCATGAGCAATGATTCTTTCAAGAATTCACAGATGAGCATCACATAGTACTCATACTTGGGTGAGAGGGCTCATAGCTTCTTCTTGACTACAAAGTGGTTGTTGATCACCGGAGGGACTTGAGCTCATTCACAATGTGATTGAGGTATGTAAACATTTCATTCACACCCTCGTTCTCCATCATGGTGAAGCTGTTGAGCTTGCTTATCAAGATGTCGAGCGTGGACTCCTTGATGGAAGAAGTCCCCTCATGGATCTCCATAAGAGTGTTCCATCTTGTCTTGGTGTCCTCAAGCATGCTCACCTGGTTGAACTCATCCTGACTCAAAACATTGCAGATGGCGTTCATCGCTTGGGAATTGAGGTGAATGTTCCGGTGGTCACAATTGGTGAGCTTGTCTTGGTTGAGCACTACATAGCCATCTACAACAATGCGCCATATGCTCGGGCTAATGGCCATTAAATGCATGTTCATTTTGTGCTTCCAAGTAGCATAATTTGAAAAATCAAAGTATAGACCTCTACTCACATGCAAATTCTCTAAATGGTAAAACCTAATCGACAAGTACACAAGGCTCTAATACCAATTGAAGGATCAAGGATGTAGTATAGAGGGGTAAATAGACTAGTTTCAAAATTTAATCCTAAATATGCAAGAGAACAACCTAGTTACTAGTGACATGGCAAATTTGCAATCAAGTGAATCTAGAAACCTATATAACCAAAGTAGCAAGTAACAAAACATTTAAGGTATGAGGTATGAAGGATTCAAAACACGGGGACAAGGTGATTTTTTGTCGAAGTTCGGATCTTTGACGAAATCCTACGTCTTCGTTGAGGAAGCTTGATCCAATGATCGGAGTCAGCACCAAATCGTGCTCTTCCCTCAAGAGGCTTGCCGATGCAAAGACTCCCTCTCACTTGCAGCTCCCTCTCTGGACCTTTGCAAACTCTTGAGGCTCGTTACAATCTTCTTGAAGGCTCTCAAGTGACTCCTGACTATGTAGGAGATGTTTATCTCCAGGGTGAAAGTGCATCTAACCTCCTGAGTGGGTTTTGATGATTAATGACAAAATGATTAACGGACTAATGTGTGCATCAAGTGTAATCAGGTGTTTTAGTCCCAAAAGCAGTGGTAAAACCAACATGGCCAACTCCTAAAAAGTTCTAAGGAAAGATAGCTTGAAGAAAAGAAGATTAATGATAATTTTTTAGACATTTTTGTGGTTCAAGAAATCACACTGAATTTAGGGAAAGCCATACTATTAAGGGGGGCCCTAATCCGAATGCTGATGAGAGTGCCTTGCTAATGCTCAATAGGAAAATAATTTAAAATCCAAAAAGGCCTTTGAAATTTCTTCGTACACACTCCTTCTAGAAATGTTGGAACATCCGAATTTCACTTCTATGTGAAGAGTCAGGGAACTCGGAGCTTCCGAGTTGCCCTTCCTGTCTATTGTTCTAGATGTCAGAACATCTAAGATTTCCTGGAACCTCCGAGTTCCGTTGTTGGAAAATCCTATACCCTTTTGCCTTGAAAGTCAGAGCCCCCGGAGTTTTCCTGCTTTGCTTTGAAAGGTGAATATCTTTCTGGACAATCAAAGTAGTCATTGCTTTCAAATGTCAGAACCTCCGAGTTCCATCTAGGAAGTTTCAAGTTCTTCCGCTTTTGCACTAACGGCTAGTTTTTGAGGAGTTGGAGATATATACCCCCAAGCCCATTTTCTCATAAAAACTATTACAAATCCATTTCTTTGCTCTCCTGAGTACTACAAATTTCCTCAAGCTCAAGTTTTCATCCTTTTGAGAAAAATTTTGAGAGAGAAATTGAGCCACAGTTGAGCATCAGACAATAGTTTATCTCCAAACCAAACTAATTGAAGCCTGTTACTCCTAGAGATTGATGTCTCCTACACAACTAGGAGTCGCTTGGGTACCTTCAAGGAGATTGTCAAGAGCGCTGAGAAATTTTGTGAGGGTTTCGAGCTCGCCTACCACAAGATGAAAAGCTACCACAGGGGAAGGGAAGCTTTGCATCAGCAAACTTCTTGAGGAAAGAATATAATTTGGTACCGACATAGAGCCTCGCCAAAGGCTTGAATTTTGACAACAAATCCATGTGTCCCGTGTGGTTGTTTCCTTGCACTTCTACATACTTGTTTTCTTACTTGTTTTGATCATTAGTATGATAGGTTTTGCTTAGGATTACTTAGTGTTATAGAGATACTTGTGTAGAAATCACTTTTGGGATTAGATTTTGTTAATCTCCTATTCACCCTCCCTCCAGTCGATAGCTTAGATCCTTTCACAAGGGTAACAAGTTGCAATTGATTTGGCTTGGAGATGAGCTCTTGCTTAGTGCTCAACTATGGCTCAATCTCTCTCTCAAAGATTTCCTCACAAGGATTAAAACAAGGGTTTGAGGAACTATGGGAAGGCATCTAGGACAGTAGAGCATATGGAACGGCAAAGAGTTAGTCGTGCAAAGAGGCTTAGGGTTCATTTGGCCAACCCCTAAAAAACTAGTCATTAGTGCAAATGCGAAGATTCTTGGAACTTCCAACGTGAAACTCGGAGGTTTCGACATTTAAAAATAATGGCTACTTCGGCTTTCCAGAAACAGATCTCAGAACTTTCGATACAAGCTCAGAGATTCTAACATTCAGAGCACAGCGGACAGAGGCAGATGTTTGTGGTTTTCACTTTACGCCAGACCCTCCGAGAATATAAATGACCCCAATAAGCGTAGAAAAAAGCAATTACCGGAGGTTCCGACACTACACTTGGAGCTTTCGAGATTTCAAAGGACCTCAATTGAGGATAGCAAAAGGCATCCTTGAAGGTTTAGAGATTTTGACTCGGATATTCCAAGATTTTAAAAATAAGTCTAGAGCAGATTCTAGGAGGTTCCGAAAAATTTATGACAGTTTTGACTTTCAAGATAGAATGATTAAGCATTTACAGGAATGGAACTCGGAGATTCCAAGAAATCTCAGATGTTTCGACATCTAGAAAAATAGACAGGAGGTGAACCTGAGTTCCTTGACTCTTTACAAAGAAGTGAAACTCGGATGTTTCGACACCAAGTCAAAGGTTTTGACATTTCCATAAAGTATGGGTATGAAGAGTTTTGAGTGCCCTCTTTAATCTTGAAAATTGATTTCTAGCTAAGTATTAGCAAGACACTCTCACCTGCTTCTAGATTTGAACCCTCGTTAATAGTACAATTTTTCTAATCTCAATGTGATTTCTCAAACCACTAAATGATCTACAACATTATCCTTAATCTTCGTTTCTTCAAGTCGTCTATTCTAGAACTTCTTAGGAGTACCCGTCACTAGTTATACCACTGCTTTTGGGGCTAAATACCTAGTCCCTTACTTGTTTTGTCATTAACCATCAAGATCCACTTAGTAGGCCAAGATGCACTTTTAGGGGCATGGTCCAGGGCAAGGTTGTGATGGTTGACGTCGAAGGTGACGACGACGTGATGAGGGCATCAAGGGAACAGTCGAGGGGATGTGCGGCGGCCGGTTTCGGGAATGGAGGAAGGCGACAATGGTGACACCTCGGAAGGCGATGATGGCCGCAGCGAAGTCGTCTGGGAGGAGGAGGAGGCTGCCACGGTTGAGGCCTCCAGATCCAGCGATCGTGAGCATTAGGACCAGCAGATCTGGCGGCGGCGAGGTCATCTTCCCCGGATCCGGTACTAGTCAGTCGCTCTGTCGTCCTCTACTGCACGTTCCTGGTCTCGTCGCCCTCCACAACGAAAACCACACCGTCACAGCTACTCCGTTGGATCTGGTTCTCGGCGCTGCCGCAACCTGTGACTGCCTCAGCCTCGGGTGTGGTGGAGCGGTGCAGATGTGGCTGGAGAGGCACATGCAGGACTTGAGCACAGCAGGGAGGGAGGCCGGGATAGACGAACTAGCGGGGAATGGTTGGGGTGGGGTGGGAAGACTTAAGGTTAGGGGGCAATCTGAGAAAGAAGAGAAGGCGAGAGGGCAGGGAGAGCCGCTGCTGGATCGGGAGAAATGGGAGATTTAGGGTTATGGTGTGCCGAGATTTAAGTGGATTGGACGGTAGTTGGACCAGTACACAGATGGTTTTTAGAACTAAACTGGATATCCTACAATAGTTATCAGAGACGGTTCACTAAAAAAAGCACTCGTGATACATCAAAAACCCATCTGTGATGACATGCTTATCACTTTTTTTAAATAGTCTGTGATGTGTATTTTCATAAAAACTGCTCGTGATTAGCTTTATTACAATGATTTTAAGTGAACCGCCTGTGATTAAGGATCCTGTATGACCATTGTATAATAGTGCTAGAAGGAACCAGAGCATCAATTTAATTAAGAACCTATGAGCGAATAGTGTATCATTTCACTGAGAAGAAATATGCGCCTATAAATACAAAGCGAAGAAGACATGAAATTAGGTGCTGAGGTAGTACACCCACCAACCGAGCTAGGCTTTTCTTTTGAAAAGCTAGGCTTAGTTTCATTATGGTGACCAAATCAACTGGCTTAGAAAAGCTAGGGTGACCAAATTGACGAGCAAACTTATAGCCATCTTCAAACAAGAAACGACCTGTCTAAAACAAACAGAATGGGACAATAAGAACGGTTTGGCTCTCTACAAAATGTGGAGGCAAACCAAAGGCACTCGTCTAATTTAACTTTCTCAATTTGATTAAAAGACAGACCCAATTGTCTGAAGCTTGGGAAATATATCAGGTCCTATCCATCCAGTGTTTCGTTTTGAGATTATGTCAGTGATGTGATATCCAGTGACATTGTCCTCTTTGGAATAGGATTCTCTGACTTTGCATAGAAAAGTCAGAGAAGCACAATAACCGTGATTTTGGCCAATTCTCAATCATCGAATTGAGTGGTCCAGATCAGGTGCTACAGTACATTCTGTATGGTATATTTTACGCTACCGTATTTTCACTACAGTGCTTGAACGACCTCAACCTCCCCGTGAGCTTTACAAAGTAAGAAACTACAAACACGGCCCTCTACCATCTGTCTTGGAGTTGGCTAGCTAGGATTTGTGCAGCCATCCTGATTGGTAACTTGGCAACGAAGGGTACGTTAAACTGATGCCCCCTTGAATGTCGGTGCCCAGGCCTCTTCTCATCATTAATGTTGAAGTATAAATATATTGATCATCCTTTTTTATCAACCTAAGTTTTTTAGGTGAAAATCTACTCAGAGAAAACCCTTGGTCCCCTCATGTCACTCCCTAGGCGACACAAGGGGCAAAACATAGCATTGTTCGAGTCCCCATTCGCCAATCCCTCTCGCCGTTGCTGCCACCGGCCTCTGACGTGGTGGCGACGAGCCCTGCTGTCAATGGCAGCAGGGCTCCCTTCTCCATCTCAGGGTGTACGGTCGGCCGGGACCTTCTAGTGAGGCGGCAGACGGTGACAGACGTGATAATCTAGGACGGCGGCCTTGGGACGTGGCCGATGGTGTGGGCTATCAAGGAGGCTGGGGTATGCAGATCCGACAACCAGCACGCCGATCTGGCCCCCCAGAAGTCACGGTGGCATTCGTCGCGGCGGGTGCTACGCAGTGAGACCGCTGACGGTTTGAGGGATGGAGGTGTGGAGGGTGGGCGCGGCGGTATCAGTCGTGGCGCCGCCTCTCGTGGGCATGCATCGCAGTGGTGGAAGCCCAGTGATTGCACGTTGTGGTGGTGGATGGGTGTGGCCCTGCACGACGACGACTGAGAGTATATGAGAACGGTGACGGCGATGGCTAGGTGTGGATGCGCACGACAATGGCCTGCCAGGGGTGCGGGTTGTGGTGGCGGCTTGGCGTGGCCTCTCGTGACGGTTCCAGTCGACGGGACAAGTGGCTGTCGAGGGCCTATCTCGGCCTTGGGCTTCCAACGAAGTGGACTATAGTGGTCTGGATTGATTGGCGGTGACCTAGGGCGAAGCATCTGATGATCCACAAGTGTAGGAGATCAGTTGTAGAGGTTTTGATGAGAAAGAGTGTCGAACCCACATGGAAGTGGTGATTGATCTCACTTGATCCAAATCTGAAATCACACTTGCAAACAATAAAAGTGAAGATTGAGATGCACAACTACCTTTCTCAAATAGTTGTGAAACTTGAGGATGCAATAGATAAGTAAAATATACAATTACTTGCCCTAGGATGTAACTAAATTTTTTGGAATAAACAAAATACAAAAACAAACTAATATTAAAGTGCTACAAGAGATGTTCTTATGGCTAAAAATTAAGGTATAGGGTATATAGATTAACTAGTATCAATTCTCACAAAAGATATGAAATTCTAGATAATCATAAAGTGGATAAAAGAAGTGTCTAACTAATTGTAGAACATTTTTATTGGCAGAGTTTGTACAATGTCACTTCTTATCGGTTATGGAGTAATGTATTAGGCTTCGTACCTTCCATAGTAGATCTAATATATAGCTTTTTATGGCGGATTTCTATCACTCATGCACCAAGCGTCATCTCCTCTCCACCAATATTGTCGTATCTAGCAAAAGGGGTCGACAAAACAAACAACAACTACCATGATTCCGTTTGGGGCGTTAGACAAATAATCATAATCAATCCCAATGAACAAATTGATTGCGCCGAAGACGGATGGAAATCATAATAACATAATTGATACCATCAAAGATGGATGACCATCACAAACATAGAGAAATTGCTACATAGCCCATAGTCTCAATGGACCATCACAAATCATGAAAAACATAAAGAATGAATAATAGATTGAATCCATAACTTGAAGAAATACTAAGGATTAAAGCAACCAAAGGTTGCTTGTATAGTAGATGAAGTACAAGGAGACCTAATCTATGGATGGTGATGGTAGAGATGAAAACTGCAGATCTCAACGGTGTTTCTGATCTGTTCCGAAGCCTACTGTCTTCTTCACGATGCTATGTTCCTCCCCCATTCGCGAAACTCTACGGTAGGTATATGAAGGCTCCTTTCGCACGAAGTATTCCCCTTCCAGAGGGTTCCTAAATACGCATGATATTATGATTTCTACGGTATTTTTCCTGCATATAGAAAATAAATGGAGAAATAGACAATCTAAAAATTTATTTAATAAATTAGGAAAAATATATTAAAATATAGAATGAAAATATAACGAAAAGGTATCAACAACCCCCTAGGTGGTGCTGCAGTGGAGGCGTGGGGGCTCGCGAGGCTGGCTACCGCCGCATATGGTGTAGTGTGGCCTGTCCCATCAGCAAGGCCCATCGAAAGTGGCCTCATTCCTCACGTATCTAGGTCATCTTGTTTGGCCGTTGGTGACGACAGGGGTAGCGGAGCTTCAAGTGAAAACCCTAGTAGGCGACAACGTTGCCGTCAGGCGTTGTTTCCCTTCTTGGAGGCATGGTCATGGTGCTCCGTCCCCCTCCCCCCTCCCCAAGGTTCTTGTGCTCTCCAGGTTAAAACTCATGTTTTGGTTTAGCTAGACCGAGCGGCGGCATCTACATCGCTCCCTCCTTAGAGGCGTTGCCTTGGAGACACAGACCCTCATCAGTTGTTGGGGAGTTGTGGCTAGTGGGTGAGGCCATTGGTAGATGCCGAGAGTGGTGTGCTTGGCATTGTGTTGACGGTTGCGGCTACGGGTTGCAGGGACACAACCGATGTGAGGCCAGTGTCTGGCGGGTTGCAGAGAGTCCCAAGTTTGCCTCCCTTCAGATTTGTCTTCTCTCTCTAGCATCGGTAGACCCAGCGGGTGCGGCTGTGGCTTTCAATTCGGTGCTAGCATGACCCTGGAATTACACCTAACTTATGTTTGTTGTGTCATCTGAATACCTGAGTAACCGTCCAACATATCATACATATAAGAACACATGCATCCATCACAGTTGAATAGTCCAACACTGGGCCAACATCTCATACGCATCTTAGCCGTATGTGCACTGTTGCCCAAGCTGGGCAAAGACATACACATCAAAACAACAACTGGATGCAGGTCCAAAATCATGTAAAGACTTACTACCATTCTCAAGTACACTAAGCATAGTGATCTCAACAGAGCCCCACAATTGTACGATCACACTAACCTACCCAAAAGGCTACTGGGTCGCTCAAAAGCCCGATATAGTCACCCGCACCCTACCTAGCTAGCCAACGCATCACAGCTAGTGGGTCACTCAACCAAAAACCATCACATTTAAAGAAACCAAAGTGCAAGCCTAATTCTTTACAGCTATCTTAAAATGAAATCTTAACGAGCTTGAATTCTTGCCTTGTTGGTATTACTCTAGTTCATAGTGAGGATGAACCTGTACAACTACATATGATGCATGAAATCCATTCTAAAATTTAGGAAATGAAATTATGAAACGAATGCAATTGGTTTCTTTGTATTTGGATTTATAGAACTATAAGTTATAAAAAATTTAATATTTGTATTCAAATTTTAGGGTTTAAGGGAATTTTAGGAATTTCAAAAAATTTAACAGTGACATGAATGCAATTTATACCATTAAATTCTACAGATTAGACTGTGAATTTAAAAAAATTCATCTCATCTAGAGTTCATATGAATTTTCTAGAATTTGTCAAAGCTTAAAGTATTTTTAGCATTTTCTATCTTTTTCTCAGTTAAATATATATAGAAATGCTTTTATTACCCAAACTGACTCAGCCACAGTGGATGACATGTGGGGCCAAGGTTTAGCTTCGACTGTCCAGAGTTCACTAGCTCAAGTGGCCTTTGGGGCCACTTGTAATACACAGTAAGATATTTTTTCTTTTTATTTATTTTTGTGAGCCTATGACATATGGGTCCTATCTTTCAGTTTCTATTTTTTTATTTTTTTCTTCAACCAGTTACTTAAGCAAGTGGGGCCGTACTGTCATACACTCAGAATGTTTAAATATTTAATTAGATTTTTAAGCATGAGGCCCACATGTCATACACAAGGCCAACGGTTATTAACCACCAATAGTCTGACCGGCTGGGTTTACTAGTCAAACCGGTCGGCAGTTAAACGCCGGCTGGTCTGAGCATGGAACCACGGGGATGCACAGGCACACGGCTGTTCTATCACATGCTTGAATGTGCCGAGCGGTGCGTTCGGTCCCTACGGATGTCGTTTGCTCATTTTTGTGGTCACCCAGACCGAAGCTCGTGAAGCACCTGGTGAGAAGAGAGAGAGGCAAACCGCAGGAAAAGACTTGGGGGCCCACCATGAGGCTGATCGTGAGATGGAATGGTGCTGGGGAGGACTGAGTGAGGTCATTGATATTGATGGTGGCTGACGATCTACAATGAAGGTAGGGAGGTTGATGGCCTACTCAGCAGCACCTGTGCATGGTCAGGGAAGCTTCGGTTGAGCTTTAGGATGCTGACAGAGGCGAGCGTGAAGCCTGGAGCTCGCCGATGGGAGACATAGACAGAGTGGTGAATTTAGTTGGAGCTAAGAAAAAAAAGAGTAGATCAGCATTGGCACTGCATGATTGGTGAAAAAGAATGCAGGAGGGAGGTTCTAGGGTTAGGGCAGTGCGGATTAACATCGTTGGCAGAAGGGAAAACCACTGGAGGGTATGATTTCATGCGGTGGTACAATTGCCAGAGTTGACAACCGCTCCCATTCCCGACGTTGGACTCAATGTGAGGTCTTCGTGTAGAGAAGAGCTGGCGAGATGTATAGCACGATGGCATGGACTAGGGAGAGCGATGTAGCCGATAGAGAGATACGGAGGCGGAGCTCTCGGTGGGAAATGCCGACGGTTCTAATGGCGATTAGGTGCCGTCGGAAAGACGTGGCAATTGCAAAGAGAGGAAGATGGGCACTAGAGGTCGGCGAAGGAGACGGCACTGCGGCACGGAGCAGATAGCTGTGTAGGGTTACGGGTAGGCTACACTAGCGTAAAACAAAATTTTTTACCGCGTCAACCAGGAATTGCTGTAGCAGTAGATCCCGAGATTACCCCTTGTTGCGCAGAACCGTAGAGGAAGGAGAGTCAATGCAGCGGAAGCAGCTATAGTCGTACTACCTTCTCCTCCTCGTGGTTCCCTCGAACAGATCGTCTCCTCCTCGTGGTTTCCCGAACAGATCGTCTTCTCCTCGCGGTTCCCTCAGGCGGATCGTCCAAGCGTCACAGCTGCAACACCTCCAAGGCATCCACACGTTCGGGGAGGAACGTCGCTCGTCCGGATTGCTAGATCCGAACGGGCAACCTTAGGCGTGGGAGGGATGACGCCTAGGGTTTCGGGAAATCTCAGTTGGCTTCCCCTAACACGTCCGCCCTCCTCCTTATATAGACGTCCCCATAATGGGCTTCTACATTAGAGGCCCATTAGGACTCTATGCCTAGTCTAATTCGGACTCTAATCCGAATTTAAGGTCCTGCCCCTTAACTGTACGACCCTATAGGTTCACGCATATTTAGATATGAACCAAGTACTCCTACTCGGTCACTAATTGGTAGCGGCCCCTAGCAGGACGTGCCAACTCCTAAACGTACGTAAAGATCGTATCGAACGAACCATCACCATGTTATGTATGCACCCCCCTTTGCCTCACGATATTTGTCAAGCTCAAACTCGAGCTTGACAGCTCTTTCTCGATCGTGTGTCTCGGATTCCTTTACTAGGTTAACTCTTTAACCTTAAGTAGCACGGCCATGCATTTCTGGATCCGATCACTCGAGGGGCCATGAGATATCTCTCTCATCACAGAGAGGGGCAAATCCCATCTCGATTGACCATGACTCGCATCATGCTTCATGACAAACAAGAAGGCAGCATTTATGACTACCCAGTTACGGAGTAGCGTTGGACAACCCCTAAGTAAGTCATTTACACATATGAAGTACATACGACAATCTCAGGTCAAAGGACATAGCACACACATTGTGTCTTAAGTTGGGTCTGTCCAACCCCATGTTCCCTAACATGTGCTCATACAATTGGTTCGACATCTCTATGTCCATGACCCGTGAAACATGATGATCGACCAATACATATGCTAGTCTATTATTCATATGTGTCCTCACATGAGTACCGACTAGGGACCAATTTAGAATAATCATTCAAGGTTAATATGAGTTCCACAAACAAGTCACATACTTGCCAATCAATACAAATGATATTATTCAAGGAACATTTAATAAATCATGGATACAATGAAATATGATCATCCCTATGATTGCCACTAGGGCATATTTCTAACAGTCTCCCACTTGCACTAGAGTCAATCATTAAGATATCTAATACTCATAGCTCTTGTGTGCGCCTCATGCTTAGGTTGTGGAAGGGGCTTCGTCAACGGATCTGCAACATTTAAATCCGTGTGTACCTTGCATATCTTGACATCTCCCCGATCAATGATCTCCCGTATGAGATGAAAATGCCTAAGTATATGTTTGGATTTCTGGTGGGATCTTTGTTCCTTAGCTTGCGCAATGGCTCCATTATTGTCACAATAGAGATCTAAAGGACTGGAGGCACTAGGAACCACACACAGTTCAGTGATGAACTTCCTTATCCAAACACCTTCTTTCGCAGCTTCAGAAGCAGCGATATACTCGGCCTCCGTTGTAGAATCAGCAACTGTCTCTTGTTTGGAACTTTTCCAACTAACCGCCCCTCCATTCAAAATGAATACAAAACCAGATTGCGAACGATAGCCGTCTTTGTCGGTTTGGAAGCTTGCATCGGTGTAACCATTTACAATGAGCTCTTCATCACCTCCATAGACGAGGAATGCATCCTTAGTTCTTCTTAAGTACTTAAGGATGTTCTTAACTGCTGTCCAGTGACTTTCACCAGGGTCAGACTGGTATCTACTCATAACACTCAATGCATATGACACATCTAGGCGAGTACATATCATGGCATACATGATAGACCCAATAGCTGAAGCGTATGGAATTTTACTCATGCGGTCTCGCTCATCAGTGTTCGACGGACACTGAGTCTTGCCAAGACTTATCCCATGTGACATAAGCACGAACCCTTTCTTTGCCTCTTGCATGTTGAACCATTTCAACAGCTTGTCAATGTAAGTACTCTGGTTTAATCCTATTAGCCTTTTCAATCTATCTCTATAGATCTTAATTCCCAAGATATACGTTGCTTCCCCTAAGTCCTTCATTGAAAAACTATTTTTCAGTGAGGCTTTAATGGACTCCAGCATAGGAATGTCATTTCCAATCAGTAATATGTCATCTACATATAAGATCAGAAATACGAGCGAGCTCCCACTAGCCTTTTTATAAACACAAGGCTCATCTTCATTCTTGATGAAGCCAAATCCTTTGACTACCTCATCAAAACGAATGTTCCAACTCCGAGATGCTTGCTTCAACCCATAAATGGATTTCTAAAGTTTGCATATTTTACCAGCGTTGTTTGGATCAACAAAACCTTCAGGCTGTGTCATGTACACATCCTCACTCAGGTTTCCATTAAGGAAAGCTGTTTTGACATCCATTTGCCATATCTCATAATCGAAATACGCAGCAATAGCTAGAATGATCTATACAGATTTTAGCATCGCTACGGGCGAGAAGGTCTCGTCGTAGTCAACTCCTTGAACTTGTCGAAAACCTTTAGCGACAAGTCGAGCCTTATAGATGTGACATTTCCATCCATATCAATCTTTTTCTTATAGATCCATTTGCACTCAATGGTTTTAACGCCATTAGGCGGGTCAACCAAGTTCCAAACCTGATTATCCCCCATGGATTCTATCTCGGATCTCATGGCATTTTGCCACTTCTCAGAGTCTGGTCCCATCATTGCTTCTGTGTAGGTCGTAGGCTCATCATTGTCCAACAATAATATATCACGGGCATACCACCCTGGTAAACGGCGCGTCCTCTCTGACCTACGTGGGATCGGTTCCTCCTCAACTGTGGTCCCTCTTGGAAGAGTTTCCATGGCTGTGGGTTCCTCAATTGGATTTCCCCCGGCTGGGGTGTCCCCAACTAAGTCCTCCCCATTTGGATTATCTTGAACCTCTTCGAGTTGCACCGTTCTTCCACTTGTCTTTCTTGAGAGAAACTCTTTCTCTAGAAAAACTCCATTCTTAGCGACAAATACCTTGCCCTCCTTTTGGTTGTAGAAGTAATATCCTAAAGTTTCTTTTGGATATCCCACAAAAAAGCACTTATCTGATTTAAGAGCGAGTTTGTCAGACATAAGACATTTAACATAAACTTCACAACCCTAAATTTTTAGAAAAGACAAACTGTGACTCTTCCCAGTCCATATCTCATATGGCATCTTATCTACTGACTTGGATGGTACCCTATTTAGCGTGAAAGCCGCTGTTTCCAGAGCATAACCCCAAAATGATAATGGAAGATCTGACTGGCTCATCATTGATCAAACCATGTTTAACAATGTTTGATTACGCCGTTCGGATACCCCATTTCTTTGAGGCGTTCCGGGAGGCGTAAGTTGTGGAACAATTCCGCAACTCTTAAGATGATTGCTAAACTCATGACTCAAATACTCGCCTCCATGATCAGATCGGAGAAACTTAATTTTCTTGCCACGTTGATTTTGTACTTTATTCTGGAATTCCTTGAACCTTTCAAAAGTTTCCGACTTATGCTTCATTAAGTAGACATAGCCATATCTACTAAAATTATCAGTGAAAGTAATGAAGTACTGAAAATCACCTCTAGCAGTCGTGCTCATTGGTCCACATACATCAGTATGTACAAGTTCCAACAAGTCTGACGCCCTCTCACAATGACCCGTGAAAGGTGTCTTAGTCATTTTTCCAAGTAAACAAGCTTCACATGTCTCGAATGATTCAAAATCAAAGGACTTTAGAATGTATGGAGCTTCTTCATGCGCTTCTCACTTATATGACCCAAACGACCGTGCCAAATATAGGTAGGATTCAAATCATTAGGACGAAGCCATTTAGCATTAATATTATAGACAGGCGCATCATCAAGATTTAAAATGAATAACCCATTCACAACGGGTGCATAAGCATGAAACATCTTATTCCTAAACATGGAACAACCATTGTCCTCAATAACGAATTTATAACCGTCTCTCAATAAACATGAAGGAGATATAATGTTTCGACTTAAACTAGGAACATAATAACAATTATTCAATTCCATAATAAATCCTGAAGGTAGATGAAATTGCATGGTGCCGACGGTCAACGCAGCAACCCTTGCTTTATTCCCGACGTGAAGATCAACTTCTCCTCTCGCGACGCTTCTACTCCTTATCAGCCCCTGCATCGAGTTGCAAATGTGAACAACCGATCTGGTATCAAATACCCAAGAGTTATTAGAAGAATCAGTGAGAAATATGTCTATAACATTCACAACAAGTGTACCTGATGTAGAAGTCTTACTTCCACCCTTCTTCTTGATGGAGGCCAAGTACTTCTTGCAGTTTCTCTTCCAATGGCCAGTCTCTTGACAGTAGAAGCATACAGTCTCAGCATCAGGTCAAGTCTTAGGCTTAGTTTGAGGCTTGGGCTTCGAGATCGTATCCGGAGCCTTGCCCTTACCCTTCTTCTTAGCCCAAGACTTACCCTTCTTTTTGAAACTGGTTGTTTTCTGCACGGTCATCACATGACTATGCCCTGCACACTTAATGTCACACTCTGCTGTTTTGAGCATCCCACAAAGCTCATTCAAGCCCTTCTCCATGCCATGCATATGGTAGTTCGAGATGAAGTGCTCATAGCTGGGTGGAAGTGATGCCAAAATAAAATCAGTAGCCAACTCTTGGCTAATGGGAAAACCTAGCTTTTCCAGAGTCTGTGTGTAACCAACCATTTTGATCACATGTGAGCTTACGGGAGCGCCTTCTGCTAGCTTGCATTCCAGAAAGGCTTTAGAGACATTGAACCTTTCAGTCCTAGCCTGAGTCTGGAACATGCCTTTGAGCCCCACGATCATATCGTGTGCCTCCATATTCTCAAATTGCTTCTGAAGCTCAGGTTCCATGGAGCCCAGTATAAACAGCTGACCTCAAGAGAGTCATTAGTTTCCTTTTTGTAGGCGTTCTTAACAGCAGCAATAGCATTATCAGCAGGCACATCTGGGATTGGGGTGTCTAGAACGTGTTCCCTCTTATCTGCCCTGAGAACAATTCTCAGGTTACGGACCCAGTCCGAATAGTTTGGTCCATTGAGTTTCACATCAAGAATCGAATGCAAAGCAAAAGGTTGTGACGGGGCGGGATAGTTTGGTGGCATTGTTCTACAACAGAAAAATACGCAAAAATACTTAGACATATATCCATGAAAGAGTAAATTGTATTAAACAGATTTAATAGAATGTACTCCCACTAAAATCAACATCCCTCTATTGATACTTAGTGATTCAAGACCCACAATTAACTAGTCTACTAGTGAGCTTTTGCGTCACTGCTAGAAGACAAGTGAATTCGGTAAGCAACACTTTGCTGATCATATCTCTATATGACTCTTGTTGTTGGGTGGCATCTCTATGCCTCGGCGCCCAAAGTCCATAACCATTATGATGACTTTGTCAAGTTAACCAATGATATGCGTGTAAGTGTCCGACACGAACCCATCTAATCAAGGAAAGTTAATGGCACCCTACTTTTGTAGACCTACCATTAATTTACATGACATGTGATGGTGCAACCTTTAATTGGGAGGGCATCAATTTAACTTAATATTATAGGAGGGATCATTCTTCTACCATGTAACATGCATAGGAGTAAAAAACAAGAATAATATTCACACACATTCATATGATTGTGATATAGTATATATGGCCCCTTCTTATGGTGATCTCCATCGCCATAGCCTCTGTTCTCCATGACCATCTTCATCTCCATGGTTCATATACGTCATGCCTCCAAGTAATTGAGTCCTCCAAGTACTAATACAAGCTATTAAGCCTAACAGCTAGTAGTAGGTTACATATGGATACTCAATCATCACAAGTCGACACGCAGGCCATTAATACAATAAATGACAGCCATTAGGCTCCAACCTGGCTGACGTACTCATGACTCGCAGGTCATGAAAATTTACACACATGCATCACATACATAATGGGCCATACTACACACATCAATCCTGCAAAAACAAGTTATGCATAGAGATCGCATCCTACGGATTAAGTGAACTCGTAATGCTTTTTGGATCTTCTACGAAATACAAGGCACTACGAACGGGGTTCGAAGGGGCAGCGCCCTCACGGCGGAAAACACACATCCAATCTATGCTTCGACCATGGATTTTTTCTAGGATAATTCATCGATTATTGTTCCGATTCGACCAATCAAATTGATCTTCGCGTGCAACGGGTTGCGGTGTTTAAATCGATTGACCCTTCGGCGCTATCTAGAGCCCGATCGCACGATCACGGTACATCGATAATGAATCCAGAAGCCATTCTGATCTTCGTTCCGATTCGACCAATCATATTGATCTTTGCGTGCAACCTCTGGATTTACGTTTCACAGTCTACCCCGATGGCGGATACCGACCGGTAGGGGTATGTAGTGTCACGACCTTAGCAGCACGATCACGGAAACCAGACCTTTAATCCATCTACGAACACCATGTACGATCAATCGAATCGACCAATACAAAATCGATCTACACATCACCATATGTATGTAACCCGAATCTAAAACTTAACAGCATTTGCTCTGATACCACTGTAGGGTTACGGTAGGCTACACTAGCGTAAAACAAAATTTTCTACCGCGTAAACCAGGAATTGCTATAGCAGTAGATCAAGAGATTACCCCCTTGTTGCGCAGAATCGTAGAGGAAGTAGAGTCGATGCAGCGGAAGCAGCTGTAGTCGTACTACCTTCTCCTCCTCGTGGTTCCCTCGAACAGATCGTCTCCTCCTCGCGGTTTCCCGAACAGATCGTCTTCTCCTCACGGTTCCCTCAGGCGGATCGTCCAAGCGTCACAGCTGCAACGCCTCCAAGGCATCCACACGTTCGGGGAGGAACGTCGCTCGTCCGGATTGCTAGATCCGAACGGGCAACCTTAGGTGTGGGAGGGATGACGCCTAGGGTTTCGGGAAATCTCAGTTGGCTTCCCCTAACACGTCCGCCCTCCTCCTTATATAGACGTCCCCATAATGGGCTTCTACATTAGAGGCCCATTAGGACTCTATGCCTAGTCTAATTCGGACTCTAATCCGAATTTAAGGTCCTGCCCCTTAACTGTACGACCCTATAGGTTCACGCATATTTAGATATGAACCAAGTACTCCTACTCGGTCACTAATTGGTAGCGGCCCCTAGCAGGACGTGCCACTCCTAAACGTACGTAAAGATCGTATCGAACGAACCATCACCATGTTATGTATGCACCCCCCTTTGCCTCACGATATTTGTCAAGCTCAAACTCGAGCTTGACAGCTCTTTCTCGATCGTGTGTCTCGGATTCCTTTACTAGGTTAACTCTTTAACCTTAAGTAGCACGGCCATGCATTTCTGGATCTAATCACTTGAGGGGCCCTAAGATATCTCTCTCATCACAGAGAGGGGCAAATCCCATCTCGATTGACCATGACTCGCATCATGCTTCATGACAAACAAGAAGGCAGCATTTATGACTACCCAGTTATGGAGTAGCGTTGGACAATCCCTAAGTAAGTCATTTACACATATGAAGTACATACGACAATCTCAGGTCAAAGGACATAGCACACACATTGTGTTTTAAGTTGGGTCTGTCCAACCCCATGTTCCCTAACATGTGCTCATACAATTGGTTTTACATCTCTATGTCCATGACCCGTGAAACATGATCATCGACCAATACATATGCTAGTCTATTATTCATATGTGTCCTCACATGAGTACCGACTAGGGACCAATTTAGAATAATCATTCAAAGTTAATATGAGTTCCACAGACAAGTCAAATACCTGCCAATCAATACAAATGATATTATTTAAGAAACATTTAATAAATCATGGATACAATGAAATATGATCATCCCTATGATTGCCACTAGGGCATATTTCTAACAAGCTGTTCCGCTCCTCATCATGGGCGAGCGCCGCTCGTCAAGATCAGGAGGCACATGAAGAGGACACCTTGACCAACGGGCTCGCTGTGGTCAAGCGGCAAAGGAGGAGCAGCGAAGCGGTGCAATGCAGGGAGGCTAATGTTGGGCTTCAGCCCGTTTGGTAAGTATATTTCTCCTTTTCTTTTATTTTTATTTTTGTTGTGCGTTAGAGTTTGAACTAAATAAGATTCAAATTTGAGTTTTTAAATTTAGAAAATTCATCGACGGTTTTTAGGATATTCATAACCTTCTTGAATTTTCGCAGATGAAAATAATTTTTTTCAAGTGTCATTTAAATATAAATGCTTTATCCAAATTTGGGTTTGAATCGTAGGTAGTTAAAATACTTCTGAATTACTTTTGAAAAATTTATATTTGGACTCAGGAATATAAATAAACCTCCGATATAAAATTTATAAATTTTGTTTGGGGGAACCCTGCCACGTCGTCCGGACGAGGTACCCCCTGTCCGACTTTTCCTCTTACTATTCTTAATCGTCACTACTGCAGATAGACCCTCTCCTGATCCCCCTCCACTGATGGGCATAAAAAGGTCCGTCGCTGGAGGGGAACTCCGCCGACGGACGGAAAATAGCCCGTCAGCGGAGAACGCAGCAAAGCAGAAGGTGAGGAGCACCACTGACGGGCGCCAAAATAGCCCGTCAGTGGAGATGAACATGAGAAGGGATAGATGACGCGTCATTTTCACTGACGGGCTCTTGTTAAGAGCTCGTCAGTGAAGATGACAACTCCACTGACGGGCTCCGATGTAGCCCGTCAGTAAAAATGTGAACATATGACGTGCCATATCACTGATGGGCCCTTAAATGCTGCCCGTCAGTGGAGATGTTGTCTTCACTGACGGTTATCTTTCGCGTCCGTCAGCGGTATTTGGTGCATACATTGCTTATGAATCACTGACGGTGCCCTTTTAAGAGCCCGTCAGTGGTGCTCCTCACTATAAAACCAGAGCTCGCCCTTGCTGCTGGCCAGTGCTCGCACGCCAACCGGCCAGCAGCAAGCGCCGCCGTCCCCCCAGCTGCTGCCGCCGCCAGCCGCCGCCCCCCTTCCCCAACCCACAACCACTTCTCCCCTCTCCCCAACCCTCATCCCTAAGCTCTAGAGGGACTAGATCTAGATCTAGATCTTTTTGCTCCTCCTCTCACTCTCTTCATCCTCCTCATCCTCTCACTCTCTCCCCTCCTCATCCTCTCACTCTCTCCCTCCTCCTCATCCTCTCACTCTCTCCCTCCCTCCTCCTCATCCATATTAATTCTTCACCCATTTCTAGCTCTCTCTCATTCTCTCCCTCCTCCTCTCACTCCCACTCTCTCCATTATCATTTATCACTGAAAAGATCACTAGCGCTCGGTAATAATGCTCGCTAGTGTTCTTTTCATTTCGTATATGTATTTGATGTGATTTTCGGTTATCGAACTGATTAGTTTCGTGTCGTAGGTGTTGATCGATGGATCGCAGTTGGATGTACGACAACCGGGCAACAGAGAGTTGGGCTATGGCTTTGAACGAGTTTCTTGATGTCGCCGAACGAGATATGAGGACAAAAGGTGGCACGAAGATTTGCTGTCCATGTCGCGATTGCAAAAATTTGGTAATGTTCGATACGAGAGGGAGGGTGACAGTACACCTGGCGCTTAACGGGTTTCATGTCAGGCTATACACGTTGGACATGTCACAGCGAGGAGGAGGAAGATCAGGTGTTACAGCAAGATGCCGAACACGGAGATGACGAAGAAGACGAGGGGAGTATCGAACCTGACGCCGAAGGAGAAACGGGAAACAATTTGGCCGATATGGTGCAGGACGTTCACATGGTGGAGCAGGTGGTGATAGATCCCGAGGATGAAAGAGAGGCTGCTAAGTTCACGAGACTAGTTGAAGACTCACAAACCCCGTTGTATACCAGTTCCGATCCAGAGCACACGCGTCTGTCGGTCACGCTGGAACTTCTAAGGATCAAGGCAGCCCATAATTGTCCGGACGAAGGCTTCGGCGAGACACTGGCTTATCTTGTAAAAGTTTTTCCCAAAAACAACTTGTTGCCTACTAGCACCGATGAAGCCAAGAAGGTTGTCTGCCCTCTTGGATTGGACGTGCAGAGGTTCCACGCGTGCCCGAATGACTGCTTCATTTACCGCACGCAGCACGAGAAGCTGTACAAGTGTCCTACGTGCAACACATCCAGATTCAAGCGGGGTAGAAACCAAGCCGATGATGAGGACCCAATGACGAGTGGCGCTCCCGCAAAGGTTGTTTGGTATCTTCCAGTCCTTCCCCGTTTGAAGCGTTTATTCGCTAACAAGAAGGAGGCAAAGCTGATACGTTGGCACGCCGAGGGGCGAAAAAGTGATGATGGCGTGATGAGACACCCTGCCAATGCTTCGCAGTGGCGGGCAATCGACGCCCAATACGATGATTTCGGAAAAGATCCGAGGAACATCAGGTTCGGTATGAGTACGGACGGAATCAACCCGTTCGGCAACATGAGCAGCAGACACAGCACATGGCCCGTGGTTCTATGGATGTACAACCTTCCTCCGTGGCTCTGCATGAAGCGAAAGTACATACACCTCTCTATTCTCATTCAAGGGCCGAAGCAACCTGGCAACGATCTGAACGTGTACCATCAGTTGTTGTTCGAAGAACTCGCTACACTATGGGAACCAGGGGCCCAGGTCTAGGACGCTTTCGAAGAAGAATATTTCAATCTGAAAGCGCTGCTGTTCACGACGGTCCAAGACTATCCCGCGTATGGATATCAATCCTACCTGTGTGTTCACGGATACAAAGGATGTGTTAAGTGTTTGGAGTTTACAACAAGTCTACACTTAAAGGGCTCTAAAAAAATCGTTTTCATGGGCCACCAAAGGTGGCTGAAACAGAACGACCCATGGAGGCAAGAGAAGGAGTTGTTTGATAATACTGTTGAGATCCGTTCGGCGCCCCGGGAGAAGACAGGGGTAGAAATCTATGACATCGTGAACACAATGCCCCCCGTTACACGGGTAAGACACAACCGCCTGTTCCCATGCAGGACGGCGTCTGGAAAAGGAAATCCGTGTTTTGGGATTTACCTTACTGGAGATTCCTAAGCACACGTCACAGCATAGATGTCATGCATGTTGAAAAAAATGTGTGCGACAGCCTGCTCGGTATCCTGCTAAACATGTTAGACAAGACAAAAGATGGACCAAAGGCACGAGCTGACATGGAATACTTGGGTATAAGAAAGAAGCTGTGGGCAACCAAGCAAACGACCAAGTTGGGCACGGGTGCAATCAGAATCAAGACGGACTGTCCCGCTGCTTGTTACACCCTGAGCAAAAAAGAGATCGTTAGTTTCTTGGAGTGCCTCCAATGTGTCAAAGTTTCTTCCGGTTACTCGGCAAACATCGGGAGATTAGTTGACATGAAGACTCGCCGACTAATTGGTATGAAGTCTCATGATTGTCATGTGATGATCACGCAGATACTTCCTGTTGCAATCAGAGGTCTCATGGAGCCGGGGGTCCGCAAGACAATCTTGAATCTCTGTAACTTTTTCAACACGATATCACAGAAGTCGATCTCGGTTACGCGTTGCCATAAACTGCAGGAGGAGATCATTGTCATACTATGCGAACTTGAGATGTACTTCCCTCCAGCATTCTTCGATATCATGGTACATCTCATGATCCATATCGTCCCGGAGATACTGGACCTAGGTCCCGTTTTCCTACACAACATGTACCCCTTGGAAAGGTACAATGGGATTGTGAAGCGCTACGTTCGTAACAGGTCACAACCGGAAGGTAGCATCATCCAAGGCTATGTTGCCGAAGAGTGTGTCGAGTTCTGCACGGATTACTTGGCTGATCAAAAGTCTATCGGTGTTCCTGTTTCGCGCCACATGGGTAGGCTCGATGGTGAAGGCCATGCACGCGGACAGAAGGCGATACATGTTTATAATTCAGTACCGAATAGATCAGCTGACTACGACAGAGCACATCTCGTGGTGCTGCAACACCTTACCGTGGTGCATCCTTATCTCTGGATGCACATGGTGAAGGTAAAAAAGAAAACCCGAAAAGGGAGAAGCGTGGCTCTCGAAAGAGCACAACGCGAAGTTCGCAAGCTGGCTAAAGAACTACTGGTATGAAAGGACTCTGACAAATGATGAAGAAGAGACGGTCAAAATGTTGTCACAAGAGCCTGCGAGCAAGGTCCTGACATTTCAAGCATATGATATCAACGGATACACATTCTATACGGAGGCTCAAGACAAGAAAAGTACGTACCAGAACAGTGGGGTGACGATAGAGGCTAAAACTGGTAACCGTAAGGACATATACTACGGCATTATCGAAGAGATTTGGGAACTGGACTACACCGTCACAAAGATCCCCATGTTTCGTGTCAGATGGGCGAAAAATGTCCATATGGACGATGACAAATTCACTACCGTGACTTTACCTCCCCCGACATCTATTGACTCAACACAGGTGAAAGCAATCAGTGCCAAAGATGAGCCTTGGGTACTAGCTAAACAGATCTCGCAAGTGTTCTACATAAAAGACCCGAAGGAAAAGAAGCGCCATGTCGTCAGAAAAGGGAAAAGGAGTATTGTCGGAGTCGATGGTGTAGTTGACGAAGAGGACTATGACCAATTCGACGACCCGGACTCCGAGCCAGAAGATACTGATAAACGGCCCACCAAAAGGAGCAAAGGTACTAAGGATTCTGAGCCCTACATCAGACGCACCCACGCCGAAGGACTAACGTATACCACCAAGAAGATTACTATTCACGAGAAGATTGTCGAAGACGACGAAACCTAGCGAGCTATGTGTGTTTGTATAATAATGTCTATGTTTGGATGACATTATATTATGTGTATGTGTAATGGTGTAATATTGTTGACTCGCGCTAAACGACAAAATCGTAAAACCCTAACCCGCGACGACACAAAAATGCATCTCCCAAAATCTAAAACCCTAAACAAAATGCATCTCCTAAAAAATCTAAAACTAAAACCCTAAACAAAATGCCCTACCCCAACAAAAGAAAAACTGAGCATCCCAAAAACCAAAAACAAAAAACACTACCTGACGGGCATCTCTGATCCCCGGTGTAAAACCACCACTGACGGGTAACGGAGGCCCGTCAGGGGTACACACTGACGGGCCTAAAGTGCCCCGCGTGGTAACCTACACACTGGACATGCCACTTTGCTCCCGGCGAGCAGCGCGCACTAGTTAAAAGGGCGCTGCGTGTTCGCATCGATTCCTTACAACCTTCACTGAAACTTCGAGCCGCCGGCCCCTACGCGCGTGGGCTCGTGGGCCTGGGCGCTGGCTCGGGTAGCCTCTGGCTGTCCCCTGCGCGCTGGGCTCGTGGGCTGCTGTGCTCGGGATAAGCTGGTGTGCTCAAAATTTTTTTTATATAATGTTCACTTCTATTTTCCATAAAAATACTAAAACTAAAACCCTAAACAAAATGCCCTACACCAGAAAAAGAAACACATAGAATGCATCCAGAAAAACAAAAACAAAATAAACAAACTACCACTGACGGGCATATCTCAGATGACCGTCAGTGGTAAAGTCCACCACTGACGGGCCGACCGTGTGGCCCGTCAGCGTAACCCCGGCTGCCTACGACACCACTGACGGGCAGAATGGGCCAACCGTCAGTGGTAACGCTACCACCACTGGTACTGCACATCTTTAGTCCCACCTCGCCGAGCGAGCAGCGCGCGCACTAGCTTAAAAGGGCAGCTGCGCGTTCGGCTTTCGAATTCCTTACAACTTTCACTGATACTTCGAGCCGCCGTTGGTCCCCTTGCGCGGCTGGGCTCGTGGGCCTGGGCGCTGTGCTCGGGATAGGCCTCTGGCTGGTCCCCTGCGCGGCCTGGGCTTGTGGGCCTGGGCGCTGTGCTCGGGATAAGCTGGTCTGCCTAAAATTTTTATTTTATATTTGTCATTCATTTCGTGCCCTCGTGTAGCCCCACTGACGGGCCTGGAAGGGTCGCCCGTCAGTGATTACCCACGTGCCCACCCAGCTACCCACCGTCCTGGATGGGACCCTCAGTGAAACCCCCGTTCCCTAACCCTACGAACCCCGACTACTGACGGGCATTTATTGTGTGCCCGTCAGTGGTAACTAATCCACCACTGACTGCTTACTTATCCGCTGACGGGCCTTTATTATGAGCCCTGTCAGTGGTACTGCATATCGTATATAAGCCACGCGGGACTTGGCGAAAATTTCGCCAAGTCCCGCGCGTTCATTCGAACCAGCAGCGAGGCAAACCGAAGCCCCGACGCCGCCAGGCTGCTCCGACGCCCGACGCCCGCACCGTCCCGGTCCGCCTCTCGTCGTCCACTCGCCGAGATGGCCTCCCCGAGCCATGCCGCCGCCGAAGCCGCCGCCGCCGTCTCCCCTCCGCCGCCGTCTCCCCTGCCGTGCCGATGCCGTTGCCGAAGCCGCCGCCGTCTCCGTTGCCGACGCCGCCGCCGCCGTCTCCCCTGCCGCCGCGTCCGTCGACCGCACCGCAACCGCCTCTTCCCCTGTCAAACCGGCGAGGTACGTCACCCTTGTTCCCTTGTTCTTTCCTTCCTCCGCATCCTTCTCCTCCATTCCTTCACTCCCTCCCTCCGTCCCCCCCCCTCTCCCTCCTCCGATCCAAATGGTGCCTCGGCAACCCACTCTGCCAATGCAAGCTCTCTCGGTCAGTCTGTCCATTGAGCAGTTAAGCCAAGCATACACGTTTTCAGAACCCTCATCATGATATATTTGTTTCTTATAAGGCTGTTGCTGCAGTTTGTTTGGAATTCTGTGCTATTATCGGATGCATAAAATTTATTGGAACCTGAGGGGTATGTGCAGTTTTCCTTTTGCAAAGTTGTGAGCTAAGCACGAAGTCAAACTATTTAACGTTACACATGACACGCCACATCATAACTGCATGATACGCCTACAATTATTTTCTTGTTCATAGGAAAACTCATGAATAAACATAACAAAAATGTCCAAATATGAATGCTAAGTCCTCAAAGCTTTGCTTTGGTTTACTGAAAGACTTCTATAGTTTCAAAAAATAGTTGTATAGTTCTTGCTGGATATTGCTTGTTCTATGTTTATAGGTTCACAGGCTTAAAAAAGGATTGTTTACAATTGTAGTCGGCTGGTAATGTCGGGAAAAATGCATATTTAATGGCAGTGGGGTTAATGTTAGCAATTTAGGTCAGATAGTAAGTCAAGTGATGTGCGCTCAAAATTTTCTATTAGCTTGATAGTATTGTGAGTAACATTTGGTTGTTCTCGAGCTAGTAGTAGGCAATGGGGCAGTTAAGGTATGTTTTCTGGTAGTACTTACATACATCAATCAAGCAATGGTGGGAAGTCTTTGTGTAGAGATTGCTAGAAGTCAGAAAGGAGGAGACTTGATAGTTATGTTACTGTTTATAAGATTGAAAGTATGGAAGTAATTGAGCTCATGATTTTGTGCTCTGCAGACCTAGAATTGTGGGCATTATTCTATTCCTCGCTAATCCCTGCCACGGTTGTGAATTTGGAATGGGAAAAGGGTGACTTCATTGTTGTCTCATTTAGAAACAACATTATAGTGTTCAATTGATAAGTGTAGCGCACAATTTTCTGGCAGAATCCAAACAAAATCAAAAGGGGAGTTTTTTTCTCCATAGTCCTAGAAGAAACTTGGTTTATTATGCCATGTAAAGAGATGATTGGGTGCAGAACATTCTCGTTTGCTCTTTCCTAACATTCTTTTCTTTGCAACTAAAGTTTTCTCACAATTACACAAGTTTGTGCCTTAAGTTCTTGGTGTGTAATACTATCATGGTGGAATGATATAAAAGTTAGATGAAGCAGTTTTAACGCATATGCCTTGAGCGCTTCCATTGCTTCCTGTAGTATTCCCGCTGGGGCGCCGACCCGAGCAATAGAGCCCGTGGGGGTCGCCCTCGGCGTGGTGGCACCGTTCGAGCCGCCTAGGGAACAAGCCCCCGTTGCTGCCGTCACAGCTGCCGAAGATCAACCTGCCTCGGAGTCCACCTCCTCCAGCGATGACTCTAGCTCCGAGTCAGCCTCTGAAGAGGACGTGGCGCCCCAGGAACAACTACCGCCCCCGGCCCCGACAAGATCTCAGACTAGGAGAAAAGGCAACCAGTTGCCGGACAGGACGTACGTCGTCACTCGAGTCGACGATGTCAGAGATGTTCCAGCGAGTCCACAGAAGGCCGCCCAGACCTTCAGCAACGCCTGCGGGTGCTTAGTCCGCGAACAAGTGAAGATCACATGCAAAGAATTCAGCCAGTTGTCTGAGTCGACCCGTGAAGCTTTATTGAGGAAACTATGGGACAAATACCAGATTCCTGCCGCCGACAAGGACAGAGTCCAAGCGGCAGCCCTTCGCATCATGGCTAGGGCTCTCAAGACTTGGCGATACGACGCACAGAAGGTCGTGGACGACGACTGGGATACGAAGATCAGTACAAGATGGCCGAAGATAGAAAAGGAAGACTGGGAGCAATTCGTTGCTGAAATAAGGAGTGCGGAATTCCAAGAGAAGAGTCGCTGGGGGAAGGAGCTTTCGGGCCAAGAACAAGTTAGATCACAAGCTCGAAGCCGTGGATACCTTGGGAAGAGGCCAAAGTGGGCCATAGAGGACGCCAAACTGGCCGCGGCTGGGAAAGCGCCTCCTTTTGCGCATCTCAGGGAGCCACGGGCCAGGGAGTATATGAGGGCGCATACAAGCTCTGACCCTGTGACAGGGGTCACCAATTATACAGTCTGAAGAACTCCAGGAGGTGGCTAACCGGCTGGTAACATCTCAACTCAGTGTCTTTTCTTACGTAGTTACGTTGTATCGAAATACGCTATCTTCTCATCATGCAATATAACTTGCAGACAGAGCTGAGCCAGCAGCCTGCAAGCTCACAGGACTCCGTCACGAGCTGTCCGAGGTGGAACGATGATCTGGCAAAGGCTCGACAGAAAACGGAGCATCGGGGCCGTGTAGTAGGCGTCGGGGATGGCGTTAAGTGGGACAAGGTGTTTCCCCTGAAACCCCGAGGGTCGCCGCCGCCCAAGGAGAGACAGCCAGGAGTACATGGATAATCTCCGTGAGCAAATGCGAGAGATCGCCGAGCAGACGTGGGTACGTATGCAAGTCCTCGCAGCGCAGGGACGGTGCGACGATGGTCCCCGATATCCAGCCGTCTGGTTGGAGTAGCTGCGCATCCGCCTCGGACGGCCGGCCGGAATCGCTGAATCAAATCGACAGCATCACCGTAAGTTTCGTACGCTAAAACGAGTCATTACAGTAAATCCTGATATCGTTGTCCTGACTTCAGCTAGGACGGCACATCTATCCCTGTTTTGCAGGAAGCCACTAGATGCACACTGACGGTGCAGATCCCTGGCATGAAGGTGAAGGTTGCGCACGGCCAGGTCTTCCCGACGCCGGAGGGGGCAATCCTGCACTGTGTTCCTATGCGGGAGCACCATGCGAAGGTGCAGGTGGACGTCGTCCTCAACGACTACAACGATGTGTTAGTCCCTGTCCCCCCTGAAGAGGAAATGACACGGCTAGGGCAGTGCAAGA
Source organism: Stipa capillata (assembly GCA_019208055.1). Classification (NCBI taxonomy): domain Eukaryota; kingdom Viridiplantae; phylum Streptophyta; class Magnoliopsida; order Poales; family Poaceae; genus Stipa; species Stipa capillata. The sequence continues at coordinate 114,589 of JAGXJF010003324.1, forward strand.
ACTATTTCATCCAGTGGCCGAAGAGCCAAATTATTTTAGCTGCGGCGCCCTCTCCTCGCACGGCTCCATCTCCTCGCACGGCCCCCTCGTCCACCAACCCGTCTCCATCGGTCGGACGATCTCCCTTGGGCCTCAGCCAGACAGCTCCGACGTTCAGAGACCTTGAAGACCATCTTGTCGGGGACCAGTACAGGGAGACGGGTATGCAGTCCCCGGCGGCGAGGGACGAGCCCATGATCGATCCACCGGAAAGGCGCGAGGAGGATCAACCTAGAGGGAAGATTTTCTCTCCCTGCCACACTTGCCGGAACACTGGAAGCTGCGCTGGCGGCAGGCAAGAGTCCTGAGCCGCTGCATAGGAGGAAGAAAAGCAAGAAGAGAAGGGCCGGCACCGGCGAGAAGGAAAGAAAGGAGCAGATGAAGAAATCCTTATCCTTCTCGGCATCGGCATCGTCATCCAAATTATCTATACGGAGCATGGGTCTCTGGCGATATGTTTACGAACCAAGTCAGGACTTGCTCCCGCAGGACGAGTTGGACAATCTTTCCGAGGACATGAAGGCGCTGCATGAAGATTACCTAAAGATGTCCAGAGAGCCGCAAACATTCTGCCAATATTGGAAGGTCAAGGTGCCAAGAGATTACAACTTCTTCATGGAGAACGACCAGGACACCTTCGACCTCAATTTTGAAGACCTCTTCAATATGTTCAACCTCTACAGGCTCGACACCACGATGGTCAGGCTATGGGCTCTCTATCAAGACCAAGAGTGCAGACGTCTACAGGACTCCAATATCGGGATAGTCGATCCGATATGCATGAACGAAGGCTACGCTGATACCACGGACGGTCGAGACTTTCTACAAGAATATCTATCGCGTGTCTTCATCGTGCATAAGGACAAGGAGTACATACTAGCCCCCTACAACCCTCCGTAAGTCCTTTAACTTAGCACCGTATGAATTTTTTTGTTTTTTACGCATGTATCTCCGCCTTCTTACGTTCATTTGTTCACATTGACGCAGCGACCACTGGGTCCTCATTGTGATAATTCCAAGCTGGGCCAAGGCATTCTACTTCGACTCCGATGCGCAGAAGAGATCGAACTTCAAAAATATCACTTCTATTTTGGATGCAGCCTTTTTCAGAGCCAAGTTCTCGGGCCATCAAAAAATACCTCCAAAAGCGACAAAAATGGTACACCATTACAAGTTCCCTTGCAGAGTTCAGCCCGAAAATAGCGTGACATGTGGGTACTACACCTGTGCCCATATGGACCTATTTGTCCGGTACAAGAACAAGCATTGGAAGGATATGAAAGAACTGAAGGCTTTGGAGTGAGCTAGGACATCATTTGTACGATTGGCGTCAGGACTTTGCCCGCATCCAAAGAGTCTTCGCCAAAATCATCAATCTTGAAGTAATCAATCCAATGGGTGAATTCTACGCCGGCCCCCAGTTTCCGAAGCTAAACTTAAGCGGGAATCAGTAGATTAGTTGTTTAAAAAACTTTATTATGTCGCTCGTCAAATATACTTGTTTTCCTTCATACCTGTGATTAACGGTTACGTGAAGTGTTATGTCATTACGAATAAGTTATATCAAATTTTATATTTGTGAATATTTCTGAAAATTTATGAAAATTTGTGTATATTTGTGAAATTTATGGATGTTAGTGAAATATATGACTATATTTGTGAGAATTGTGAATGTTTGTGAAATTTGTGAACATATTTGTGAAAATTGTGAATATATTTGTGCAATAGGTGCTGAATGGAGAAGCACAACAGAAGCTCTACTGACGGGCACTTAACAAACGCCCGTCAGTGGTGAAGCCCGTATGGCCAAGCTGTAGGTCCTACCACTGACGGGCGCGTAGAGATAGCCCGTCAGTGGTGAGCCGCTACCACTGACGGTCTCTGATACATGGACCGTCAGTGGTGATGGTCCTACCACTGACGGTCGCGTATCAGACGACCGTCAGTGGTGATTGGTTTACACTGACGGTCCCCGTGCCCGTCGGTGGAGGTCACTCCCTCCACTGACATTCCCAGGGTGACGGGCCCCCCGTCCGTCAGTAGAGGGGGTTAAGTGCCCGTCAGTAGAAGCCCGTTCTGCAGTAGTGCGTATTGCCTTCCTTTTCAGACCCGCAAGGATACCAGGCGAGGCACCCGGGGCGAGGTCGCGGTACGTCGTCCCTCTCAGCGAGATGCTCCCGGGCGAGGACCGGGAAGGTCGTCCCTGGCGTGGACCAGGCGAAGTTGGAGCACGTCGCCAATCCCGAAGGAGACCGATGTCAATTCCTCCCCAGGACGAGGCCAAGGTCCGAGGCTCCGGAGACGCCAGGCCAGGCACCTCGCCCGCGGTTGACCTCGTCCCAAGGTCGGGGACAGCACCTCGCTAGGGCGTCTGGACGCGAAGGAATCCACCCCCGGACGGGCTCGACGGAAAAGGGACGAGCACGGCGGCGGTCCGTACCGGTGAAGCACATCAGGGATATGTCGGCGCATATAGTAGGTAGCGGCGAGGATAAGAGTATTGATTTGCCCAGTGTACGGTGACACAAGATTGTAACCTGCCTAAGGGCATCAATGTATATTCACTCGTGGGTCGTTTTTGCCTATATAAGGATGCATCGACACCCCATGAAAGGGGAGCTCAACTCTTCAAATTCCAGTTCCATTTCTCACCACGATTCCTGTACTAACTTCCGGCGGTAGCTTCGGATGGTTCTCGTGGTCACCAAGCGTCGTTCCCCAAGTCGTCCTCTTTGCACATCGGTCTCCTGACCCGGGGTGCCCAAGTTTACTGTCCGAGAGGCATTTCGTCGACAAATTTTTAATAGGAGGAATTCACTTAATTAAGGTATTACAGTTCTATTCATTTGAAAATAGTTTGAAAACATAATTTATTTAAATATGCAATTCAATTTCAAATGAATTGGACATTTTCAAAGAGCTTCTCTGAGATATTTAGGAGTTATAAAAATTATTGGAATAAAATTTGGATGATTTTTGTTTCACACATTTTATTTAAGTTGATTCTAGGTCAAATTCTTGGAGGTTTGTTGTTTGAACCATGCTAATTAATCTATATGCTGAAATGAGATGAGACAAATTCAATTTATTGCATATGGATCTTCATGATCACATTTCCATGTAATTACGTAAGAGGGTCTTTATAGGTACGATGGTGGGGTTGTGCTGCTTAGTGGTGTTGTTGTTGCAGAGCCAGAGTCACCAGGTTATGGGTACGATGGATGATGATAATAACGTGTGGGCAGTGTCAGTCAAGGGTGCATCTTGTCTATCGTGTCATGCTTGATCCTTAGCCGATGTGCTAATTTTGTCTTTGGCAGTGTTTTAGATCTAGTTTAGCTAGATAGCTTACTCGTAGTTGAGTTTTCATCTGTTATCTCTAACTAATTGATTATTATAAAAAATTTGGCTTAATTTTTCGGATCAATTACATTCTTTTTTTTAATGAATAGCATGAACACCGGTTTCTCGAGAACAGACCGTGAGCTTTTGGACCGACTGATCGGCGCAGGAAACTTAATCAATCACGACCCGTCTAGGTACATCCCCATCAAATAATCAAAATTATTTTGAAAAATTATTTCAGCTAAACAAAACGTTCACCTTGGGCCTTTGGCTAATCCATGTTACATAAAAGGACCGTTCCTAATCTAAAGCCTATAATCCATCAACCAAGATATTAAAAAATGATAATACATCGACCAATCTAGGTAGTTTGTTGAGTAAAGGCTGTGCAAGTAATTGAAAGCTCTTTCTCGCAAAAAATAATATTAATTGAAAGCTCTGTTTGTATAGCTGTATCACTTGCATGCTATCCAGTTAATAAGTAGTAGTAGCGTACAACTCGAGAATTTTTTTTGGCATAAACAAATACTAGCTGGTTCCATCATGTCCCGCGTGTTATCCATACGTAGGTGCATGTGTCGTAGCCATTGGCGACACGCGACCAAACTGTGCTGCCTACTCGTACGACGACGGCATACGACAGGGACGTATGTCAGGTACAAGTACGTACTCGTATACGCTAGCTAGCTATACGCTTTGCCTGCATCGAAAGCACAGAGTAGGTTAAGAGTACGCGAAACTTCGGTGTCCATGGCGCACACGTGGTCAATATACATATTTGTAGTGTATATACGCTGCAGTTGCACCGTACGTACGAAGGAGGGTTCAACACTGCACAACAAAATTTGCATGGAAAATTTAGCTAGACAATATTGAAACCAATATAATCTGTGTGGCATGATGACACTCACTACTATAGAAAGCTATTTTCAAACAGTTCAAAATCATCATCTGAGATGGTTTCATTGATCGTATGAGAAAATGCATCGTGGATTATCGTCCTTATTATAAACGGTTAATAAACCGTCTCGCACTATGACCATCCAAGATGATTCCTACTCAAGAACCGTCTGGGATATATAGCTATGAAGACGGTTTTCACTGATGAATAGTCCCGGATAACATGAACATCTGAAACAGATTACCACACATCCTAGACAGTTTCCATATCATAACCGCCTAGGATATTAATTACGACAGCATTAATTATTTATTTATTTCTGTCCTGAAATGAGAAAATTCGTAAATTTCACAGATCCACATCCACAGTACGCAATCACATTTCACGGATTTACATCCACATGCACTCATTTCACATAATACATCTCCACAAATCACATCTATTCACATTCACATCCACAAAACAGAATTAAAAAAAACATAGAGATGCATGCCTCCAAATCTGGAGTAGTTGGTGTAGGAGGTGACCGCAGGGAGCTCAGGGGCTGTCGTGACGCGTACATGAGCTTGGGGGCGGCAATGATGCGTAGAGAAGCTTGGCGGCAGTGATCCGTAAAGGAGCTTGGGGTGGTGGCAAAAGGTGGCTGTCGGCACCGAGGACGAGGACGTGCACGATGGTGGCGCCAGTGTCGAGTCTTCCTTGGTGGTAGTGCTGCAATGGACGGTGAGGCATGGCTGGGCGTCGGGGAGGATGGAGGAGGCGGTGGCGGCGCACGAATGAGAAGAGAAAGCGGCATGAGGATGAGGAGAGGAGGCTGCAACGGGGAGGAGGAGCAAATGACGCTTCGAATTTAGGACAAAGGGAGGGCCAGCCTTTATATAAGAAATATCTTAGATGGTTAACCACTACGAACCGTCTAGGATAAGACATATCCTAGATGGTTCACACTTACAAACTCCCTATAATATATGTAATCCTAGACGGTTCAAGGTGGTGAACCGCATAGAATATGTGTAATCTTTTATGGTTTAAGGTTGTCAACCATATAGGATATTATTTCTAGGTTCTCCAATGCCTTAACTTCTTGTCTACTTAGGGCATGTAACATTCATTGGGCATGTAATTACTCACCATATTGGGACATACAATATTTATTGCTAAAGTGATATTAATAAAGATCAGACTAAGAAGTCTATGGCTAAAAGTGCATTGAAAGTTTAGGATTTATATATTGAGAAAAGTTTGAGAGGCTTAAAAAGATCTCTATTTTAAAATGAAGGAAGTTCTATTCAACTTATTTTCCCGAGGAATCTATCTAACTATTTCATTCGTCATTCCATTACAACACTATCTCTTCCACAACTATACCTTAATTCGTACATTACATAAATATGTCATTCATCGTTCCATTACAAAATATGTCATTTAACTTTGCAATTACAACACTATCCCTTCCGAATGATCATTGCTTTTGCAGCAAGTTTCCACAAGATATTCTTCCTCCACACTAATATGGTCTGTGATAGGCGGCAAGTCATCAAATTGGTTGTATTCGTCCTTGTCCACTATATTTTCGATCCTGGCAATTCCATGTGTAACTACGTGTCGCTTTTTATTTATCGGGTCGGTTAAATAGAAGACTTGATCAACTTGGTTGGCAAGCACGAACAGTTCATCTTTGTACACGATGCGGTTGAAGTCGGTGGTGGTAAATCCTTTCTTATCCACTTTGACGTGTTGAAGGTTGACCCAACGACACCGGAACAACGGAAGCTTAAACTTTATGTAGTCGAGCTCCCAGATCTTGTCTATGCTCCCGTAATATGGCATTTTCTTGTTAGCTGTATCTCGGGCTTCAATACGTACACTGCTACTCTAGTATGTGCTCTTTGCATCTTGATCCTTGGTATAAAATGTGTACATATTTATGTCGTATCCTTGCCAAGTTGTAATTGTGAAGGATGGTCCTTTCGCCAACCATGTCAGAGTATCACTAGACGATTCCCACACATTTGTTCATTAAACCACACATTGAATCAAACTTTGTGCTCTTTCATCCTCTAAGAACCCATCACTTTCGGGTATTGTATTTTAGCTTGTCCTCATGCTCTTGAATATATAGGGCAACTAGAGTCATGTGCTGCAACACCATGAAATGAGCTCGAGCAAGTGCGTCATGATCAGAAGTTCAGAATGATTTTTCCCAAGAGAACCGATCCCTTGAAGTCTTCCCTCATGTCAAGATCGAGGCACACAAATCGGTTGGGCCGGAGGCATGTAATCGATGCAGAATTCAACAACTTTCTTTGAAGTATAACCTTCAACGATGCTGCCATCCGGCCGAGACCGATTCCGCACACAGGACTTGAGAATTCCCATAAATCGCTCGAAGGGATACATGCTCCATAGAAACACGAGTCCGCACATCTTTATCTCATAAAAGAGGTGAACAATGAGATGGATCATAATATCAAGGAAAGATGGTGGGAAATACATCTCAAGTTGGTATAAAGTCTTCGTCACCTCCTTTTGCAGATCTTTAGTTTTAGAACCGTTTCGGAATGTATTGCAGACAATTAATTATCTGAACCATCTAGATGTGGCTTATCCTAGATGGTTCTTTCTTGCTACAAGATGTCTTATAGTTTCCAGATGATTATCCTCACGTAACCATCTCAAATGTCCATAATCCCAGACACTTTTCTTTAACCACCTGAGATGTCATGTCTGAAATAGACATTTATGTAATAGTGACTCCAATCACTTAAAAATGCCATAAAATATTTTCCATGCAAAGTAACCATTTTTTGGTTGAAAGTTGTGAAAGTATGTGAAACCTCTTGGAATTAACTAAATTGAAACTGAAACCTGTACAGTTGGAGCAAGGAGGTACCAACCTCAGCAAGATGTCCACGTCATCCCCAATGCTAGGGATGCTCCTGCGAGCTTTTTTTAATGAAATCTTTTTATTCAAAAATTTCAGAAATAATACCACATTTAAAAAAATTATAAAATTGGCCTCAATCGCCACCAACCCTGACGATTAGGGCGTAACCGCCACATGTTGTGACGATAGGACCCAATCGCCAGCCGCACCGACGATTAAGTATGGAATCGCCAAGCCGCATGGCGATTGACCGTAATCGCCACAGGAGATGGCGATTGGCCCTAAATCACCAGGGGACGCGGCAATTGCCCCCTTTGATTATATAGGTAGGGCACTATCGCCATGCCTGTGTCTTGGCGGTTACGGAGAGTAACTGCCTATCGCCACCCCGCGTGGCGATAGCACTTAATATCGTCGGTGCGGCTAGCGATTGGCCCCTATCACCACGAAGGGTGGCGGTCGCGCTCTAATAGCCATGGCTAGTGGCGATTGAGGCTAGTTTTATAATTTTTTTGAATGTGGTATTATTTATGAAATTTCTGAATAAAAAAAATAATATTTAGAAAAAAAACTCATGCTGCTGCCGTTCCTTCCAACTGCATGCAGGGGATCTCACTGCTCGGATTCCAGATACGGCTTAGGGCATCTCCAATAGGGTGATGTCAGTCTGCCCTTAGAGGTGCCACATATGATTTTTTTTTGAGTTGGAGGAGGGAGAGAGAAGAAAGAGAATGTTACCTTCCTTCGTGAAGGGATATCCCTTCACACCTAAGAGATCACTATTTTCTCCATTATATAATATGTCTTCCCTTAGACCCATGTTTTCTAGTTTAATTTTAATCATATATTCATGCATGCATTAATTGTTAGAGATGGCATCAAGAGATAACCTATTGTATAACATGTTTTTATTGTTATCTCTAAATGACGTGGAAGGCATAAGAGAAGGCTGTCTTCTCTACTATTGGAAATGCCCTTATGAGACGTCCACTCACCCCCCAACTACCTGCACACTTGGAGCTAGGGAGGACACCTCAGCAAGGCACACGTAAGCTAGGTTTGTAGAAAGGCTGCACCATTATAAAACAGGGCCGTCTTGCAACCTCTGCTCTACGCAGCCGCCCCCCGGTCACTTCGTCGTCCTCTTGTACATCGGCGAGTGCATCTCTCGCACACGTACGTACGCACGCACGTTTTCCCAACGTTTTCTGGCGTTGATCTCCTCTAAATTTTCTGCGAATCTCATGCATGCACGCACGAATATTTACATTACCTTGCATTGTGACCTTATTATTCGCCTTGTTCAAACAAACATGCGTGCAAGTTGCGAGATATTGTTGCCTAATGCCTGCGTTTTGTACGTGTTCCGTTGCCAAGATTGATCTTGTTGTGTGCATGTACATGTGCATGGGGCCAGGATGGATCGGGGGGAGCGGCAGATGGAGTGCTTGCCGCCGGGGTTCCGGTTCTTCCCGACGGACGAGGAGCTCATCACGTTCTACCTCGCCAGGAAGGCCATGGATGCCAGCTTCACTTCCGCAGCCATCCGCGACGTCGACCTCTACAAGTCCGAACCATGGGACCTGCCACGTACGTAAGAGAATATGACCCCTCGCACGCATGTACCCTCGTGTTTTCGAACACGGGAATCTCGCAAGAGTTTCACAGGCAAAAGCATGTGATGTTTGGAACCTGAACGCGCGTTTGCATGCATATGCAGGCAAGGCGGCGATGACGGCCGGGTCAGGAGGAGACGAGGAGCGCTACTACTTCTGCAAGAGGGGCAGCAGGTACCCGTCCGGCGCGCGCTCCCGCCGCGCGACCGCCGCCGGGTACTGGAAGTCGACGGGGAAGGACAAGGGCGTGCGCTGCAGTGGGGGCGGCGGCCTCGTCGGGACGAAGAAGACGCTCGTGTTCTACCGCGGCAGGGCGCCGAGAGGGGAGAAGACCAGCTGGGTCATGCACGAATACACGCTACTGGGGCAGAGAAACAGCGGCAGCAGCAGCAGCGCCTGTTCCAACTTCCCGATAGGAGCTCACGTACGTATACGGCTCTCAGTATTTCAGCTGTTTATATGTCAAGCATGAAGATGATGGGATTTTTTTTTGCTAGATCAACCATTTGATGTTGTATTCTCAAAATAGATAAGCATCTAAACTGGTTTGAATTGGCTAGCTTTGTGATGTACTTTTCGGGGCTTGCAATGCAGAGTCAGTGGGTGATCTGCAGGGTGTTCATGAAGAAGCCTCCAAGTGATCACACGACGCTGGAGATGGACTTGCAGCTGGAGGAGTCGGTGCATGGGCAAAAGTCTCCAAGCCATCTCCGCCCAGTGGTGTCAGATGGTTGCGACGGCGTGGAGGCAGCGCCGCCGCCGGTGCTCTCCAACGACCCCTGGGACACGAATAGCCGTGCCGTGGATGGTGATAATGCGAAGGATGACATGGTTCATCGCGAGGAGTTATCGTCGATCATGAACCGTCCAAGCTGCGCCTCGCCGTCTTGGCTTCTCTATGACGACGACCAGCTTGGGCCGTATTGTTCTACCCTGCACATCTTGCAACAGCATTCCAGTGCTTCAGACAATCTGCCAGAGTTGCTGGAGTACGGCGGCTACGACTTACCGAAGTGCAGCGCTTCGCAGGGCGACGGGCTCACCACCACCAGCAAGGCGGGCCACCCTGCGGAGATCTGGCCCTCTTCTGTTGCCTCTCTTCACCTCGACGAGCCCTACTGCAATTTTAGTTTCTGGAAAGCACATATATAATATTCCATGTGTGTAATGCATGTAAATCACTTATAAATTCGCTACTATAAAATACCTTATTATAGGGGGTTCAAAAACCCTAAGACATGCGGTTTCCCAAGCCGCCTGTAAGCAAGGGCCCGTGATAACCACCCCTCATTATAGGCGGTTATAGAACCGCCTGTGATGAGGGAATATCACAGGCGAATCTCGGAGAACCGCCTGTGATGGGAAGATCATCACAGGCGGTTCTTGTATAGATCCGCCTATGATGGAGGTGTCATCACAGGCGGTTCCCCATAAAAAACCGCTTATGATTGTCGTAACAGTATACCTAATAATTTCAAATTGTTGCGTAGCAGCAGGAAATAAACACACAATACATACACATATCTCATTCATTCACAGTAATTAGAATTGAATCATATGAAATAACATAAACTTGATACATACACATAAATTGAGTCACAAAAATGAACTCTCGTCAAACTCATCAACATCACCAAATAAAGTAATTAAACTCTCAATTTCATCCACCTCATGTCACAAAGTTCACAAAGTAACTTAACTCTTAGTACATCCATATAAAAGTTCCCAAAGAAATACATATCACTTCTTAACTAAGACGAACTCGCCTTCCTCCATGTCGTAGGCGTGGAATTGGCCATAAGGATCGATAACGTCTCTAATAAGGAACACGGTGATGTGTTCTCTTATCCAGTCCAGTTGAGACGAATCCAATGACGACTTGAGAATGCCTTTCTGCTGTCGATAGGAATGTATATTAAAGCCATGTACTTACAATGAAGAGAAATATGATAATACTTATCGCAATATCACCAAACCTAGACTTCATTTTTGCTAATGTTAGTGAGCATGATTTTTATATTGTGGCAAACGTAGAAGCCACAAACGCTTGTTCCTCCTTGCTGTTGGTGGCACTATTAATATATACAATTAGTTAGTAGTTGGAGATCGTCATTACGATAATTTATGAAAATTCGTATTGAGTATAGAAAGATATATTAAAGCCCTTGTCATTTAAAAGGGGCTGATTGGCGCATTTTCCTCCGTTCTTGAGATAGCTCTTCTGCCCCTACGTGAATCGAAATGGTTTGTCTTCGGCATTGCAACATGAAAGTAGTGAACGATAGGTTTGTATATGTTGGAAATATGCTTACTTGCTCGTAAATCTTCCAAGTATTTCGATGTCAAAGTTTGATTGTTTTAATGGATCCATAAACGTGAGCCTTGGATGGTGTGGTATAAGGACAGCAAGAATCCAATGCTCTCTACATTTAGTCTAAATGGTTAGTAAATTCACGTTATTTTGGTAAAATTACCAATAGTCTCAATGGTGAAGTAGGTAGTGCGATACTTACGCCTGGTTGTATGGAAAAAACATGAATTTCTTATCTTGTTGAGCAAGTAAGGCGTTTAGCACGTACTCGGTAATAAAGTCTTCCACATCTAGGATCATCCGTGCTGAGACAATGTATGGGTCGAGAAACCTTACTTTTATGTGTTTCCTTCTGGTTTGTTCAATCATCATCCTACATATAAAGAAGGTATGGGTTACATATATGTGGATATAGTACGTATAACACGAATGTTGACTGTGATTGTGAACACTTATAGTGTGTAGCATCTGATTGAGAGAGACTTCGAGGGACCGGAGGTTATATAGTTCCCACAAGTCCACGAAGTTCACAAAGAACTGACATTTCTCGAAGTCGTGGTGGAAATGTCCCTTACTGAAGTCCACCTTCAAAGTTGTGGTCCATTAATTCTTTGGCTTCTTGACCTCCTTGAGGTAGTACTCATGCAGCTCGCGGGTATATTTTCCGAGGGCATTGAGCGCCTCTGGCGATTTGAGCCATGGCTCTTCTTCAACGTATTTATTTGCCAATGGCGCGAAGGAGAACTCTTCTTCAATGTAAAGGTAGACCTACCCGTGATTCAGCTTGGTCGATAGATGGAGGGTGTCAATCTTCCAATACTACATCCCTCTTGGGCCACTAGATGAAAGTCCCTTCAACTTGACCCAATCTCGTAATCTCATCATTTGGCGGAAACTTCAGCTTAATGGACTTGCAGGTGTCGTAGACACAGTCCACATTGACCTTCGCATTCCCGCACGCCATCGGGACACGGTGGATGAGATCACCTTCATTGGATGGACATGCCATCCCTGTTGCAACCTCTAAAGGCTCGTCATCAAGAAGCCGCACCAATAGCTTGCACTGCGTCGTATCCTTGAAGGTAAAATGTGGTAGAAGATAGAATAATAGCTACACATGGATTGTGATAGAATTTTAAGTGAAACTTGAGATTGACATTTAATTACCAGGATCTCATCGACAGGATACGAGACGGCGTGATCAACTTCACCACCGGGGACGAAGGCTTGGCTACTCTTTCGGTTAGCAGCAGAGCTGTTTTGCATTTGTACGTTGCCATGTGAGGCCATGGCCACCATCTCCTCGAGGGCTCTTAGACGAGCATTGACCCTCATTTCCACCGTGGCGGTGATTTCTTCTGCAAGAGCGGCTCTTTCTCTTGCCTCGTGCTCGGCTTTGGCCATGTCCTTATTCCTATATCTATGCAAATCATCCGGGAATCCATCTCTCCAGGTAGCGTAAACACCTATACCCCGCGTGCGACCCGGATACTCCTTGGTGCCGATGGCCTGGGTAAGAATATCTTTCTCCCTTTGGAATTCGCAAGGGGAGGATTGTGTCGACAGTTTCTCCTGCAATAGAAGAACAAGTCACTACACATAGTATAACAGGTGGAGGATTTATGGAGAGGAAGGTATTGTAAACGACATATTACCAATCTAGAGTAGACCTCCCGAGTTGCTTCGCTCACGAAGGATTGGGCGTCCGAAGATGTTGCACCTGGATTCCTCCTCGCGTACAACCAATTCCGCGCGCGCTGTGATTCTACGCTGGGAAATGGCGGGGGCTGGTCATTTAGGGCGTTCCCTCTCTTCTTCATCCATCCATTTCTGTACTTTTGGTGCATACCCTGAACTACCTAACCTATGATGGTGGGTGTTCTTGACCGCTAGTTCCTTCGCTGCTACACTCTTTGCCTTAAATTCTTTTGTTTCCCTAGACGCCTTAAATTGAGCCCACATCTCATGATCCATCCATTTGTGGATGTCGAACAGCTCCTCATCCTTTGTAGTGAAGTCACGATGGAGAATAAATTTGAACTCCTTCCAAGCTTTATTTGTGACTTTCAGGGTGGCAGCATCGGCGCGGGCCTGTAGCTCTTCTGGGATCACTTAATGTGTGTTGATATCTTCAACCACAGCTCTACGGAGATCTCGTCCCACCTTCTTCCATGATTCTAGAGTTAACGGAACCCGTGTCCGTGTGACGACCCCGCATGTCATTCTCCATTTTGCCGTGTTTTGTTCCGGCATGATCGGTGCCCTTGACGGACCTAACTCTGTTATGGGGAATCAGCCCTTCAGCCTTTGACTAGGTCCTCTTGGAGCCCGTCTGGATTTTGTCATGGTTCCGGACGCATCAGAATTGTCCCCGGCAGCCTCTGGGGAAGCTGAGCAACCAGGACTCGACATCTTCTAAAAGACGCATTACCTGAAGAAGGTAAGATATGAAACAAAGTAGACCATAAACTAGGAACACAAGTAGTACAACAACAATTAGAAGTCCAAATTGTGTATTCGTAAGAGACTAGCTAGAGGAATCTACTGCAAAATGAGTTGCACCATATATCGCTTCCCCATCATCCACTAAGCACAAACAAGATTACTAACCTATCAAGGGGCCGTGGCGTCGAGGATAGGGGCGGCGGCGTCAGGGTAGTGAAGTACGGGACGGGGGCCATCGGTGGCGGCGGGGGTGGCGTCGGTGGTGGCGGCGTCGGCATCGGGGACGACTTCGGTGGCTACTGGGGGGCGTCGGGGGTAGCAGCGTCGGGGACGGTGTTGATGGCGATAGGGGCGTCGGGGACGGGAGCGTCGGTGGCGGTGGCGTCGGCATCTTGGGTGGCGGTGGCGTCGGGTCCGGGGCCGGGCAGCCTGCCAGCGTGAAGTGGGAGACGGGGGCAGCGTTGGGGGCAGCACTGAACAAGTCGGGTGGTTGGCGGTATATGAGATTTAGGTTTAACCCTGCCTGTGATGACTACTCATCACAAGCGGTTCGGGTCAAAAACCGCCTATGATGACTAAGAATGACAGGCAGTTCTTTGAAGGTACCGCCTGCGATATCCATTTTTCCTTTTTATTTTATTTTTTAATTTTTTGAATTAGTGTTCATAACTAGGTTGCATACGGTGTGTAATTTGGATAGGTGCTTACTTTTATTTTTAATTTCTTTTTCCTTTCTTCAACGATTTCATTTATGATGAGGGCATCGCTAGCTCTTGACCATCTTCTCCTGTTGATGATGCTGTCAAGACAAACCCAATGATCTGCGCATCGGACCAATGACAAGAGCATGCGCTAAGTTACTTGAACAACAGGTGAATTCACTCCTAGCTGAATGTGATACTTTGATTGATGAGAGCTTTATACTATCTAAGTCATTGTATTTGTGTGTTATTAGGTTTAAAGCAAAAGAGAGCATGACGCATGGAGAAGAGCAGATGCGTAGAGAATGGAGCTTGTCGACAACCATCAAGATGGCGAGCACGAGGGAGGCGTGAGAGGAAGTGGTGCCATCATCAAGTAAGGAAGGCATGCTGCAAGCAAGAAACAAGATCACCTCTAATTCGGATTCAAGATTATTCATGAAATCATCAATAATGAATTTCCGACTCGGTTCGGATTTACTAGTAGGTCTATGTTCGTATCATCCACCATTTCTTCATACGAACTCCAAATCAAGCAAATAAGTACTTGTTGGAAACATAAATTTGAGCACTTTTCAATTGAGAGTTGGCGAAACCGCTTGTGGTCAGTGGATCACTGTGCAAGTGTGTGGTGTTGCGAATTTCTGTTGGGTTGCAAGTTCGTTGCATCTGGCGACGGGTGAACAGCCGGAAGATTTGCAGAATCTCACAAATTATCAAGGTCGCTCGCTGAGAAGATCGGGACATACCGTATCATCTTGGTATCAGATTTCTAGGTTTATTCAGTGAGCATAATTATCCTTTAGATTAGTTTTGATTTTCGTCCTATACAGAAAAAGCCACAAAAAAAAACCTTTGCCGTAACCTTAGTTCATCTTTTCCATGTGTTTAGTTGCTGGTCATCTCGTTTGCGTTGCTTTTTGTCCTTTGTTTCTGTCCAGTAGATCGCCTCGGTTCTGCGTACGTTGACTCTTGAGTTTTGTCGGAGTTGATTGCGTCGACTTCTTTCTAGTCGCTGTAATCTGTTGTTCAGTCGCGAGTCTGTTTCGTTGCTTGCATCAAATCGCTGAAGTTCCTTGCGTCATTTTGCTTGCTGTGTGTCGTAAGTTCGCGCTGTATTCAAAGGCTCCGACTTTTATTTTTGGAAGCTCCGACATTTTTGACGGCTCCAATGTTCTATCCGACTTTCCTCTCGTGTGGGAACTGCAGCTGAACTCGGATCCTCCAAGTTCAAACCCGGATGGTCTGACTTGTTTTTTTTCCGGAAGCTTTGACATTTCCGACGGCTCCAACGTTCTATCCGACTTTCCTCTCGTGTGGGAAAAGCAGCTGAACTCGGATCCTCCGAGTTCAAGCTCGGAGGGTCTGACTTATTTTTTTCGGAAGCTCCAACATTTTTGAAGGCTCCGACGTTCCCTCCGAGTTCAATCCCGGAGGCTCCGAGAACATTCGCGCCTTCCAGCAGCTGAGCTCGGTCCCTCTGAGTTCAACTTCAGAGACTCCAAGGACGCTTGCGTGTGCCCCAAAGTTAATCTCGGCACCTCCGCCTTCAGTTCCGGAGACTCATAACATATTTTCCTTTACAGGCCTATGATGACTACGAATCACATGCGGTTCTTTGAAGGAACCACCTGCGATATCCATTTTTCCTTTTTGTTTAATTTTTTTAATTTTTTGAATTAGTGTTCATATCTAGGTTGCATACGGTGTGTAATTTGGATAGGTGCTTACTTTTATTTTTTAATTTATTTTTTCTTTCTTCAACGATTTCATTTATACATATTGACACCTCCACATATATAGTATTGTGCATGACATTCGCACCTCCACACATCGATACCGCTATAGCTCTTGAGCAGGACCTATTTAGGAAGGGAATATTGATGAATCATCAACACTGTGTGGAGGGGCAAAGTGTAAACAGATCAAGGGAATGCCACACTGGACTGCCACATGGATGGTCAACAGCGGTCAAAATATGCCATGTAGGATTAATACGTATGTTTGGCAAATAATGACCGTATTTAACCCACTTAAACAATCTTAATGACTATCATTTAGACTTCTATAAATACAGTGACCAAAGTAAACCGAGCGGACAAGTATAATGGCCGTACTTGAATTTCACTCTTTTGAATTCCACATGATTAAATATATCTAATTTGCTACAAATGTGAGTCCTTCCTGATGATCGTTGCGCATGTACGTAGCTTCATCTTGATTTGGTTCGTCTTCGACCGTCATGCCATCCCTGGAGAAAGGCATCTCCCCAAACTGGTTGTACTCGTCCTCGTCAACTACATCGCCCACTCCAACAATGTGTCTCTTCGAGTCCCTTACTACGTGATACCTAAGATTTGTAGGATCGAAAACGTAGAATGTCTGTCGAACTTAATTTGCTAAGACGAATGGTTCATCTTTATACGCAGTACTTTTGAGATCGACCATTGTGAAGCCATACTTATCAACTTTTACTTGTGAGAGATTTACCCAGCTGCAACGAAACAGCGGAATCTTAAACTTCACGTAGTCTAGCTCCCAGATCTCTTCAATGTACTTGTAGTATGAGCTCTTCCTACCAACTGTATCTCGAGCATCTATTCGGATACCACTATTTTAGTTTGTGCTCTTTTGGTCCTAATCTCTCGTATAAAATGTGTAGCCATTTATGTCGATGCCTTGCCATGTCACAGCTGTATAGATAGAACTTCTGCCAACCATGTGAGCGTTGGGTCAGAAGACGATAACCCATGAGGTTGCTCATATAACGATTTGTTGAACCGACGATTGTGCTCTTTCATCACCCAAGCTTCTGTTATTTTCGGATTGTGCTCCCGTAGTGTGGCCTTGTGTCGGTCGATATATGGGGCCACTAAGGCCATGTGTTGCAAAACTGTGAAGTATGCTTGATCAATAACCTTCCGGTTAGGAACGACATTTTTCCTGCCAAGGGTTCCGACACCTCGAAGCCTCTCCTCATGGCAAGATTCGGGCAAACCTATCGGTTACTGTAGTCATGTAATCGACACAGAACTCGATGACCTCTTCGATTGCATATCCTTCCATGATGCTTTCCTCCGGACGTGATCGGTTACGTATAAAATGTTTTAGAATTCCCATGTATCTCTCGAAAGGGTACATGCTTCGAAGGAACACAGGTCCGCACCACTTTATCTCTCTCACAAGATGCACAGTGAGATGCACCATGATATCGAAGAACGAAGGGGGGAATTACATCTCAAGCTAACATAAAGTTTTGACCACCTCCTCTTGAAGAGCATCTAGTTCCATGGGATCGATGACCTTTTGAGATATTGTGTTAAAGAGACTACATAATCTCGTGATTGTCTCTCGAACCTTGATAGGTAGGATATTCCGAATAGCAATCGGGAGCAGCTGAGTGATCAATACATGACAATCGTGAGACTTCATGCCAATCAATTTTAACTCTTCCATTGAAACAAGTCTTCGTATGTTCAAGGAGTAGCCGGT
Source organism: Stipa capillata (assembly GCA_019208055.1). NCBI lineage: Eukaryota > Viridiplantae > Streptophyta > Magnoliopsida > Poales > Poaceae > Stipa > Stipa capillata. The sequence goes on from JAGXJF010003324.1 coordinate 132,326, forward strand.
CGAAACTTTAACACCGTGTAGGAACTGGCACAACTCTTTTCTCTCAGCCCTTGACAGAGTATAGCAGACAGGTTCGCAGAACATGCGATCTGTTTGAGTCTCTTTCGGGTGTAACTCTTTTCTGATTTCCATGTCCAACAAGTCAAGCCTTGTTTTGAGGCCATCCTACTTTTGCCTTTCATATTCAAACAAACCTATAACACTATCACACACATTTTTTTCTACGTGCATGACATTAATGCAGTGACGAACTTGCAGGTGCTTCCAATAGGGTAAGTTTCAGAATATCAACCTCTTCTTCCACACAGCCTTCTCACGTGTAGCCTTTATTTGCGTTCCTTCCCATACATAACTTTTATATCCTTTACCATGTCATGTACCTCCATACCGCTATATTGCTTCGGAGGTGTACCATCCTCGATTTGTCTGTTGAATTGTTTCTTCATTCGACGGTACGGATGGTCTCTTCGAAGGAACCTACGGTGACGCATGTACACGGTTTTCCCCGAATGCTTAAGCCACTGACTAGCCGTATCATCCAGGCAGTAAGTACATGCTTTTGACCCTTTCGTACTCTAGCTAGAAAGGTTAGCAAGGACTGGATAATCATTTGTGGTGCATAACAGCAAGGTGTGCAGATTGAAGTTCTCTCGCTTGTGAGCATCAAATATATCTTCCCCATGGGTCCACAATTTTATGAGATCTTCCATCAATGGCTCTAGGTAAACATCTATATCGTTCCCAGGTTGCTTTGGTCCTTGCACAAGTATCGTCATCATAATGTATTTCCGCTTCATGCACAACCAAGGAGGAAGGTTATAAATACACAGATTTACTGGCCAGGTGCTATGACGGCTGCTCATGTTTTCGAAAGGGTTCATTCCATCCGTGTTCAGTCCAAACCTTATATTTCTTGGTTCCCTCCCAAAATCTTTAAATTTTCTATCAATGTTTCTCCACTGGATTGAATCAGCAGGATGTCTAAGCTTTCCGTCGTCCTTGCGCTTATCAGCGCCAACACAGTAGTTCTGCATCCTTTGGGTTCGCAAATAAATGCTTAAGACGGGGGATTATAGGCAGATACCACATGACCTTAGCTGGAGTTCCTTTCGTCACCTCGTCGCCCTCATCTTCGACGCCTTTCTCCACACGCTTGTATCAGGAAGACTTGCATACCGGACATGCATGGAGGTTTGTGAACTCTTTTCTGAAGAGGATACAGTCCTTCGGACAAGCATGTATTCGTTGTACTTCCATTTTCAACGGACAAAGAACCTTCTTCACTTGATACATACTTCTAGGCAACTTGTTTCTCTCTGGAAGCATCTCCGCTATGAGACCTAACAACTCTGTGAAACTTTTGTCTGACCACCTGTTGCTTGCCTTCAGTTTCAACAATTCAAGCACTGATGACAATTTCGTGTACTTACCCTTGCATCCCTCAAACAAAGGTTTATCCGAGTCCCTCATCAAGAGTTTGAATTTCTCGTACTCCCGTGTATTATGGTTTTCTTCTGCATGGCGCAACATCTCATCCAAATGGTGAAGATCATCCGATGATGTTTCTTCATCTGAATCATAATCGACATCATGTGCCATATAATTATCTTCCTCCACGATGTCGTCATTACCACCTTCCTGGATTGTTTGCCGCTCACCGTGACTTGTCCAACATGTGTAACGCTCTATGAAACCCCTACGAACTAGGTGATCCTGGATCTGCTCTAAGTTCTCAAACATGTGTATATTCTCGCAATCTTTGCATGGACAACAAATATAGTGTTCCCCTCTATTCAACTTATGCTCTTCTGCGACTCTTATGAAATCTGACACGTCACTAAGGTACCGTTCACTTGAGCAGTTACCATCATACATCCAGTTTCAGTCCATCTACAGGACAAATTAAATAAATTTAATTAATTCGTGTAAAATTACGACAATTACAACATCTTTTTACGACACAAGATAAATCAATTTTAAAATAATAAATTACTAGTTGTATGAGGGCAAATCCCTCTTTATATAAATATCACTCTTTCATAAAATCTAAACCACTCAAATATATCATTTTGCCACTCTAAATTAGCTAGCCACGTCCTCAATATACTAATTGAAACCAATTTATGCCTCAAATTCAAGAAAGCCAAATAAAATTTTCCATAACATAGCTAGATCTACATTCTCTCTCTTTACCACATTACATTTAGCAAATTAATCAAACTTTTAAACCAATCACTAACCTTAGATCACCAATATAAAAGAGATATGCAATATCCTCTCTAAATCCAGAGCTTTTGGGCTCAATTCAATCTCCAAGGTGAAAAATCGCAAGAGCTCCACCGCCACTACTGCTGTGTGTAAGAACAGAACATTGAAGACAAGGAGCTCGGTCTGGTAGACTGTAATAAGTGGACACCTTCTCACTAAGAACCGCCTCTGATATGTCGTCTACATATTGCAGGCGGTTCTTTAACAGAAACAGAACCACCTGTGATATCTTGTCATCACAGGCGATTCACATCTCTGTAACTTAACTCAGGCGTTCTTCTTTGCGAACCGTATGTGATCTACTATAATAGAGACGGATTTTACTTATCCACCTGTGATGAGGGGTATATATATGACTAGTGGAGCACGTACAGATTGATGCATGTAAATGACACTAGCGTTGGCACAATGACAGTAGGTTGCAGTAGTAAGTAAAGACCTAATGAGCTTCTACTCCATTCCGTGCTATGTACATATATACTTTTCTCAGTACTATTCTCCAAATATCATGGAGAAATTGTACATGGACTAATTAATTAGTTCATGATAGTATTGCAAAAATATCAAGTTATCATTGATAAGTAAGGTAAGTATTATATTTTGCTCTCCATGATGTTCATTGATCAATGTATAATCTTCATTATCTGTGTTTAGGAAGGATATCTATGCAAAATTGCAGATACGATTCTTGATAGCTTGGTTAGTTCAGTCCATGTTTCTCAATGATTAGCCCTTGCCACTTGCTTCCGAGCTTTGCTTCGTCTTCTCTTCCAGCCCCAGCCAGCATCACTTCTTGGAAGAAAGTTCTAATTATTAATCAATTGAGAATGGATTAGTAATTTCACCAGCAATCAGAAACGGTGCGGGACTGGAGAAGAGATCCGGTCCACGTCACCGATATTCCACGACTCGTTCCAATTTCGTTATCCTGCAAGACGTGTGGATCTCAACGATCTTGAGTTACCATCGTACATGATTGATGTCCAGTTGCTACTAAAACTAAAGCTAAAAGGACAGCACTTTTGTTGTTAAGAAATAATGGATGGATTAATGATTGGACATGTCAATTTTTACTCATGACAGAGAGCAACTGAGGTCAAGTTGGACATGACATGCCCTGGCTGATCAGACGTAGCATGCATGTAAGTGGCTGCAACCAGAAAAAAACATGTGTTTTTTTTCTTTTGACCAAAATGAAGTGAAATAGTTACTTCGTGATTACTGTATTGTTGAGATTGTGTCGAATATGTGTACAAGTAGATTACAAGTTAGACTAGAAAAGACGTAATATTATAATAGGATACTAGGGGAAGTCTTAATAGGATACGGGTAGAGTTGGAATTGGGCTCATGTATCCTAGCCTCCTATATAAAGAGGGGGCACCACACAATGTAACCAAGCCAACACAATGCAACTTGAAAGAGAGTTAATAAATGGGGAGGAGCACCCGCAGTCGGCTCTTAGGGATGTAGGCTTTGGCTGAACCTTGTCAACAAACATCAGTGTCATCTCATGCAACCTCGGTATATCCTACGCTGCATGATCTCGGTATTGCGACTAGTGGAACCAAGCAGCCACGGTATTAGTCATGGAAGTTAGCGATGGCTCGACGCCATGGAGATTAATTTCGCAACAAGTGGTATTAGAGCGCGAGGTTTGGATTGGATCTAGATGCAGTGCATAAGATCTCGATGAAGACCAAGGAAGCTCATCGACGTGTATGGGCATGGTCGGCGAGGGCGGCGACGTACGTGTTCCTCGCATGCATCTACAAGGTGCCAAGCAATGCATGGTATGTGCGGGGCGAACATGGCACAAGGTGGAGCACGGCGATCAGGTGATCCAGGCAGGTGGCCCAAACAGCTTGGTCGGGATCGGACTTTTTGGACAGGTGGCCTGGGACATTCCGGTCAAGGTGGAGACGACGGCTTCAAGGACGTCGTGATCTATCAATAGATCAGTGGTTTTGGAGCATCGGCATCGAGCAACAGCGTGATCGCGGGCGTGGCGACACAGGGCGATCGGCAGTCAGACATCCCGAGAGGCGGTCGGACCCATCATTGGAGGACTAACCACAGGCGGTGGCTGGAGGCGTGTGGCGATCGCACGGGCGGTCAGACCGGCAAGGAGGGCCAGTCAAACCGGACGAAGACGTGATCAGCTCGGACTCAGGCCAGAGTCTAAGTCAGATGCGACAGGCATGGCGTGACTTCAGGCAAGGCTGGTCAGACCGGTGGGCAGGGCCGATCAGACCGGCAGGACAAGCAGAGGCGGTTTTTCAGCGGGGGCAAGCCTGCGGAGGAGGATCGAGTCCTCTGGTGCACGGCAATATGCAGGGTCGGGCCTAGGACATATGTAGGTGTCGGACAAGGCTCGGCGGCTACAGCGGAGACGATTGTCAACCAGGGCGAGCCAATGTCAACTTGCGGATGGAGGTTGAATTGAAGGGTGCGGGGTGGTAGGCATAACTATCAAGAGTCATGTTGAAGGTGGAGCGGAATCGATGCAGCGATTCTACTCTAGATCAGGATGGACCATAATCCCGGTTGGTCGGAGTCAGTTTCAGGTCAAGCGAGTGAATTGGAGGAAAGAACTTCAATGATGTCGAAAGGCACAGGCTGAGGGAGAGGTTACAGTGTAAATGCATAGAGAATCGCAGCCTAGTTCAGCCAAAGCGAGAAGCACGTGATCCGGAGGAGAGTACTCGGTGGTCCGGAGGTGAGGCGTGGGACTCGGCATCAATTTTGGGAAATTGGTGGAAAGGCAACAGGGTTGAAAGAAGTGTGGACTGACTACCTAGGAGATCTTCGATTAGAGCTGCGGAGTCTCGACACAGGAATTGTGGCGAGGCGTGCGGCTGAAGACGCACGACAAGCAGAGATGTTTTGGAAAGACTGTCCACGGAAAGGATGAGACAATTATGAATTTGACTCAGTGAGTTGACTCAGGATATGGTTGTAAAGTTTCTTCAGTTTCAAGTAATGAATGAAGAAGGAAGTATAGTTGCAGGTGGAGTCATGGTGGAGTCAGGGAGTACCAATGGAGTCTCATCGGCAGTTCAGGTCATTGAGCTATAAAGGTCAATCTCAAAATCCAAGGTGCACGGAGGTTCACACAAGACGGCTTCAAAGTGGCAAATGACATATTCGCTAAGGTGGAGTTTGTTGAGATTGTGTCGAATATGTGTACGAGTAAGTACAAGTTAGACTAGAGAAGGCGTAGTATTGTAATAGGATACTACGGGGAGTTCTAGTAGAATATGGGTAGAGTTGGAATTAGACTCATGTATCCTGACCTCCTATATAAGGAGGAGGGTACCACATAATATAACCAAGCCAACACAATGTAACTTGAAAATGAGTTAATAGATGGGGAGGAGTGCCCGCAGTCAACTCTCGGGGATGTAGGCTTTGGCTGAACCTTGTCAACAAACATCGGTGTTATCTTTTTCTTATATGCAACCTCCGTAGATCCTACACTGCGTGATCTCGGTATTGCGACTAGTGGAACCAAACGGCCACGGTATTAGTCGTGGAAGTTAGTGATGGCTCGATGCCATGGAGGCTAATTCCGCAACATGTATTTGATTTGAGCATCCAAGAGATGTTTGCGTGTCGAATGTAACGTACTATATTAAATTTTACTATTACTATTACCAAGGATTGCTAATTTGTGAGATAGAAGTCATCTCATGACAAACCAAATACAAAACATCATAAAACCAATATTACATACCTCTATTCTTGGTCAGCTAACTGATTATTTCTCTTCCATCCTCCTATGGATCTGCAGAATGATGAGTTAGGATGACTTTACCAAAACAGTTAATTGCTGGTATCCACAAAAGGAAAGAAAAGATCTGTCATTTTGTATCGTTATAATTCTGTATTTCTTGTGTCATGTCTTAATCTCCTAGTGTTAGCAAAACACTGATACCTTGTTATGTTTCATGTGTGGGCCTGGCTAAAAGGAAAAACATCAGAACATTACATGGCAGCACAGGCGCAAGCAAACGAAGCCCCGACCAGAGGCTTGCACGAAAGAACCACCCCCACCTAACATTTGTCTATCATCTGGAAAAATTCCAGCAGCTAATAGCCAAATTGTACTTACAGATGCTTATACTAATGATGGTCCCTAAATCTTGGGTTGCTGACAGTGTTTTCGAATAAATTAGGCATATGATTGGACTAATCTTCATATCCACGTTGCTTGAAAAGTAAAACCTCATGGTTATTGGACGTAATGTCAACATCCAATATTCCAATTAGGTCAGATGATCCCAACTGACCACAACACAGTAGTTAAATTGACACCACTGCACTTGAAGGCTTTACTTATTCTCTCCATATGATTAACTACCAGGCAAACCATGGTGTTCCGAATTCCTACAGTGATATTTCCTAATATTTCCTAACATCAGATCCTAGGTCACTGCATGCATAGCACAAGCAAAGAATTAACTCTGGTCATTAAAGAAACAAGCCTAAGATGTTGAAAGGTGTTACCAGTGCACAATAAGGACTCGCAAGTTGTCAGACGCAGGCGCGCATGTGTTTGCCTTCAGGTAGCGAAGAAGTCAACATGGCTTCCCTAGGTGTATAAGTGTATAACTGAACCGATCGACATCCAGAACTGAAAGTACTTCGGCCTATCACACAGCCATAGACATACACCTTCATGCGTCTAACCATGGACATATCAAACAATTTTGCGCATTGTTGTTCACACAACGAGCTATAGTTGAAGCGGTAAGAGACCTTTCAGTGCATCAGTGGGCTGCTAACAGCTTTTGCTGTTTGGACCGCTTTCAATACAAGCAATGAGTAAGTGCTGTCCCTGTGGAATACTGAACTGCACAAGGCTTACCTCAAGGAAAGGTAATTGGAGACCATCCGTTTGGTGCCATCAAGAGGCCGTGCATCTTCACAGTAAGTCACTTAGGATATAAACCAATACTGCAACTGCCAGTCTAGAGATCTCTGGCACTTTTCTTTTCTGCTTCTCTGTAACCGCGTTTTCCTGCTGCAGTGCACTGGTATCAGAAACTCCTGTGCTTTCTGCTGTAAGATCGAAGAAAGAGAAAACAAGACAGCTAAATGATCTGGAAACATGACTTGGTTACAACTTGCAACTCCAGGGAGAAATGAGAGGCATTGAGAGTCCAGGGGACAGAGAATTCTTCTCTCGATTACTGAGAAGATTAACCAAACTAAACAGAAATATTAAAGATAATAACAAGGTGTCAAAGACAAAAAACAAAAACAAAATTAGAAATTAAAGACAAAGCACAACACTAACATCAGCCAGTCTCACACGCGCTAGCCCGTAAAATGTATCGCTGAAAGTACATCTAAGTCCCCTAAATGAGTTTTGGTGATTAATGATAAAATGATTAAGTAACTAATATGTACATTAAGTGTGATCAAGTTATTAATTCAATGAAGGAGTTCTTTAGCGAGCTTTGGTGACCCCTAAAAAGTTCCAATGGAAAGAAAGCTTGAATGAGAGTTTCAGAATTTTACTATAGCTGTTTTCGTGATCGTTGAGTCACATTGAGTTTAGGACAAGTCGTACTATTAATGGGGACTGAGATTAAGTAGCTAATGAGAGTATCTTACTAAATGCTCAAATAGGAATCAATTTCTAAATCTAAAGAGGTCTTTGAAACCCTTCTATACACTTCTTTAGAAAAAGTGGAAACCTCCAAGATCAATCTTGGAGCATCCGAGATCCAGTTCTGTGTGTGAAATCAAGGAACTCGAAGCCTCCAAGTTGCCCTTCTTGTCCGGATTTCTAAAAGTCAGAAGATCCGAGATTTTCCTGGAATCTCCGAGATTAGCTTCTAGAATCGTCGAAGTTCAGTATGCTCCAATGTCGGAGCAACCAAAAGTTGTCCGGATGCTCTGAATCTCTGCTTTGGCCTTTCATTTGACATCCCGAAACATCCGAGATTGTTTCCGGACCCTCTGAATTTCGGTTCTATAACCGCCAAAGTTCTATGTGTTCAAAAGTTGGAGCAACTAAAAGTTTCTCAAATGCTTCAAGTCTTTGTGATGGACTTGTTTTTCAAATCTCAGAGTGTCCAAGTTGGTTTTTGGAATCTCTCTAACTCTTTTGAAATCTCAGAAGTTGGTTTTTGGAATCTCTCTAACTCTTTTGAAATCTCAGAAGTTCAGAGCTACATGTCGGAGCCTCTGGATATCATTCATTCCCTACTCTCCAAGCCTTAAGCTCTAAATCCTTAAGCTAAAGATCTAACCCTTGTGAGAAAATCTTTGAGAGAGAGAGGTTGAGCCCTAGTTGAGCATCAAACAAGAGTTCATCTCCAGGCCATCTTGATCAAAGTTTGCTACCTTTAGAGATTGGCATCTCCTAGACGGCTAAGGGTCATTGGGAGCCTTCAAGAAGAAGTGTGAAGCGCCCCATCAAGTTTGTGAGGGTTTGGAACTCGCCTACCGCAAGGTGAAGAGCTGCCACAAGTGAAGGGAGGCTTCGCATTGGCAACCTCTGAAGGGAAGAGCACATTTCGGTGCTAGTTTTAATCATTAGATCATGCTTCCTTAACAAAGATGTAGAGCCTTGCCAAAGGCCGGAACTTCCGGAACTTCGACAACAAATCTTTGTCTCCCTTGTGTTTGTGACTTTTTCCCGTCCTGCTTACTTGTATTTTGTCACACCCTGCATTTCATAAACCCGATTACGCAAACGCTAAACCCTAGCATGGTCATATATACATGTATATGTATCGCGATCGTGCCTCTTTTTTGCCATTTGGATTTTCATGATGTTCCTAAAGCATGCCATGATATAGGGAGCATTAAAACGTCAATACATGTGCATCCAATCCATAACCCGACACATATACCATATACGCTAACCCTAATTTATCTCTCCGCAACTAAATAAAAACCCTAACGACAATCTACAAGCACATCTATCTCAACTCAGTATGAATGGATTTCTCTCAACTCTATATACACCATATACCTCATCCCTCACCTTGAAACCCTAACCCTACCTCAATTCTCCCTTTTCTCAAATATATTCTTTTACGGCAAAAACCCTAATTCGATGATCATATGCTCTTCCAATCCTTTAAAACTTATGAGAAAATTTTGTAAACATCATAAAACAATTTCAAACCAAAATATAAAATAATATTGGGTAGTCCAATTCAAAAAATTTCAAATATCAATATATTTAAATGTGGAGCAGAATTGAGCATTGAACTACAACCCATATAATTAAATTTCATAGAATTCTTATAAAATTCCACAACATTCTTCATGTCTCTAGGGACCCAAATATACAAAAATATGGCCACCTCAAATTCAAAATTTGAAAGAATTTTCATCAGGAAGAATTTGCCTAGGATTTCTAAACTAGGTTTCCTTCCCCCAAAATTCTTGGAAAAATCCCAAATAATTTATGAAGTCCTTAGCACCCCATGAACCCAACCACATCCTTACCTACCTCCCTTCAGTGAAGAATTTCTAAGAAATCCTTATAGACCAATTCTGCCCTATTTGTTTCCCGCATAAAATCGTAGCTCAACCTCTGTGCAAAAATCTCCCAAAATTACCAGGTCCACCCTATCAATCTAGAAGCCCATTGAAGCACATGAAAGCCGAAGCGGTACAAGTCGCTTGCTGCTGACAGTGGGCCTTGGGACCCTGGCTAGGTCCACTGTCGGTTTAAGTGGATACACCTGCCCCCCCCCCATTTTCGCCTCCTCTGTTGCAAAAGCGTATTCCTATCCGTTGAAGCCATATTTCCTCTTTAAACTCTGGTTTCCTGTTTAAAATAAACCGATATTCCTTGGTTTAATTGGTTCATTAGGTTTTAGGCTGGTTCTTGTAAAAATTCTTTCGGCTATGAAATCTTAAAAATATTTATAAGCTTTCTATTCCAATACATTTTCAACATTCAAACTTGATTAATTTAAAACAGAGAATAGCTTAGGAAACTGATTTAAATTTAAATTCTTTAAATGCGAAATAGGTTTGAATATATTTCCAGAATACTCTAGACCAACCTATATGCTTTATAGAATATTTATTATGCTCCGTAGTCAAGTATTTGTAGGGTTTCAAAATAAATTGGCAATAGAACTTAAAATACATGTGGTATAAGCATATTCCAATATATTTGAATAAAGTCTTAAATGATTATATTGAATCCAGAATACCTATAACATGAAAATAGAATATTTTCAAACCTTATTAGATCTCTGTAACCTAAAGAGTAAATAACCCATTTAATCTTGCATAAAACGTAATAAATATGATATTGCCTTATATCGACAAACCATCGTTTCACATGATATAAAGTTCAGAACCTTAGAAATATTTTTTCTAACTTGTTATTCATGTCTAATATCTTCTATACCTTAATCATAAGATCAACCACAATATTTTGAACCTTAAAAAACCACTACAAGTGCATGCTCTCCGAAAACCCTAAAACCGTAGCTCTACAACGTTTAAACCTAAACTCCTTTAATAAGAGGCACCTAATACCCATCATTTCCACTGCATTTAACAATCATGGCATGTTTATTTGGTCCTTATCTAGAGTTATAATGCATGGTGATTTATTCAACACGTTTACCCGTGTAGTTGATGGAGTCCGGTACACACGTCAGGAGTATCTTGAGCCATCACCATCTCAAGACCAGAACCAAGGATCACCAGGCAAGCTTCTCCCCTTTGATCATGTTGAATACCATGATTGCGAAGAAACTATCTCGGCTACGAAACATGCATGCTATGTTATACAAACCAATATTTTATGTAGCATTAGTTATGAACCATATTGCAGAAACCCTAGCTTGATAATATTTCCTTGTTGCCCAAAGGACTACATATCACTAGAATATTAATGGGAGATTAGAGTAGAATATATATATATATATACATGGCTTAGCCCCGCAATAGAAAAACTAGGTTTTACAAAAAGAGAATCCATAGAAATCTCGTTATGAGGAGGACATAGGAAGGACCATAAGTATCCGATGGTGTTCGAAGGGACAGCAATGTCCGTGGGATGGGATGTTTTTGAAAATATTGTATCAAAATCAAAAATAAAATGAAGACAATTTGGATCCGAGTTAGAAAATAAGCAGGTGTATGTAGGAGCATTTTATTTAAATGTGTAGCCCATCGTGGCTCATTTTATCCTGTGTTGCACGGTGAAGGTGCGGAGTATTTCTCGGATCAATCAAGGACCAAACATATGTGCCGCTCGTCCAAGTTGACCCATACGTCCACATGTCCTTATGGGAAGGACTTGACCTAGTAGTCGTATGGTACTAGTGTGTGAACCCGTAGGCACTATGCAGATGAGATTTTATCCTCTGTAGAGAGGTTTCCCGTTGTGGCACGAGTTTATACTTGACACAAAAGTGGAGCACCACTCTATTTGTAGCGTTGTTAGAATTCGATCAAATTAGAGGTGGTTAAGTCCATCTGGCGGGTTCGTCGCTAGGGCTACTCCGGTGAAAAGTTTTGTTGTAATAACCCTGCCAATACACCTCGTGTAGTATACCTGTTAGTGGTCGGCAACAAGGGGGACTCACATCTTGTGGGTAAAGTGGTACAATCTCTGTAGAGGGTTAAAATCTATTTGATTAGCCTCGTCCACAGTCATGGATAACTTGGTTACGCCATACCCTGGTTAGACTGTGTTTCTAAAACCAAAATGGGTCATGGGTGTAAGGATGTAATCATGATGTGCTTATAGGGAACTCTAAGATCTCCTCGTGTGAGATGGGAGGTGTGAAAATGAGAGGAAAGTCATTCGACGAAGGTGTAGAACTGACTATCTAATAGGAATAATAAGCCGTACCTATAGTGGATGACCCGATTAAAAGAACATGATAGCGTAAGAAGTTTTCTTGGCTTGACAAGGTTGGGTTTATCTGTGAAAATTTCTTTCGTAATCTATTTATGTACTTCAAATGAAAACTTACTTTCTTGCACAACATGAGACATAGGTTAGAGGCAATTTCTTGATACAACCATGCATGAATATATCCGTATTATTCTCCCCAATGGAGAGCTTGCGAATACATTCAATGTACTCACCTGGCTTGTTGATTTGGCCAGACGAGGAGGAGTACTACACTGAAGATAACGACAACGACTGTGAAGCGTAGGGTGTTACCCCAGTTAGTTGCCTATAGAGTTGGCATATTGATTGGCCATCTGCCACGTATACCTTTCCGTTGCAGTCTTTTATTCGGCCAATAGGCCTCGGGTGTAAGAATAAAGACCATAATGGCCTATTCGTGTATTGAACTCAGTATTGTATGATTATGATTATCAAGTTATTTGTGTGTGCTGGCTACTGATCATGGGACCAGTACAAGAAACACAAGGATTTATCCAGCCTTAAAACTAGGTACGCCACGTATTTCCTACACATCTTGCTTAGTAGTATGCATAGGATTTGATTTGGTCATAGTTTTTGATAATCACATATTCATCTCCCCTCTAGTTGATAGCCTTGATCCTTTCATTTGGTATTAGAGCAATGTTCTCTCATATCTTTGGTTTCACCAACTGAGAGTTTGGATGTCTTCTAATGAGGGGATGCATGTGAAGAAGGGATCATATTTTGATGGTACTAATTATGCTAGTTGAAAACACAAAATAAAGATGCATCTAATTGCCATTAGTCCAAGGATATGGAAAATTATTGTTCAAGGTTTTGCTATTCTCAATGAGGAAGAGCCAAATGAGAATGACTACAAGAACATCCATCTCAATGCTCAAGCAACCAATGCTATCTTCAACGCGTTGAGTCCGGATGAGTTCAATCCGGTGAGCACCCTCGAGAACGCTAAGGCCATATAGGACCCACTCATGGAGATTCATGAGGGGACTTCATCCATCAAGAAGTCCAAGCTTGGTGTCCTCACAAGCAAGCTTGATCACTTCACAATGGGAGAGAATGAGGGTGTGAATGAAATGTTCACATGTCTTAAGAGTCTCGGGAGCATGGAAGTCAATGCTCACTTCATCGACAAGAAGATGCTCCAAGCTCTCACACCCAAGTACAAATACTTGGCGATGCTCCTTCGTGAAAGAAGCAACTTCAAGACCTTAACTCCCACCAAGGATCATTGCCCATGAAATGGTAATCCAAGACAACTTGTGGCCTTGAACTCAAGCCACAAGAAGAACATTGCTTTGAAGGCTAAACATGTCATTGAGGATGACTCAAGAGACATTGAGGAAAAAGAAGAACTTGACGATGAGGACATCACCTTGTTCATAAGAAGATTCTCGAAGATGTTCAAGAAAGGTGAAATTATACCCAGAGCCTCTGAATTTCACTTTGCACTCTGAGCAGAAGGAAGACAGAACCTCCAAGCATCCGGAAATTAGTCTCGTGCACAGATTCCTTGAAACCCAATGTGTCCAAAAAAATTTTGGAGTATCCGACTGTGCTCACTTGACAGACAGAAAGCAAACTCGAAACCTCTAAGTTCTCTGAGGATTGTGTCCACAGGTCATTTTTGGAGCTTCCGACTTTGATCTCGGAACATCTAAGTTTTCTTGAAAACTTAAGTTTCTGGTGTCTTCCACCTCAAAATGTTTTCAAAAACTTTTACCTCTCATCTAGGTTAACATGTGTACTTACCCCATGCTCTTATCCATCATCTTTCATATGTTCATGATGAGTTCAGAGAGTAGACGGAGTAATGACAACTCCAACTCTTCCATTCCTCCATTTTCTCGAATCAACGACTCTATGTGAGCAAGTCTCGATCGGCTGCAGCCTCCAAAGCTCACAAGACAGCTGTCCGTCAACCCTCTCGCAAGCCATACCACCATCCGATTCACTCTTTTGATATTGTCTTCACAGCCTTCGAAGAAGAAGAGGTTGAATCTTGTGACACCGTCAAGGCACAATGAAGGGAAGAAGCAAGATTAAGGAGAGAAATGTGTAGAGGCAGCCCAGGTTGCACAAGCTCAAGCCGTGAATGCTGCCAAAGCTCTGAAGTAGTCGGTAGCTGAAGAAGAGGCAGCCCGAAAAGCAATCGAAGAAGCAAAGGTAGTTGTCACTAAGGCGATGGCAAAGGCAACCAAGAAGAAGAAAGAGGAGGACGAGGTAGCTAAGACCGTAGCCATAGAAGCCGAAGCCGTGAAAGCCAAGGCTGCTAAAGCTGAAGCCACCAAAGTAGAGGCAGTGAAGACATAGGCCGCAAAAGAGGCCCTGTTTGTTTAGGCTTTTTTGGCTTCTGGACTTTGGCTTCGAAGCCAGAAAAGCACCTATTTACCTGCTTTTGGCTTTTGGCTTCGAAAAGCCTGAAACAACTTTAAAACTTGTTTCAGGCTTTTCGAAGCCAAAAGCCAAAAGCAGGTAAATAGGTGCTTTTGGCTTTGAAAAGCCTGAAACAAGTTTGTTGCCAAAAGCAGGTAAATATGTGCTTTTCTGGCTTCGAAGCCAAAGTCCAAAAAGCCAAAAGCCTGCCAAACAAACAGGCCCGAAAGCTGCTAGGGACAAGGGACGGGAGGAAGAAGCATATCCAATTCAGTCCTTGACTCGGCCTCTTCGTGGTAACACCAAGTATGCAGCTAACAGGCAGGCTAGCTCTCTGCCAGTGAAGAAGATGGCTTCGCCAAAGGCCATTCCCACCAAGAAGAGTAAGGGCAAGCTCCCACCTCATCCACCGACTCAAACTGTTCCCACAGTTCATAAGGCTAGGCTTCATTTGGAGCATGAGGAGCCCAAGGCAGCCACCTCTATCACCCTTGCTTCAGTCCGCCACCTCCCTCAGCAAGGCAAGGTTCCCAGGGTTTCCATCGACTACAAGATGTTCTCCAATTCTAAACTATGGTAGATCTGCTAGAAGGTGAACCTCTATGATAATGCTCATGATGCAACAGACCCTCTTTTTTCGTCTCTTGTTCAAAAACACTATTATGAGTCCGTCGTAATTCACCACAATGAGGCAATCATCCCACAACGTTTCGTCGACTTGCCTACCTTCAGAGACATGCTTGCTTCCAACGAGTCATTGAGGAGTGTGAGGCTCATGGCTTGATTTATCTCTTGAGCCTCTGCTAGGACTAGAATGAAGAGTTGGTAATGCAGTTCTACGCTACTCTCTTCATTGAGCGGAAGGGCCAGATCTTTTCAACTTGGCAAGACAACAAACTTGATATTCTTTGCCAAGACCATCAACAAGATCTTTAGGCAGATAATAGCACCAAATATGCGCGATGCTACCTTCATCCACAGCTATGAGTGTGATTTCTTGATGCACTAGCAGGATGCCCGTGACGGATTAAAAAAATATACTATATATTTAAAAAGATTATACTATCATTTATACCATGTTAGACCATTTGCACCTACTTTTATCTTAACCGTTTCTATCGGATCCAATTGATGGTTTGTTCGAAGGTGGACAGACCACCACCACCAATTGACATCTTTATAAGAGTAAATATATGGTGCGAGGTGAAGATTTCCTTCTCTCGAACCACATGTTCCAAGTAATGCGGATGGAGAGTGCGGATCACACGAGGTCTAGATGCTAAGCAATCGCATGATGGAGAAGATTTTCATGTGTAAGGTCCATACTTGTCCTACAAGCCCAATGTGAAGAAGGCCGAGCGCACACCTAAGGAGAAGAGCAAGCAAGCTTCCTCAGAGGTTGATCCCTCCTAGAAGAGGAGAAGAGTAGCTGAAGAAGGAGAAGTGAGCAATGAGGTGAGTGCTAGGGCCTTCAAGTGCCAAAAGGCTTGTGATGATCACCGAAGAGCCCCAAGCGATGAACTCTCTGACGACGCGACGTGGGGCACGACGATTGTAGCATGTGTAGATAGAGTGTCGAATGGATGGTGTAGTATGGCACACTATGGGTACATAGCCAAGCAGCAGGGAGCAGGTGGCCTTGTGTCCTGGCATGATGCTCGACAGCTTAACATGGCACGCCCAGGAGTGAGAGCGGTTGCAAGCTTTGTAGGCGTCGCATCGTGGGAGCCATGTGCATAGCGACTTACCTAAGTGAGACATGGCATTGAGGTGTCATTATGATGCTCGGCGTGCACGCTAGCACAGGACAGGGTGTGTCCATGCCAGCTTGACATGGCGACATTTGGGCAATGTGTCAGGACACCACGACATGATGTGTGATACTGTGCCAAGCCACGGTGCACCATCTCGGGGTGCATACGGTAGGGAGACTCTCGACGGGGCTGACAAGGCGAGAGGACGCAGAAGGAGTCCATCATGGTGGACTTGAGCTCATGGCGGTCCCACTCGGTGCCGCCGTGGAGCAGCGGTGCACCCACGGTGGAGGAGCAAGAAGACATCTAGCTCAAAATCAGCCAAAGGTGAAGAAATGAGTAATGATAAGGAGGAGAAATGAAATGGGAATGGGGAATACAAAAAAATGCATCAGCCAAAGGTGAAGAAATGAGTAATGGTAAGGAGGGGGGAGAGAGAGAGAGTAGTGTACTACATGGGGCCCACACTAAAATTTATGTCCTGTCCCATATGTCTTGTCGACACATTTCCACATAACAAAATGTAGAAAAGAATCAAAAAAGCTCTCCTGCCACTCTCTCTTTTAGTAATCTCAAAGCACAATGGAAGGCTATGATAGCACAAATACTAGTGCTTTTCGGATAAACTATATTGATTGTGAAATCTGAAATCTAGGTGTGACGTGACATGTCCTACGTGGGAGAAATATTTTTAGAACATTTTACGTGTCCCATCCGATAAAAGGGGAGTGGAGACAAGTCACTACAACAAAAACGGGTTTCCTGGACCCACATCTCAGCCGATTATAGGAAAACCGATAGGTAGACTAGGACTCTTAGCCAGTTGAGCTAAAACAACTGAGTGAGAAGAATTAACCAACTGAGATAATATAGCACCTTAGCCAGTTCATTATAAAAACTGACTGTAAAAATAATTCAGCTAGATTTGTATATAGAACCGACTATAATGTACCTAGTATTGTAGTCGGTTTCTTGGCTTGGATTGGCTGAGGACTGAGCTTAGTCGTTTGGTTTTCTAAACCGGCTATAATAATTTTCAAAACCCTTTATATAGTCCGAGCAGGGGCCTTGAATGCAAGTGTGCATTGTTTGGAGAAATTTATTGCACACACTAAATGCAAGTTCTAGCTTTGCTGGAGTAGTGTTTCAAATCTTAGGTCAATTTAAGACAAATATTCCATAGAACATTTGCTTTAGGGAATTGTAAGGTTAATTTATGAATTAAATATGCATGCAATGTTGTCATATTTTTTATACTGTATCGATGAACATAACATCTGATTACTGTTAAATATATGTGGCTATTGTAGATGCATCGATGGTGGATGTACATCGAGAACCATGCGAGTGAAGAGTACGTCGATTGCATCTCGGTATTCTTACAAGCAGCCAAACAGGAGAATCTGAATAGAGGGGACATGTGGATCTACTGTCCATTGTCTGGTTGCATAAGAGCTTCAAGAACCGTATGCAGATCCAAACACATTTGATCATGAGGGGGTTCTTGAAGGGGTATGCATGTTCGAACAATCACGGTGACGAAGGTCCCGCACACATGGATGAAGGCAATGACATGCCTAATCCTATAAACAGCACGGCTTTGGACCATACGCCTAATGATGTATGTGCGTCACAAGAGGATGCGTCGTAAGATGGCACGTCGTGGCATCAAGACAACGACCTAGATCAGATGTTGCGTGATGTTGAAGAAAGAGAATGATGAGAAGTACAGTAAATTTTTTGGCTTGTTCGAGGATTTAGAGAAACCTATGTACCCGAGCTGCAAGCATACAAAGTTGTCCGGCGTGCTAGAACTATTGAAACTGAAAGCAAGCAGTGGTTGGACCGATAAGAGCTTCATCTTGCTCCTAACTTTGTTAGAGGACATGTTTCCAAAGGGAAACCATATGCCAAAAACTACCTATAGAGCTAAGAAGATTCTTTGCCCCTTGGGAATGGAAGTAGAGAAAATACATGCATGTAAAGTGTATGCAAAATTTTGTGCATGTCCGATGTGACACAGCTTGTCAATACAAGCGTAAGACTGATGGTGATGATGGCAAGGATGGCATGGAGGTGAGGAAGGAGACTCATGTTAAGGTTGAGTGGTACATACCTATAATTCCTTGTTTGAAGTGCTTATATGCGAACCCTAAGGAGGCCAAACTTATGCGTTGGCATGCCGAGGAGCGTATAGATGATGGAATGTTGAGACACGCCAAAAATTCTTTACAGTGGAGAAATATTTATAAGAGCTATGCTATGTTCTGTGAAGAGGCGAGGAATGTAAGGTTTGCATTGAGCATTGGTGGGTCGAACCCATTCGGCAACATGAGCAACCGACACAACACCTAGCCAGTGAATCTCTACATTACAACCTTCCTCCTTGATTGTGTATGAAGGGAAAGTAATCGTGATGGAAATACTTATTCAAGGTCCGAAACAACCCGATGACATTGATGTATACTTTGCACCATTCGTGGATGATTTGAATCTTCTTTGGATTGAAGGGGTACAGGTATGGGATGCACACCTAAAGGAAAACTTCACATTATGGTGCATATTGTTCCTAACCATCAATGATTATCCTGCCTACATTAATTGTTCAGGCTAGACTATTAAAGAGCCCAATGCATGTGTTCAGTGCCTAGTTGATAAAACAAGTAGGTGGCTGAAGCATTCTAAAAAGAATGTATGCATGCATCACCGTAGATTCCTTCGGAGGGATCACCAGTACCACAAGAGGACAAATGAATTCGATGGAACTATTGAGAAAGACTCAACTCCAAAAAATTTAAGTGGTACAGAGACCCATGATGAGGTTAAGAACCTCAAAATCGTGCTTGGAAAGGAAAAGTCTAAATGTCGAGGTAGAGCAAAGAAAAAGCCCGTTAGGAAGATCATCTGGAAGAAGGAATCGATATTCTGGGACATACCTTACAGAAAGCACCTAGAGGTCGTCACTGCATCGACGTGATGCACATAGAGAAGAATATGTGCGATAGTATAATGGGTCTCTTACTAAAAATGTAATTTGAATTCTACAAATATTTTCCAATTTAATATGAATTATAGAAATATAACTTCATTTTTACAAATATTATTCAAATTTTATATGAATTCTACAAATATAACTTGAAATCTACAAATGTTATCCTAATTTTATATGAATCCTACAAATATAAGTAGAATTCTACTGAGATATTGTATTATCTCATGTGGTTCTCCCTAGTATCCGACTGAGATATTGTATTATCTCAGTCGGTTCTATGTAGGAACCGACTGGGATATTGTATTATCTCAGTCGGTTCTTCTGCCAAACAAACTGAGACGTATTATCCCAGTCAGTTTCTCCTACCGAACCGGTTGGGATAAGTTAGCCCATAGAAAAACCTCAGACATCGTTTTCCCTCAAAACGTTATAACTTCTAGCCACCTCCCACAAAACGTTCAAATTCCCGCTGCACCACGGCTAAGGAGGTGCCTGAGCCACCGAAGATGTCTTCCCCACCGCCATCGATCCTGGAGGAGCCTCCACCCTGTTGCCATGCTCGAGGAGGATCCCGAGCCGCCGTGCCCACGGACAAGCCGACCGACCCAGCGCGACCCTCCACCCCAAGCCCGACCTCATCGCCACTGCATCCACCCCACCGCATCCACCGCCATCAAGGTAACCACGGTGACCTAGATGAATCTTATGTTTTTTGTGGTATTATGTCAAAACCCCGTGACCTAGATGAATCTTAAGTTTGCTTGTTGTGAGGCTGATTTTGTGACCTAGATGGTACTGATTAAGTTTGGTGTTATTTTTCCTGCTAGTCTAGGTTTTTTATGTTGAACTCATAGCCATTTGACTCATGGATTAATCATTGTAAAATTCACAAATTGCTATGGTGAACCTGAAAACTGATTCCCTAATGGTTAGAGTTGATGATGTGGAAAACCCTTAACCTTTTGATATTTCCATGTTGGTATTCTTCTGTAAACTAGGATGTTTGTATGAGGTTATCAAAGTGTTATCATGTCAATTGGGTATGTGTATTACATATGGTAAAAATAACAAATTGCTATGTTGATATGTGAGTCCAAAAAACTGTGTTGAGATAGCAACTTCTAGAGGATGGCGACATCTTTCAACCTATGATTAAATGGTTCTAAGTATTTTATATGTTTAGTATATGTTTGTGAAAGCTTCTCCATGTGGTGTCACCGACTTTGTATGAATAGATTAAATGTAGTGAAATTCACAAAATGCTATGCTGAATATTTAACTTCGTAGTTGCTGAAATTTGGCTATGTTAGATAAAATGCTTATTTGCTTAAGGACTTTGATCTGAAGTTTCTGGGTTGGAATTGATGTGTGTCTCAATTTTAATGTTAATACATGCTAATCCAACTGAATATACACCATCTTGATGAATTGTGTAATTATGGTAGGCTTCAATATGCTATGTTTATAACAAGCATCCGAGTTACTCTAAAATTTGGCCAAGTTTGAACCTGATTTAGTGATGGTAGCCATTTAATTTGAGTAGTGTAATGTTAGTACTAGCTAAGATTAGTACGGCTCAAGTATTCAAACCTTATAAATTAAATGTGATGAAATCGACCAAGTGCCTAGTTGAGTTATCTAATCTGAAATTGTGCCATGTGTTGATGTGAGGCTTCAATCTCACTAAGTTGTACCCTATGGTTGATTCTGATATTATCTCGGATAATAGTGACTCTCCATCGCCCTTGGCACTGAGACCAACTACAAAGACAACCAGCACTTCAGTGGCCAAGAAAAGGCGGGAGAGGGAAGGAAACAGTTGAAAAGGCCCGAGGTCAAGTATACCGTGACTGCTTCACATGACTCTGGCGCCCTTTCAAGCCCGACGATACAAGAAAGAAGTTCTCAACCGTCTGCAGGATCGTAGTATGAGAACAAGTGCCCATCACTCTAGAAAGCTGGAAGAAAGTCAGAGATACGCAGCTCACATCCATTGGAAAGGAAATCCTCGGCTACTTCATCATAAGAGATTATTGGAGGGTACGCATCGCACGAGCTGTTGACAATGTTCAAGGCGTGGAAGAATTGGAAGATCATGCAAGTGATGGAGTATGTGGACGCCAAGGAGGCCTTTCAAAAGTTTCTGATGATTACTCCCACAATTTCGGCTGAATTTGTGAAGATGAAGACGTCCAAAGAATTCCGGCAGAAGAGTGAACAAAACAGGGCCATTTCTAAGAGAGATAAGCACACCCACTGTACGGGGACTACCGGGTATGCAGGCATGCCAAATAAATGGGAAAGGGAGGATGAGCAGGCATCGTAGTTGAGTGCCCCCCCCTAAATTTGCAAACATCAATGATGTGAGGACCAGAGCTTGGGCTAGAGCAAGGACATCTGATACAACATTGGCTTCAACCGAGCTCAAATTTGACAACCTTGTTGACGAGGCAACTTATAGATGCTTGGTGAGATATCAAGGAGCCTAACTACTATCAATTATATCTTATCATTATCCTCATATCAATTAAAATAACAATTCCGGCTTTTGCAGCTCGAACTCAATGCAACATCTCAAGCTGGCACCTTCTTGGGAGATATATTGGAAGAGGGCTTGGGAAACCCAGAGCACCTAGGTCACACTTGGGGTGTAGGGGCCCTCTATCCTAGGAAATATGGATGTAGCCAGGCTTTGGAGGGGAAGCACTCGAAGAAGAATGCAAGCGGCAAGCGCTTAAAGAAGAGATACTAAATGAGCAAAGAGAGAAGTTTCAAGCTGTGCAATCAGAAACAACCATTGTGGCTAGTCCCGGTGGTCGTCGGAGTAGTTGTGCATCGATCAACCTCCCTACTTGCGGTGCAGACATGAATGCCGCCTCTCTGTGTGATGAGATCGAGGTAAATTCGTAATATATTTGCAATGCTCCACACAAGATTGTTTTAGACCCCTTGGCCCAAAAGTTTGCATCCTTATGTAGGTTGCCACAAAATGCATGATTAAAGTTAGGATTTTGGGCTTGGATGAACCAGTCGATGCTGCTTGGGGGCTAGTATTTCCAACATCAGGAGAGAAGATGGTACATAACGTTCCCTAGCCCCTTCGTACGGAAAAGTGAACGTCGACGGTGTCAACAACATTTTCAAGCACATCAGGCTTCTGATTCCGCTGAATGACGAGATCTTAACTCTAGAGAACACCAAGGAGACGTTTATGCATTGGCCTAAGAGGGACATCTTCCTCGACCAGTTGTGGCCAACTAAGAAGATTTCGGTGACAACGTCTGAGCCATTGGTCCCTTTAACGCAATCCCTTTTGGTAATGCCGGCCTTATCACCAAGAGTGCTAGACCTAACAACACAACAATCGCCAAAGTGTCGTGCCAACGAGCCCAATGTGGCATCGCCGCAGCATGGCGCGGGAAGGAAATTGATACGAATGGCTTCTGGCAAGGAGATAATCATCAAACAAATCCAAGTGCTATATGATGCTAGAGGGAGTCTCCCGGGTGCTCTGATTCACCGGGCATTCAAGGCTAGGAAACCATTGGTCTAGAATACCAAGAATATCACCTCCGAGCTTGGGTGGGCTTGCTCATCATTGCACATCTATTAATGGTCAACTTTAAAAAAGTGAAGAATCACCAGAACAGCAGTATCTCAGTCAAGTTCAAATATGAGCACTTCCTCCATGAAAGGGGCGACAGTTTGTTGTGACTTGGGAGGACTTGTTCCTTATGTACAGTCTAGATGCCTTGGACACGAGCCTCGTGACATGGTTCACACTATAAGTGCCTACACTCACGCTCCATGTATATTAGTATAATACGTATACATGTCACTAGTATAGAACTCTTTGCTCGTATATATATAAGTTCGATCTTGTTCAAACAAGAGAAGCAAATGAATAGATATGATTTGTTGACCCACACCTTGGCTCTGAGCAATCCATGGGTGACTATGAAAGAGTTGTTGGGGATTACATCCTCAAATTTATGGAGGCCAGCCAAGATAAGAAATTCATCATTTATCCTTTCAATAAAGCGTAAGTGATATATACTTCTTCGTTTCTGATACTTGTTCATTTTGTACCTTCAATGCAAATAAACTAACTTTGGATTAGTGACCATGTAGTTTCCACTGGATTCTTATTGTTATTATACTTCATGAGTCCAAGGTCTATTACTTGGATTCTTATCTGAGTAAGAAGACTCCCTTCAAAAGGGTCGGCAGGATGATCAACAGGTAAACAAATTACCTGATGTAACTCTACTATATTAGGTCATTGGTGTAATTAAATGTTTTCTACCACAATTTAGAGCCTACCAAATCTTTCTTGCGCACGGAGAAAAAAAGAGTCAAGGTGGACATCCCTAATAAGCTTACCCACTTCTCCAACTTTCCGGTATGTATCGAGTTTCACACATTTACACTTCGTAATATGAATTCTATAGAACTTAATTAAACTAAGACCATCTATATCTTTTTAGTGCCACTAGTACCCGAACTTAACCAATTTGTGTGCCTTCTATATTTGCTACCACATGAACCTTTTTACGGGTCGAGTTGCCGAGAATAGAGTCGTAGTCATCGAGGAATGCAAAATATTCCAATAGTTGTATTGTATTCTAGCCTTGATTTGATTGCAATTGGCGGGCATCATTGTTTCGAATGTCATCAAACCGAAATGGTGAGTTCTACCACGATGGAACCGATGAATGAGTTTCCTGTAATGACATATACTTGTGTATTTAAATGTGTTGCAAACTCAATTTAAATGTGCTCGATGTACTTGTTTAATTTTCGAATTCCTATGTACTTCGGTTCATTTGTGAATTGACATGTGATGTAAATGTCAATGTGCATGTGTATATGTATGATATATGTTGTGGGATGATCTTAGAGAAATCTGGGAATTCTGGGATATATAAGCTATATTTTCTAATTCAGAGCAGGCAGAAAACTGAATTATGCCTGCCAATCCCAAATAATATCCTAGTCAATTCTGCTCCGCAAACCGGCTGGCATAATATACTAAGCTAGTCAGTACAAAAGTAAAACCAACTGAGATTCTACATTTTTCTAGCTGGTTCTGTCGGTTGAACTAACTGGAATAATGTATTATCGTAGTTAGTTTTGCGCTTTAACCGACTGAGGGATTATTATCCTAGCCGTCTAGCAGAACCGGCTAAGATAACATATATTAGCTCCCCTTGTCTACAGCTGGATCCGGAACCGGCTGTAAAGGTCATTTCTGTAGTAGTGGGTGACCCCTAAGAGCATCGCCAAGGAACTCTCTATCCCTCACTCCCTATATCTTCACCTAGAGAGCTTCTCCAAAAGATTCCCTCTCTATTTCTCTTCATGCTCCAACCGACTCTCTAAATCGCATTCTCCATATTCCACTCTCCTATATTTTATTGATATCCTAAAATAACAATATATTTTTAACGGCAATCATTTCAACGACTATTTGCAACAGATATATTTGTAACGAATATATATTTAATAGATATATTTCTAATGGTTCTATTTGTAACGGCTATTTTCTCATTGTCTATATTTGTAACAGTTATATTTATAACGACTATATTTCTAACGGCTATATTTATAACGGCATTAATTTTAACGGCTATACTTTTAATGTCTATATTTTCTAGTCTATATATTCAAAGCCATTTGCTCTTCCTAGCTATTCCTCTTCTACCACATCACAATGAGTCGTTGCAACTTACTCATACAATATTTCTTAGATTCATTGTCATTTGATGATGACCACGAACTTATTCTTACTACCACATTCCTAGCACACAATCATGATTAGCTTCTGAATGCTCTAGCCATGGCGATTCTATGCATGGACATTAGGTAGTTCATCATAGATAAGTAGAGCATTTGAGACTATATCAAGACTACTTTTCAGATGCTCCTACCTATGGCCCAACAAAATTTTGGCGTAGTTTTGCAATTACTAATTTTTTTGGCCCATTTGTTGAATCAACTCATGTCCACGGCTTGTTGTTCTTTTCCGCGCAAGTTTAGAATGGGTTATTCTCTACTTTTTCGCATATTGCAAGCCATAGAGGACCATGATGACTATTTTGTATAGAAAAGAGATACGGATGGAGTTCTTCAGTTATCTTCTTTGCAGAAGATTACCGCAGTATTGCGGATGCTATCTTATGGTGTAGCAACAGATGCTATGGATGATTATGTTTGGATTGGAGAAAGTACTGCTATAGAGAGTCTTAAAAGGTTTGTGAAAGCTATTATTGAAGTCTTCGAAGATGAGTATTTGAGATATCCAAATGATAATGATACTGCTAGATTACTTACAGCTAGAGAGCAAAGAGATTTTCCCGAAATGCTAGGGAGCATATATTGCATGCATTGGAAATAGAAAAATTGCCCTGCAGCATAGCAAGGTATTTCTACCGACCATGTGCACGAGCCCACAATCATTCTAGAAGCCGTTGCTTCACCAAATCTCTGGATTTGGCATGTATTTTTTGGTTTACCAGGGTCTCACAATGATAATAATGTTCTTCACTGTTCCCCTCTCTTTGCAAAACTAGCCGAAGGGCAAGCTCTAGAAGTGAATTATACTATCAATGGTCACAATTATACTATGAGGTATTATCTTGCAGATGGCATATATCCTGCATGGTTGATATTTGTAAAGACAATACCATCTCCACAAGGAAAAAAAGAAAAAACTATCCACCGAAGCTCAAGAAGCAACTAGGAAGGACGTTGAACAAACCTTTGGAGTTCTACAAACTCGTTTTGCTATTGTTCGTGAACCAGCTAGTTTTTGGGATCGAGATACACTCCGAAAGATCATGACAACCATCGTGCATCACATAATAATAGAAGACAAGCGAGATGACGGCCCACAGGACTTCCATTACGATAAAGTGGGAGAAAATGTGACAATTTCTCATGAGCATACGCTTGAGCCTTTCTTCATAAGAAGATATCACGAGAAATAGTTGAGGATCGAACTCTATCTCAAAAGAGAAATCAGTCACAAGCTTTATGTTCGGCGGAGTACTCATACTAGAACTTATGAGCAAGAATTGCTCTATCAATCACCATCTAGTTTAGACATATCTTCTAAAACTTTTTTCAAATCCAAAAGTCCATAATCTTCCTACAAATTAGTGAATTAGGAAGGGCTCTTTTGTGCAGAAAAAGAAAGAGCAGGGCAATCTTTCAAACTTGCATTCGAAATGTGAAATATTTATGCAAAGGGGGAGAGATCAAGACAATGCAACAGGGTTGGCTATCTAATTGGCTAGTCGAACATGAGATGTTTCATATATCTTGGGACCTATGGCAACGTCATGTAGGGGTGTTCGGTACTATTTTAATAATAAATGCAGCTCCTGTTATTTGTATGGTTCAAACCACAAAATAGGTCATAATATCTCCATAGTTCATAATACAAAATAAGCCATACAACAAACCATATCGAATACAATCTCCATAGTTCATAACACAAAATAAGTCATACAACAAAACATATCGAATATAGTCCCTATAGTTCATAACACAAAATAAGTCATATAATAAACCATAATCCATACAACAAAATAACTCGGTACAGCACACAAATGAATCAACTCAACCCAACCTGTTGCATTGACGACTGATGATCTCACTCTGCAGGCTCATGTAGTATTGTTGTTGTGCCCCAGCCATTGCGCTAATGTCCAAATTCAGAATCCTCTCATCCTCCATCATTCTCTTAAATTCCAACTCTTTGCTCCTGACTTTAAGCTTCTTTACCTCGTGCACCATCCTCTCTTGTTCAAGTGTGTACGCTTGTTCATAGTGCTCATCTTTCTTCAGCTCTTTCACGGTATCCACCTCTCTCTTTTTTGACCAAATATTATCTAAAACTTCCATGTAAATGTTATCTCCAATATTATTGCTAGAAATTTTACCTCGATATTCTTTCTCCACCTTCCTGCCAACTGGTCTTCTCACGGGCTGATTTTCTGTAGTCGGAGCTTCCCCTTCAGCATCCAAACAACTTGCGTTGGTACTAATAGGACTAGACAAGCCAGGACTTGAGTGTGAGCTCACCTTTTGCTTTTTTAGTGACAACATGGCAGTCCACTATGGATGGTGTTGCAAATCATTCCAACAATGCAAGTACTGGAAAGTTTTGTCCTCTTCTTCTTTGTACACAACACATGCCTACAAAATCTGCAGTATTGAATATCTCTTATTAAACTAGCATGCAACATATGAGATTACAAACTAATTAGGGAGATATGAACTAATCTTATCTTTCTCTGTCATCTTGCTTTGTGTTGGGGAAGGGGTCCCCGCGCTACCCGGTTTCGACACTTTTTCGTACTTAGGAGGAATCAATGAACCTCAAGACTCGTCAACCACAAGTCCGTTACGAACGCTAAGTCCGTGCCAACGCCAAATCCGTGACGACGCAAACTCCGTGACGACGCCAACTCCGTGACGACGCCAAGTCCGTGCCCACGCCATGTCCATGACGACGCCAAGTCCGTGACGACGCCAAGTCCGTGACGACGCCAAGTCTATGCCAATGCCAAGTCTATGACGATGCCAAGTCCGTGACAACGACAAGTTCATGACGGCGGGAAGTTCGTGACGACCGGAAGCTCGAGGCGATGGGAAGATCGTCACCACAGGGGATGCATGACAAGCGGGGCCCGTGGGATATTCTCAGAATATTCCTGGAGGAAAAGACCAATTCGTCCTCAAGGGCGCTAGTACATCTAAGGGCAAGATTGTAAATAGCCTGAGGGCATATTTGTAATCTCCTCCACCCCTCTATTTTCCCTATGCACCCATTCCATTCAAGGGGGCTCCCAAATTCTGAAATAAAAATTCACTTGCTCCTCCTCCTCAAGTTCGTGGCTTGCAGCGGGTTCAAGTGTCTTCGAGTCGTGCAACCCGCGTGCTCGACTGCGGTGTCTCTGCGACGTAGTTTCCCACGCAACTATCGCAGGTCCGTGAAGCCGTGCGGGGGTGCCACAAGTTCACTGTCTAGCCTCGTTGCTACGACACTTTGCCTCCTTCGCTCAATCCGGTCATGATATCCACAAAATTTGTTAACATGTTTTTGAATAGTTGGGAAACGATGCATAAGGAATTTTGACCACAGTCTGGCTCGAAGTTCTTGTTCTCGTGCAAGTAATTATGACTGTTCGTTACCTTGTGCTGCATCCATACTGACATTAAGCCATGCTGACACCAACATACTGTCTTCCCTCTTGCTGAAATTCTTTGATCTCTTCTTGCTAGTTCTATTAGAGGGAATAACTTGTTCAATTGGCGATTACCACTCCTCAACAGGGCTACAATGTTGGTTGCCATCTCAAGATGCCCTATCATTTCCCTCATTCAACAAGCTAATATAAAAGGGATCCATACTCTTTATGTTGTGAACATCAATTGTACACAAGTTCATAACAAGGTAAACATCTGTATATCATATAATTAATACAAGACATCAATATATCACATTACTTCAATATTCTAAACAACAACACCAGCGCATAAAGTTTAGAACATCCATATAGCTAAAGACATAAAAGACATCAAAATACCACATTAGCTCAACGTTCATAGTAGTTCAATACTAGTACGAGTCCAATATTAATCACTATCAGGATAAATCCCATCTTCTTCACAATACTGCTAGTAATCACATTTACCACTATCATCACTCATAGTCGCAAGGGAGACAATCATTAGGGTCGACGCCGTAATGGCTGTCATCTTGGTCAAGATCTATTGCATCTCTTCCAACCAAGTCCATTGATTGTATCGCAACTTGATTAAGGTTTTCAGCAAGTTCTTCGATGTGAAGTAGGACTTGGTTCATATCGTTTGCGCAAGAACATGAAATAGGAGATAAATTATCTATGACTAATTTCTTTAAAGCACATGCTATTCCTCCCTATTTCTTTAATTGTTCAGACCCATCCTTCGTGAGGATTCATCAGATCCTTGTCCATCCATTGAGTTCACCTATACATGCATCAAGTTAAGCTACCATACAGACCTAAGAACTGGAAGAGTGAATCACATACATGCAGACTTAAGAAACAACATCACAATAGGTTCTTTGCTAAAAGAAGAAACTGCTGTGGCATTCATAGCTAATAATATCACAGTAGGTAAATTCATGCTTTGGCAATTTGACAGACTTTTTTGGCATTCATAGCTAGTATCACAATAGGTAAATTCATTGCTGATTACGACCTTAAAAAGTTTGCAATTTTTGATATAATCTTGTTGGTACCTAGAGTCTGGACAACTCACAAACTCCATGTCAATTGGTCGATGTTACCGGTGAGAAGGCTCAGAATGCTGGGAAGGCTCAG
The DNA here is from genome assembly GCA_019208055.1 of Stipa capillata. Classification (NCBI taxonomy): domain Eukaryota; kingdom Viridiplantae; phylum Streptophyta; class Magnoliopsida; order Poales; family Poaceae; genus Stipa; species Stipa capillata. The sequence goes on from JAGXJF010003324.1 coordinate 161,989, forward strand.
CAAGAGTGAATTTAACAACATAGATGAGAACTGATTGTGCAAGGCTATATCAAAAGCTATATAAACTAGTGAACTATAGGGCAATTTCTGATGCAAGCATATAACCAAGTGAACTTAGTGTGCAAGAATATATCAAAGGCTGAGACCAAATGCTTGTGTAAGTGTAGAGCAATTTCAAAATGAAATATTAAGCAATTTTCCAAGTTAGCTTTTTATATGCTACCATATCTAACATTATCTTTAATGAAAGGTTAATCAATATTTTGGGTCACACATGTCTCTCTCTATCTTCTGCAAAGACAGCAAAAAAACTAAGCAAAGTACTTCAGAAAATTTGGGATTGTTTCTCATCCTCATCTAATTTCACTGCAGAATGTTGTGTAGGGCTGGCCAAACATCAGACTGAGGTTTCATGTATAGTTATGGCTAACTTTACGAGCATTTCCAAGGGTTACGTATGATTTATTGGTTGATGCCAAGTGCAGAATATGACCATGGTCATGGAGACACGAGACAAGAACATGCCGTGCATAATTTATCTAGCTTCTATTGGTCGCATATGAACCCAAACTATATTGAATTGAAGTGTTCTTATCATAATATATCCTCTCATTCTCCATCCCATCACCAGTTAACTTGTCTGCTCCCCCCTCATGCCACTATAAAACTGTTCTAGTTGCTTCTGCACAGAATCAAAGTATCAAACGTCCTATGGGTCCTGATTCCACTGGATTACATTGCAACTCGGCAAGGGATGCAGATCTGAGTGGAGCAAGTGGATGAGGAGCGGGAGCAAGGCGACAAACCCGATGGAGGGCGATGCCAAGGATCTTGGTGGAGGGCAAAGCCGGGGATCCGGTTGGAGGCGATGCTAGGAATCCCGGTGGAGGGCGATGCTGGGGATCCGGTTAGAGGGGACGAGCACAGTGACGATCCGGTCGGAGGGGATGAGCACGACGAAGATCCGATTGGAGGGGACGAGGATCCTGTCAGAGGGCAGGAGAGCGACGAAGATCCGGTCAAATCCGGTGGACAGCAATGCCAATGATGAGCTCCTGTGTGTGCTGAAGGGAATCCTCCTTGGGCAGGCGGTTGGGAGCGATGGTGAGCTACAGTGGCTTGCCAGAAGTAGCGAGGGAGGGGGAATAGCGAGCCGGATAGGATGGGGAACGGGATAGAGAGTCCGTTGGAGCATAGTTTTGGAAGCTTTTGCTAAAAAGTAGAGAAAGGGAGAGGGATAGAGAGGGCCTTGGAGATGCTCTAAGGTCCTACATGTAAAAAAATACATGTCCAGGCATTGTTGAATGGAAAAAGGTAAGGAAAACAATTAAATTTTAGAAGATTTTATGATACTTTCAATTCTTTGTAGTTCAGTTATATAACCTGTGTATTTCTTTATGACATGTATTATGGTTGTATGCACTGCATCATACATATAGTACAGTCCTCAAGTAAAATTAGTCTTGAAAAAACATTTACTACTCAGCTGAGCACTAGCTGCAAACAGTATCAATACACTGTTCATCCGGAAAGGCTGCAATCGTATTTATCTCTTTCTTTCTTACTTTTGGAGAGCAATACTGCAATGATCTGAAACCTCCTATATCTCACAGAAGCAATGAATTTGGTACCCTTGAAGGCATTCACAGTTCATAAGTTGTTCCTCGCTTTAGGGTTAATTATTTAGTCTTTCCAGTTTAGACTTAAAACCAAATGAAAACCATAGATCAAATACCACTCCAAGTATAGCTGCACCAGTACGTTTTCTAAAGCGACTCCACTCCATCTGTAGCTGATCACCAGAACATTTGTAAACATTGCATATTAATCATCGTATGGGTTACGATGGACTGCTAAAAATGCAATAACAAAAGGATTGCCAAACCTCGCTAGTGGACAAATTACTGATCTGGAGGGCATAAATTACCAGTTACAACATAAGTGCCGTGGAAATATCCAAACCTGTGTCTAAATGAATTCCAGACGATTCATCTCCTAATCAAGCAACGTACCAGGACCTTGACCCACTACAACCCCAGAAAGAAAAGAAAAACAATTCTTTACCTTACCCTATCACCAACCTGGACTCGGTGTCACCATGGGGGTCCGATCACCGTGGAGTCATTGCAGCTTTCAATTCATGGGCCATAGCCAATTGGACCTGGATGTCAAACTCACTCTCAAGTCACAACCGAAGTCATATGTTTGTTACTCTTTTCTTACATTCACTTGATCAGAGAGGAGCTGTACATCTATTTGTACCTAGTAACTTGCACCAAAACAGAACTATCACAAGGGCATTTATGTCACGACAAGACATGGAAAATTCAGTGTTCATACCTTCATATCAGCTCCAACTTGCCTTGTCCTCCTCCTGCTCTATTTATCAGTCAGCTTCTCTGCACTCAGCTGTCAGCTCTTGGCTTCTGAAAGATAGCATATTACACTACTCCAATGGGGCGGTCACCATGCTGTGACAAGATCGGCCTAAAGAAGGGTCCATGGACGCCAGAGGAGGACGAGAAGTTGCTTGCTTATATTGAGGAGCATGGACATGGGAGCTGGCGTGCATTGCCTTCCAAGGCCGGTGAGTCTAAACAAACTTGAATTTCATCCCGTTGCAAAGGAACAAAGGCGAAAGCTATAGAAGTTGGTGAGAATTGGACCAACATCTTGCAGGTTTGCAGAGGTGCGGCAAGAGTTGTAGATTGAGATGGACGAACTACTTGAGGCCGGACATCAAGAGGGGCAAGTTCAGCTTGCAGGAAGAGCAGACAATCATCCAGCTTCACGCTCTTCTTGGCAACAGGTGAGTAACCGTGGTGTAGTTTACTCCAGATTGTTGCAGCACAGTTACCCTCTTTTAAGTTACCTTCAGAGTAGTAATGATCCTTTTGTTGCTATGCCATTGATATCTTATCTGTCTTATTTTTTCCGGGCTAAGATCAGGTGCAGCGTCTGATCTTGTCAGACTGCTGTCTGCCAATAGTAGCCATGCATATCCATCCACTCCCATCACATCTAAAAAGCAAAAAAGGAAGGATGGATAATGTATCCATATTGAATTAGAAAGTGATGGTCAATTAAGAGGCTTACCTGAATTTTCACAAATAGACATGTAAAAGACTAGAATATTTGGTGCTTCAATTTCAGCTTAGTCAACTTTGTTGTTTGTAGTCATTTTTTTTCTTTTGCAGAGGCGTTCCGAGTGCACCAATTTATTGTGCTGCATGCACCAAAGTTATGGCAGTGCATTTACATTCTTATTCTGTCACCTCATATCTTTCCTCCCCGCAACTTCTGTGCATTCAGAATTCTCCTAATTTATGCAGCCCCAGCAAAGAATTTTGGCATTCTGTGTGTTCTGTTGTCCACCAATATTAATGAAAGAAAAAACGTTCCTATATATGCTCAGCTCACAAGCTTGCTGGGTCTGTTCAGGTGGTCGGCCATTGCAACACATCTACCGAGACGCACCGACAATGAGATCAAGAACTATTGGAACACCCACCTCAAGAAGAGGCTGGCTAAGATGGGGATCGACCCCGTCACCCACAAAGCCACCAATGGTGCTCTCACCGGCACCGCAAACGATAAATCAGCCAAGGCCGCAGCCAGTCTCAGCCACATGGCCCAGTGGGAGAGCGCCCGCCTGGAGGCCGAGACACGGCTGGCTCGAGAATCCAAGATTCGCACAGCAGCTTCTACACCAACTGCACTCCATGAGCAACCAACGAACCCTCCTACCTCCACTGCTTCTCCATGCCTCAACGTGTTGCATGCATGGCAGGGTGCAAAGGTAGACCTGGAGTCACCCACCTCCACACTGACGTTTACAGGGAGTAATAGTGGCATGCTGCCAACCCCAAGGAACGTCGGCCGAGAGATAACGGGAAGCAACTCCACAATGTGGCAGCAGAGAAGCAATGAGCTGGAGGGTGAAGAAAGTGAGTGGAAGTTCCTCAGCAAGCAGCAACTGCAGAGGCTGGACGGCGAGGAGAGGGAAGAAGACTTCATTGGCTGTGAAGAGCCATGGTTCACAGGGATGGTCGGTGTCGGAGCTGGCTTCACAGGCATGCTGCTTGATGGATCCAGCATGCATTATGCATCAGAATGCTGGGGTGAGTCCAGCAATGGCCAGCCTGAGCACAGCAGCCAAGTCTCCGGAGATGAAGAGAGCAAGAACTACTGGAGCGGCATCCTCGGCATGGTGAACTCAGAGCTGCCGTCCCAGCCGCCACCATTGCTCTAGAACAGAGTCCTCTCTAAAATATATTTTTTTTGTTAGAAAGGACTTCTAAGCAAATCCATTGAATCATCCGAAGTAAAAAAGAACACAAAAGAGCACAGCGCATCAACCTGACAAGTCTACAACTGCTTCAACAGTTTGCAGTTTTCTCTCTCCATGCATGGTAAAATAATTAGCTACTGTGGCGATGTAGTAAATAAACCATATTGCTTTCTGTTACTGTCTTTATATTGCTGTAAAAAGAACGAAAATGGCAGCATGTTAGCATCCAGGACCATAGCAGACACTACAATCAATGACCCAAGGACTTTACAGTTGTTACTTCAACGCCCAAGTGGTCTTGTCTCCCTTTCTTTGGAATCAAACCCAGAATGATTAACCAGTACTGTTAAGATCAAGTTTCAGACCCCTCAGAGCCCTTTTGGATCTTTGTTTTAAAATGACTAAGAAAAAAAAATCACATGAATTCAGCACTGAAATTTAAGAGTTATTCAGTAAAAGAGAAGTCCATTTTGAGTTCTTCACTCCATTTGATACAACTATGCAAGAAATGAACAAATTGAGTTGACACAAAAGTTGGTGGAATTTTTTAATGTCGAGCGAATTAGAAACCATCTTTCAAGTGCATTGACACAAATGTGGTGATCTAAGCAAACCTTAGAGAGGTGGCTTCGGGACCGATAGCGATAGGACAGTGAAGGTTTAGATCAAATTACAGTAGTGGTTTGGGTCAAAAAAATTATAGTAGTTCTTTTATATAGGATAAAGTAGTGGCTTTTTAGAAGTTTGCAATTCTGCACAATGAAAAACTTTAGTGAATAGTGGGAGAAATGAGAAGAAAACAAAAATGATCAATAAACGTAATACTGCACCAATATAACGCAGGTATATCAGAGCTGTACTGCTCACTCTGGAGAAGTGAACAAGAGTGCACTTTCAACCTAAAAATAAATGCCCAGAATAATAGTATGATACAAGAGTACCTCAACTGAAGTACAGCAGAGAGAGGGGGAAAAAGCGGATACTGAAACTATTTCATGAGAACAAGCATTAATTATGTCATACTGCCAGTGTTAATTTGTAACAGCACGATGGCATCGTGTAGAGTAGAAAACATGTGGTCAGACTAACCGGATGAGAAAGGCGAGGGATGAAACACTTACCTCACAGCGAAGGTAGTCAGGACAACCATGACCCCATCGAAATAACTATGTAATACTGCATTATTTAAGATCATGGTACAGGTTCTTCCCTCTGCACATGGCTTTTCAAAACAGATCAACCTCTTGAGCTACTCACCTTGGTTGCCTCCCTGAAAAGAAAGCTTGGGAGATTATCATAATGCTGGGAGGCTGCCTTTTTGTCTCGCAAGCTGGTACTTTTAGATTTTTCTTCCAAACTGCATGTTTACACTGGTAACTTATTGTCATAATTTACCACCATATTTTTAACTTTATATAAATTGCCTCTATTAACTTTTCCAATTTTTCAGCTGTATCACCAAACGTTTGCCTCATCCCTTACATGTCACTCGCTTTCTCACAGACATGTGGGCATAGACCCACCTTGTCAATGAGACAATGGGGAATTACACAAATTTTCAGTGGCATATAAGTATTATCCTAATTTCAGATAAAGGCAAATCATCAAGTGTTCTCGATGAAACTGGTGAATTGTATAGAACATGACAAATTAAGTAGAATACAGGCAGGTCTTAGTTTTTTTTACCAGAAAACTGTAGGGAGGCCCCAGGTATTAATATAAAAACAAGGAACATTTACAGGAGTGTAGGCATTAATTTGCATTCAGATTAGAGATTATATACATAGGTGGTAATTTGCATTAAATTTAGCAGGTTCTAAATTTTTGAAATTGCCCGTACAGGATTATATACCAACTTATAACTACAAATAGTAAATTTTCAACCTTACTGAAAACAGTAAATTTTCAAAACATGAAGTAACAATAGAATCTTAGAATTTTGGAAAAGCACAGGTGAGTACCATGAGATTTCCTCTTTTCAAATACTTCTGGTTTAAAGCCACAAAGATCGTAGGCTAGAAGCACCAATAGCAAATATGATACTTGAAAAATCCATCTCCAATAAACTACGATAATATTGTGCATAACCTTTATATCATTGCGCATAAAGGCCCTTAGAAAAGATATGTAAGATGAAAAGTGAGTACAGACATCTATTGGATGGATTGTGCATACCCTTTCTACCATAATATGTAAGTTATGAATGTCCATACCAGGAGGAAGACCACCCTCCAACAGTCCCCCGCCCGTAATCTAGATTAAAAAATATATTGCCATGCCATAAGTACAGACCAACACCAACCTTAATGATACTATTTGCATAGGCTCTGATAGCCTCTAATTGAACCAACAACCAATATTAGATGATACTAGCAACGACAGACAAGAAACTACAGAAATTTGTCAGTACTTTAACCAGTACTGCTCGCACATGCTCCCAAGTTTGCATGATATAGGCAGTTGGTTTTTTTCAGGATGGGTAGTTGCCATCAATATAAAGCACACCAGCTATTGCTGTCTGCGCAAAGAACTAGCAAATACTAAGTAGTAGAAAAGAATGTAAAGCACAATATTTTCATATAGGCAAATGCATTCGATCATTTAGACACCACCTACCGTTAACAACACAATGATAAATGATCAAGGATAACCCATAAAAGATAATGCACAAATATCTTTCACAATATTTCTGTTCCAAGGCTGACATGATCACATCACATGGTAATTAGTTAATTATACAGCTAACACCAAGGAGGTTATCCTGAACAGCTATAATCTGTACATTCAGCAGTCAGCATTGTGCTACTCACAGAGGCATGCACGTGACAATGTCTACGCCAAGATATTAATTCAGCTAAAAGTACTATTGGCCAGTTTACATTACCGGGGGAATGTTTTTGTATTTACCTTTGTTGGATATATTGCATAATCTAGAAGACACTGTAGTGTGCATATGACACTATTAAACACTTGATAGTCACCACATAACAAGCTTGACTTGAATACTAATAACTCACAGTCTGATTGTAGTCTTATCATGCTATGCATCTAGAAAGTAGCCTTATAGCACATGTCAAATTTAACACCATTGCAGTTCAGGATTTTCTCTTTTCTTTTTGGTAAAAACATGGATACCTATATAGGGATGGCATACATCATAATGTATGGACAAAAAGTTAACAAGTCGTATCCATATGCATATATGTAGCAGGATGTGAAACTATGGATACGAATTCAGATTGACAGTAGATCAGATACAGATAGTAGCTAAATAGGTACGTACAAATGCAGGCTGGCATTGCATCAGCTATGGTTCTAAGTATAGTTTGTTAATAAGCAAGTCATATTTTACTTTCTCCCTGAATGACTGAATCTAATACCACATAAGTATTTGTATTCTTTTGGGATTTGATAAAGGAGGATCCAGATCTTGTCACATGCAGATGATTGAATATGATCCTTATCCATTTCTAGCCATAGGAAATTCAGAGCCATAGAGACAAGGGCAGAGCTTTAGCTAGACTAAAGTGGGCTATGCCCCGCGGCCTCGCCCAACTCTAGAAAATTTATAGTAAGACCCATTAACTACGTTGATAGTAAATCTGCCCCTGCTAACAAAGTAAGCATATTAAGTGAGATTGCCTCCCTCAGTATTCACTCCAAGCTCCGCCACTGGAGACATAGATGCATATAGAAAACAAGTATTACAGCAGAACAGAAAATATAATAGAAAAACTAATTGATACTGCCATGTAGAACTATTCCAATTTCTGCATCTAATTCATGTCACTGAGTTTCTGATTACTTCTTGGAGTTTGTTAAGCACTAAAAGCTAACGAGCGATTCTCATTTCATGACAAGGTCAATTAGGAACGCATAAAGGTAATTAATTTACTTATTTGGTTTTGGCCATATCTGTTCTAACAGACTGGCATCCTTGGGCTATTATGATTGCTTGTAGCCCAGTGGGCTCCTTGCAGGGCAATTCTTGAAAGACGCACTTCATCATCATTGGCAAATCCACCCCCACATACTATAAATTCTAGATCCACCTCTAATCATCATAATGTTAGTTAATATCATGGTAAAAGCTTTTAGAATGACTGATAGTACAACTTTACGAGGTAGAATATACAATCAGTGGCCAGCCAGGTTCCATCTGGTCTGCATTACAGTTCAGACCTAAGCATACCATTAGTATTGCCGATAAGAAGATATTATTTTGCAAACCACCGTTGCTCTCTAATGGACTTTTGACAGGGGGTGCTTGTTTCAACACTATATCTTGCTGATGACAGATATGGTCGATAGCAACATTAGAAAATCAAGAGTACTACAATTACATAACTATTACAAAAAACTGAAGCAGGATCAATCAAGATGCTAAGTTAAATTAACATCAAAATTTTATGATGAACATTTTCATATGAGCCATGGAGAAGCTCCCACATCTACAATCCCTGAAACATACACAAGATCTCCTCACCTTACATGAGAACAGCATCACACTTCTCGAACCTCAGAAGACCCTGACCCTCTGAATATGCCATCCCAATCGCAGCCTCACCATCCTTCCCTACGCCCATGTAATACAGTCTCCAATAATACGTCCCGTCCATTTGCACCAGGCATGGCGAGCCAACCCCAGCAACATCCCAACCTTCATCATCCTCCGATTGGTGAAGCACTGGCAACTCACTGCACCGCCTCCACCCCTTCAGCCCATCCTCCGACACGGCCATCCCAATGCTCACCCGCCCGTTCCTATCCAGACCCTCGTACACCATGGTGTACCGCCCGGCAGCACGGTCACGGACAACATGCCCCTGCTGCACCCCGCCTTCGTCGAACGACCCAGGTCCACCCCCCTCAAGCACCTTCCCCACCCTCGCCCACCGGATACCATCCCTGGACCTCGCCACTCCAATTGCATGTCTCTGTGACATTTCGTCGAACGAGTGGTAGTACATCCGGAGGTCCCCGTCGGCGTGCAGCACCACCTTGGGAGCCACGGCGCAGCGCGTCTCCCACCCCTGAGAGTAATCCTCCCCGATGCCGAGAAGCGCCCCGGTGTGGTGGTCCCCCTCAATGCGCGCCCAGTGGCGGCCGTCCTGGCTGATGGCGAGGCCGGGCAGCGCAGGGACGTCCGCGGCGGGGAACGGGGACGCGAAGCGCTCGTCGTTGGAGCCGGTGTAGTAAAGCCAGTACACGGCAGAGGACGGGAAGCGTGCGGAGGATGCGTTGGAGCCGGAGATGAGGAGGACGTCGGAGGGACGGATGACGGCGGTATCGAACACCCACCAGTCAGTGGAGGGCAGCAGGGGGTCGGGTGAGACGGGCGGGCTCCAGCGCAGGCCGTCGGGGGAGGTGGCGAGGGCGATGCGCGCGCCGGAGTGGTACCAGAGGAGCCAGTCGCCGGCGGGGAGGCGCTTGACGACGGGGGAGCCGGCGCCGCGGAGGAGGAGGCCGCGTGAGGCGGTGGGGACGGCGGATCGTTGGGTTGGGGTGTGGCAGCGGAGTGGAGAGGCGAGCAGGCAGCGCGGCGGCGGGAGGAGGAGGGCGGCGGGGAGCATGGCGCCGCGGAGCGACAGCCAGAGACACGGCGATCGTGTGGGATTAGGACGGGTTTTCACCGTGGGTTTGGGTGGTCGCGGCGGTGGATTGGGCCTTCTGCTCGTTTGAATGCGGAACTTGAACACCCGCCTTCTACTTCTCATAGCGTATTTTATCAAATACGCCGTTGCTGTGATTCATCGTTTTATCAGCTGTACCAGCGTCGTCACGGTACAAAAATCGCTCGGCAAAACCACGGTTCTCTTTTATCAAACCATCATAGTTTCTATAAAACAAAATACATACGCCTTTACATCTCAGTATTTGTGGAACAACAATTATACAACATATCATGTACAACAAATACAGGCACAAACTGGTACCTAGTTCGTCTCACAATGAATGCACTATACTCGTGTTCAGTGATCCGCAATGTTCTTCGGCTCAACGTAAACCTATCAACTATGCAATGTGCAGCGATCAATGTCGACAGGTATGTATCGTCACTCAAGAAGCTTGTTGCATGTGCGGACGCCCAATGCGGCAGCTAGATGCCATGCCGCGTGGAGGTACGGGGTTTCTGGGAACACGTCATCAGCGATGAACAGCGCGCCTCCCAGTAGGGAAGACATCTTATGCAGGCTATGCGCCATCTTGAGCTCTGGCTCTATCGATGCTCGTTTTGTAAATGAAACCTGAGGCAGAAGAGAGAAAGCTTCTGCTGTTCGTTTTGCAGGACAGATCATGGATGGATATGCCATTAATGGAAATTAAATCCCTAGTCAAGGTAGCATGCAATGAGCTTTGAAGTACTTGCCTCCATGATCCCGGTGTGGACGGCTGTAACCATCAAGGGCTGGAAAGGCAGGAGCAATGTTGATGCTGCCATTAGTAATTTTGGATGCTCATGCTGAAGCGCTCTTGTTAAGCACTGCATGAAATATGTCTTGTCAAAATATCCAGAAGATTGAATACTTTGCATAAAGTAAATCATCAATGTTGCAGTCCCAATATAACACTAAACCAGTTATAACCTGGTAAAAAACTCAATTCCAGCTGCTGCAAATAATGATGTCTCAAATATACAAACAGTAAGCAGGTTGTCATATGCGCCCTTTGCATTATTCAGGTAGTAGTTCATACAGGTAAAATTTTAAAATTTGGAATAATGCCGACAGCTTCAGTTATCAAGCAGAAGGAACAAACCAAGTTTGGTTACATTTATTTCACGGTTCTTATTCCAGAATGAGCATATCTCACTTACTAGTGTTGTAGTGGCAATCATTGTATAGTCTGCCCACCGCATGTATTTCCTGATTTCTCCTCTCGATGTATGATACAAGCTAGATGCTACTCCAACTCCAATTAGCGAGTTAGCATAAAGTGATGTATTCAAGTTCTTTCTGCAGAACTGGCACATGACCGTTAGTTGAAAACTGGTCGCAACTGAAAAGCAATAAGAAGGCAACCTTTAAGGCAGCGATCTTAGTGGTCTAGAAATGTCCTCGCCTTGGTGTCTGCAGTCCAAGAACAATGAAAGGAAGTGACGTGACAACATTAGCAATAGTTTCGCCTGCATGTTTATCACCTGGTTCAAAAGATATTTAAACACTGAAGTTACCAACAACATACTAGGCTCATTGTCTGGATAGCACGATTAGTTGACCATACATGAGAGACTACAATGGATGGGCTTCAGGCATGGGGGTCTCTGCTGCCATAGTCGCCTGCAGTTACAAGACAAATCATTAAGTGATGCACACAACTCCATAGACAAAACAGTTCAACAAATCTCTGGATGGTGTTCATATTGGTGGTGCCAAAAACCTACCGGATTTGCAGACTTCGGCTCAAGCCTACACCCTCCTGCTGTTCACAAGTTGATGAATCCATAATGCTAGTTTTGACAGCTTCATCATCACTGTACGGTGATCGACCGCAAGTTGTACCCCATAGAGGCCACCCAGACACCCAGAAGGTCTTGGATCTGCCTGTACACCCATTTATTCTAACCGTGCACTTCTTCGAATAAGCCGAACAAATAATGTTCCTGTGGGGGAAAAAGTTGGGTTCGAACATTTGTTTAAGTGCCACAAGCGAAGTCTAATGTACACGAACAAAGAAGCAGCATCTAGATACTCAATTAACACATTTTCATGAAATAATTCTAGCCTCCAGGACTCCAGGTACACAGACAACAGGCAGAAATGAGTTGAATTTTGGTCAATTCACTAGGATTTATACTCATGTGCTGCCTAACCCAACACTGCACGACAAACGTTAAAGTTTCGATTTGCTCACACTGCTTGCTCCAATGAGGTTCAGCTATTAGGTCAAAAAGACAAAATAAAACAAACGGCACGCAGGATAATCACTCCGGTGGCTCTTTCTACACCACGCATCACAAGAAACCAGCAAGGAAGGAGCTAGTCCTTCTAGCCACCGTTTCTTAGCAACCAAGGAAGGAAAAGAAAGTGATGCGCCACGGCAGCAGACGGAGCACTGCTCGTGCATAGCAACTCAGCTCTTCATACCGCAGCTACGGGCTGAACCTAACAGCAGGATGGAAAATAAAATTCGGATACTTGCGCCCGAAACCTTAGATTATTAACAGTTCTTGTACAATTTAAGATTCCTTTGTTAGTAAAAGAGCCTACTGCACAGAGCAAATCAGTCAGAGAGAGAGATTAGAAACACACCTTAGGATCGGGAAGCGGCTGAGCCGCAGCAACCTCCGGCCTCCTCCTACCGTGCGTGATTCTTTCTCCACCTCCACCACCTCCCTCCAACGGGAATGGAGGCCAGGGAGGGGAGGTGGGGATATAGCGCGAGAAAAGGCAGGAGATTGGGAGGGGAGAATGCCGAATCCAACAGGATCTTCCCCTCCCGTGGGGAAGGGCTGGGAGTCTCTCTCCCTCTACCGGTCTCGGGGTCCGAATATTCGCACCCTCCCAGGTCCGGAGCCCAGACTCCCTCTAGAAAAATCGCCAGGCCTTCCTCCGGGGTTTGTCGTTTCCGTTTGCTTCCCGTCGAGGCCCGTTGTGGTGATTGATGGTTTGGGCGGAAGGCCTTCTTCCAGGGTTGTTTGGGATGGGGCACGTCAACCTGAAGTGACTAATAAAGGCCATCCGATGTTTTCGGTCGCAGCGAGGGGCCTCGTGCACCGTGCACTCGCTGCTATTCCTAGGCCGTACCAGGCCGGAATGCTTCAAGAGCGGCCCACCCTTGAGGGTAATCCTCCTCGACGTCGAGAAGCACGCTAGTGTGGTAGGTCGCCTCGATGCGCACCTAGTGGCGGGCATCCTGGCTGATGGCGTGGTCGGGCAGCACGGGACATCTGCGACGGGGTGCGGGTACAGGAAGCGTTCATTGTTGGAGCCGGTGTAGTAGAGCCATATATAAGACGAGAAATGTGCGGAGATAAGGAGGACGTCGGTGATGTCGAAGACCCACCAGTCCATGGAGGGTAATAGGAGGTTGGGTGAGGTGGGTGATGTGACAGAACCAAAATTTTTGTAAAATTTTTAAAAAATCTGAAACCCCCTCTAGGCCGTATCTTCCTCCCCAGCCCGTTCTTCTTCTCGGCCCTCTCCAAATCGCGCGGGCCCAGGCAGCCCACCATCAGCATCGTCTTCCTCGCCTTCTTGTCCTGTCGCCATCGCCGTCTCATCACGTCACCCGAGGAACCGTCGGCATCGCTGCGCCGTTTGTCCTCGGCATCGACGTCTGGTGGTACCCCGCTCTACCCGTTGCCGCGCCCGAGGCCAATCCAAGCGTCGCCGGTCTTCTTCCTCCTCTGCTCCTCCAGCGCTGCCCCCGCTCGCCACCTCGCCCGTTGCATGCCGCTCCCGAGCTCCGCCCATCGCCTGCCTCGCCGAGCTCCTGCGCTTGCCATGCTGCCTCGCCCGCACCACCGGTGCGGCTATCTCCTCGAGTGTCGAGCTCAGCGCCCCGGCCTCGCCGCTCGGCTATAAAAACCGGCCATCGCCTCCCGACCTCTCCCTTCTCTCCCTCTCTCCGTCCAAGCTTCCAGAGCAACGCCACTTCTCCCCAGAGCTCTCCCAAGCATCCCTTCTTTTTCCCCAAGCCCGACGGCTCGCCTCCACCTCCCTCCAACTCCGGCGAGGTAACCCGAAGGCCCCCACCGCTGCCAGCCTCCTCCCCTCTCCTTCTTCCCGAGCCTCCCTCTAGTTCCCGAGTAGTCGCACGAGCTCCTCCAGCTTCCCCTCACCTCACTGAGCCACTCCCCTTCTTTCCCGAGCCCCGCGGCTCTGCCCCCGCCGCCCATCTCCGATGAAGCTCAATCCGAGTCGCACCTCTCCGTCGCCAACCCAATCACCCGCAGCACCATCTCCTTTTCTTCGCAAAAATGGATTCCCCACCCTCAGCTTCACCTCCCTGAGCCATCAATTGCTCTCGGCAGAGCTCACCGGCGATGAATTTGGAGCTTGTCGCTGGCGGCCACCGTCCCCTCCCCGCCCCCTGTTTTTCCCCATCTCGGCCGACGCCTCGGCCTCCCCTCCCTTACCAGGACACCGGCTTCTCCACCAAACAGGCCGGCCCAGCCTCCTTTCGGGCCGGTGCCGAGCTGATCAGGCCGGCCCATCTCCCTTTTTAATTTCTTTTCTTTTCTTTTCTTTTATTTCTTTTCCTTAACAGGCCGAAGCCCATAAACAACCCGTCAACAGCCCACTAGCCAAATCAGTTTGAGCCCATTAAATTAGAATTTCATTTATTTTCTTTTTCTGCTACGCCCAAACCCAAGCCCAAATCCTAAGCCCAAACCCAAGCCCAAGCTCAGCCCAACCCAAGCCCCAACCCAACCCGAGGCCCTATTGGGCCCAATACTTTTGTGGGCCCGGGCCCGATGGGTCGGGCCCGAAACCCTAAAAACACTATTATATACCGTTTTGATCGTCTCGACGACTCGGTTCTAGTTTTGCTATCCATTGATCCAAATTCCCACTGTTTGATGCCCAAAACCCCAAAAACCTTCCACCCCTCAAATTTCGCATCCCCATCCGAAAACCCTAACTCCAACCCTACCACTTTCTTCAACTTCTCGACATTTCGATTCCAATCTCGCACACCCCCGTACCCTATTTTCAACATTATTTTCAATTATATTATATTTTGCTCCCAGCTCGCATTCGTCGAGCCCAGACTTATATGTGTGTGTTTGTTTGGATCTTTTTGCAAACTAGGGAACGATAGCAACGAACCGACGCTAGGACAGGATCCCGACGGTGAAGATCTTCGCGAAGACGTCGACCCGAACGACTTCGGTGCAGTAGGCAAGTCACATTTCTTGTTCATGTCGATCCCACATGCCATGTTATTTACTGTAATTACTAGTTTAGTTAATATTTTTCGCATGTTAATTTCTTACGCATATTTTTGGAATGACATGAAAGTGTAGTTAATACCTACCAACCCACAACCCAGTCAATCTTTGTAGGCCATATTCACCTCGAAGACCTTAGGATAAATATGAATCTATCAGTATCCTTTATCGGCATTAGAGACTAGGTTGGACAATCTTCAAGAGGAATGGTAACCCAAGTTAAAAACTCGGTGTATGTGTTATTAAAATAAAATTACCAATGGTAGGGGACAGAGAAGATGGGGCCCTTCATGTATCGATTGTACAGCCATACCTCTTCCATGGAGCAAGGGTAATCGGGTGGATTACCTTACTCGGGGCAGTTAAGGATACAACCCTTGTGCTTAGTGATAAACATAAGAACCACTCAACCACATGTTCGACTCGTCAAACCTGGCCTACTAAGTCTGCTCTACCCGCTGAACGACTACAGACTGGCTTGTCGTCCCACTTCTCTGGGAGGCACACAGAAGCGAAAAAGGTGATAGGCTACTCGATAGGAAATCACAACTGGAACTCACCCGACTCCCGAATCACGTAGTTGGCATTGGCCCGTCGGCTCTCGGGAGAGCGAGTGATGAAAGTTCCTGGGTAGGAACTTCAAAAGATAGAGCAGATAAAAAGCCTTGATATCCTACCTCTGTCGACACACTGAAGGGCGTGTGTATGACTGCAGTGACGTTAGGAGGTACAAACATCATGTGGGTAAAGCTAAGCAACTCTGCAGAGTCAAATCAAATGTTATTCGAATACGCCGTGTTCCCAGTCAATGGAACTGTGTTTAGAGGTGATTCTCAGTACGAGGCACAAGTAGAATTTGGTGATGGCTATTTGAACTTGTCGCTGACCCAGCAGGGTTACTTAAACTCAACGATTTTGTCATGAAAATGTTTTTAACAAGGCGATTTTTAAGTTGCTAAGGCGGAGACTAGGACTATGCATCCACCGAATATTAAACCCTACACCCCTCCTTTGAAATCCAGAGCATGTAGTTAAATAGAATGCTTTCCCAACTGTGGCTTGCTAAGTACGCAGTGTACTCATTACTGCACCAATCCTCTCAGATGCGCAGGACTACGATGATGCACCATACGAAGAAGAATGCTTTGACGGAGACGAGTACGAATTCTAAGTCTTATCCGCGCTCGAGACACCTGTGGAATAGGTCCATTTTGTAATGTAAAATTTGGGCTCAGATGCCCCAGTCTGCTGTATAAATTAAACTGCGGTAAAGCTTATTTTGATGTTCTGTAATATAATTCGAATGTTTTAACGTTGTGCTGGTGATGTATATGCTCTACTCCTGCAACTGAGAAACTCCTGAGCAATTGCGGGCAATATGTCGCGGCTCCGAGAAATGGGGTCATGACAGAGTGGTATCAGAGCCCAGCTTTGACCGTAGGATAAGACCCTAGGATAGGATGGCTTAAGGACAATGTTTGCAAAACTTCATACTAAAATACAAAGGATTTCAAAAATATATATAAGTGCTAATGCTGTCTGATCCTAACCTTTGCTACCTCACCTTTCTTAGGAATACATTTTCAAGCTTTGGTTTGAGTTTCCTATTCTCCTCTCACCTCAAACTTCCATAGGATTGTGCATACATTCGTCACCGAGCCAAGCCAGCTAGGCGGTTGGGTAACCCTGTTATGGAGGATGTTGGAGTATCTTAATGTGCCCCATGAAGACCTTCCGGTTTTTCACGCTAGGAGCATCAAGGTCCAAGGAAGGTGTTACCATTGGAGTGGATGGGTTAGATTGAAGATTCTCGGTGAGAGCCACACCTTCAAGGGAATCAGGGCTCACGAAGATGATGCAAGACTTGAAGCCGCAAGAAAAGCAGTCCTTTACATCCGTCGTCGCTATGATGACATATTCCACTTCTCTCAATTCTGTCTCATTCCCCAGGAGAATGAAGATGGCAACGGCGTTATGGTGACCATGCCTAGCAATGACGAAGACGACGAAACAGAAATGGAGACCGTACGCCATATCGCTTCCACGGAAGTACTGCACCAGGGACTGCATACAAGCTACCTGAAGGTTAGTGGTGAACTGCTTCAAGTGTTAGGTGATAACCGAAACCTCCGTTCTGAGTTGAACAGGAAGCAGCGCGTCGAAGATGAAGAATCTTCCTGTGGCGAGACTCCACGTACCCCGGTGTGTGAGCCTGCTCCATCTCCACCCTGTAGTGGTGTGGCGTACCCGGTTTTAAGGCTGGATACGTCCTTTGTGATTATTGTACTGGTCCCTAGATCAGTAGTCAGTACACACAAACTCTTGATTCATTACCGAGTTCTTATTACACAGATAGACCTTCATGGTCGAGGTTCAACACCAGGCCTAATGGCCGAATAAAACAGCAGTGGAAATAGAACATAGCGTAGTGGATAACCCATTGTCATGCCAAACCAACAGGCAGCTGACTGGGGAGAAACGTCCTAACCCTCGAAATCGCTGTCAACCTCTTCAAAGTTGAAATCTTCTTCGTCCTCTGGCCAAATCAACAAGCCAGGTGAGTACATTGAATGTACTCGCAAGCAATCCCCACAGGAGGATTATAAAGCTATATTTCATGCAAGAGTATTTCAAAAGGGCAGCTATAACCTATGTTGCTGATTGTGCGAAAATGTAAGTTCTGAATTTGAAATACTGAATAGTAGATTGTAAAAGCATTTTGAAAACTAATGGTAAATCAAGTAGCATCTCATCACATTCCATCTCGTCTCATCTTATCTCATCTCATGCGGTACACACCGCTAATTAGCTCATAACCTATTATCGATAACTCCACTCACCGTCCACGGCACCATCCACCGAACGGCAGTTTCCACATATCCGATAACTAGATTTTCTATCACTAGACCGTATTCCATCCACATCTGGCAATACGGCGAATTTCTTTACTTCGGCAATTTCCTTACCACCGACGCGTGGCCTAAAATTGCTCACTGTGGGCACTTCATGCCCATCTTTTGCAAACGAAACTTAATCTAACTAGTGTGTGGCTGCGCCAGTTCATGTCCATGACCGAGGACACGGCTATTCGAATAGTTTTTCACACTCTGCAGAGGTTGTACGGCTTTACCCACAAGATGTAATAATACCCTTTAATGCCGAGTACTAACTAATACACCTGATGAGGCGTATTGGTAGGGATATTACAATGAAACCCTTCGCCTACGTTAATACTAGAGCCGGACCCGCTAAACAATCTGGAGAAACGCTCATCTTTGTATCGAATCTTTACCCACGTCTAAATGGAGTTCACTAAGAATCTCTACCCATGTAGCACCGTGGAGATTCTCTAGGAATCCATATCCTACCTAGCACTTCCTTCTAACTTCCCACGGGTCCGAACCCTAATATTAGGCGGGTTACCGAGTCAAGTCCTTCCCATAAAGGACATATGAACGTACGGTGGGGGAACTGGTTTAGCGGCACTTGGGCTCGGTCCTTAACTGATTCGAGTAAGACTCCAGTTTATCATCATTCACCGTGTAGCCTTCTACTACTTCATCTTCCTTCAAACCACCTTACCTTCTTACCCGAATCAAAATCATCTCCAACTTTATTTTGGATTTTGGCAGCATTTCTTTTAAAAGTCACCACGGATAACATACGCTATCGGCGGGTTTAATTTCCCATACCCGAAGGTTTGTATCAACCGAACAAAATTTTAATCTTAACTATAGTGGGGCTAAGCAATGGCTACTGCCTATAACCTTAGTATTTTGTCGGTTGAAAACCAACCGACGAATCTACTAGGGTTACAAGAAATCGGATAATCAACCCTAGTTCAAATGCATCTATCGGGTATAGCTAAATCTACATAAAATATTGTTGATAAACATAGCATGCATGTTTCATAATCAAAATAAATATACTTTGCAAATATAGGATTTAACATGGTCAAAGTGGAAAATTGCTTGCCTGGCAGTTCCTGTTCTTGCTCCTGTTGTGGGGGTGATTCCGGTTCGCCCTGACGCACGTATTTCACTCCACGAACTACGTGTCGAAAGAAGTCGAATAAGAAGCAATCCAAACATTTCAATAAAACCAAGCATCGAACATGTCCAAGGGAAGATGACGTTAGGTTTAAGGGTTTCGAAATAAATTGCTGAACGGAGGTTAGGAAGTGTATATGTGCATATATATGTGTTCATATTAGTGGTAATGCTCTAGGGTTTTAGCTCATAGGTTTACAAGGGCAAAGAATAACTTCGACGAGGGATGTATGCAAAAATGTCTCATGAGGTAACAATGCACTAGATTAGAGGGGAGTTCTTGCTAAGCTTTTAATTCAAAAGTCTTTTACTCAAACGAGTTATAGGATACCACGGATATTTTAATGATGCTGGTCGGAAGGGGATTTATCCTAGGGCTATTCAAAGGAGATATATATATATATATATTGCATATGTTGGTTTAACTACTCAAAGAGCTAACCTTAATTCTAATCTCTACTATTTATATTCAAAAAGTTTTGAATCTTGAAAATGTATTTGAATCAAAAGATGGGAAATAATCTTAGGATTTCAGAACCGGTCTTAGATGTTGAAGAACCGGTCGGGAGGATGGTGGACCGGTCAGACCGGCGGCGCTCGGTTTTGGAATTTAAATAAAACAGAGAAAGCCGGTCGGAATGCGCCTTCCGACCGCTTGAATGCGCCTTTATGGTGTCGGAAACAGACTGGAATGAATGCGCTTTTACTCTGTTGGATGCGGAAACCCGGTTATGCGCTACTCCTTATTTGCCTGTGGGTTCGCACCAGAACGCCTGGCCCCACATGTCAGCGCCTCCTCCCTTACCTGGTTAGGATCGGTCGGTTGGGTTCGAGCGTGGCAGCTCGGTCTGTTGCTCGGACAGCTCAGGCTGGCGGCGGCGGTTGGTTCCGGTAGCTAGGGTTAGTGCTGGCGGCGGGATAGCTACGGTGGGTGGCAGCGGAGCTCAACTCGGCGACATGGCTGCTACCCCGATTGGCTAGTGAAGCTCAGGTGGTTTGGAGTGGCATCACCGAGGTGGCAGTGGCCGAGCTCGGGAAGGGAGGAAGTCCTGAGGCAGCGGTTAGCGGAGAGCTTGAGCTAAGGGTTGAGTGTTGGCTTTGGGGTGGAGAGCGAAGCTCGGCTGCTCCCTTTATAGCCGGAGGCGAGAGCTGGGCAAGGCTGCTTGGCTCACTGCTGAGCTTGCCTAGGTCCAGCGATGGGATGGGGCGGAGAGGAGTTAATGGCGAGGCTGAGCTAGGGCAGAGGAGAGGACTGGTCATAGGGGAGCAGAGGGACACCAAGGCTACAGCTATTGCTTGGACAAGGCTCAACGGTGGTCAGCGTAGCGAGGGGGAGTAGCGGGTGCACACTGTGGCATGACTGGACGCGTCCAGAGCGCGTCCGAAGTGGCATGCTCATGCCACCACATGTCCAAAGGAGATACATCGTGCACAAACACGTTAGCGATGACTGTGGAGACTAGACTGAGAGCTCTGCAAAAATTGGCACTGAATAGCACTTGGTGCAGTGCAAACCTTGATTGCCATGGTGCGACGTGTCTTAGCTTTCATCTGTGGAGGGCGGGACGTGTGCTACCAGAGTGGGTTAATGGGATGGGAAAGGTGAGGACAGAGAAAGATGCTCGTCCAATAAATTGGAGCAGCTTTGGCTGATGCATTAATAAGATTTCATGCGAGATGTCACTCTGGACGAAGGTGCTCGGTGCTCGCCTTTCCTGATTTCTGCACATAACTTGCCCATGTTTTTATACATCAGGGCTCTTGGGTAGGTGGAGAGGGTTGTGGGATTTTATCGAAATTTTCTAGGGAACATTTATAGGAGTTGTAGTACAACGCCCATTATTGCCCTAAGTTTTAATATTTTCATATCTTAATATTTTTGCATTGGCCCTCTATATTTTATGCTATATCTGGGTTAAGGATATTGTTAGGGTTCTTCAGGAATTTATTTGGAATTTTTGGAAAGACCGGGGAGAGGTAGACTTCACGATTAGGGTTTTGGGAAGAAAAGATTAAATAAGGAGAAAGGGGGAATTGGGGGTCGGAATCAGGGTTTCGGAGCGTGGCAAGGTAGGGAGATGGGTAGGGTGTCTTCGGGGCTTCAACACGATACTCGGGAACATTTGGTGGTGAGGTGTCGCGAGTGTATCACTGGATATCGCTCGAGCGAAGAGATGGGGGTAGATTCCCGGATTAGGGCTTAGATCGGAGGGTTGCGAGAGGGGTGAGGTTAAGGATAAAATGCATGCGATGATTAAGATATGCCTAACATGCAGGGTTTCATGCTAAAATGCGGGATTAGAAAATCAGGGCGTGACAAGTGGTGACCAGTCCCGTGGTCAGGGAGCAAGGCCGCACCGCTTGATGAAAGCTTGTGACTACCTGAGACGATTTACTCCCAGGCTCTCAAGAGGCGGTACCTCATCCCAAGCCAATCCGACGCCAGCCCAGAACGTGGCACCACCCACCGCTGAAGATGAAGTGGAAGAACCCCTGGAACGCATGTGGTACACCGCCAGTAACCCGCCCTCGGATGATGAGTGAGGCAAGTTTGGAAGAATAAGGACTGGTGTACCAAGTGTAGAATGTCCAAGTACCCTAGTAGTGTCGCTAGTGTGTAGGTAGAGCCTAACCCTACCCGTAGACGTTATTCCCTGTGTGTTGTTTGTGAGCATGTTGCAATGTGTGTGTTGTTTGTAATCATGTTTTGATGTGTATGTTATCAACCTACCAGTATGTCATGAACTATGTTTATGTAATAAAACTAGTTTGTTTCTCGTACGAATAATTCTCTTCTGCACTTCAAAATAGCATGACTTATGTTTTTCATAAATCTTCTCACCTCCCTATTTCAAAAAATAATAATTATGCACTCAACTAACATCAACTTTGAAAATCATGCAGAAAAACTTTTTGAAAAATTAAATAATCAAAATGTCAGGAAACCAGAACACCAGGAATGAAAATCCTAGTGGCAGTGGGCAGTTCGGAAGAATGCCAGGTCTGGCAGAGATATTATTAGCTATGGAACGAGGAAGGCAGCAGGTGGAAGCCAATCAGGCAAGGATGATGGAAATGCAAGCAAAAATGCTGGAACAGATCGCCGCCAAGTTAGCATCACCAACACTAGGAGCAGCATCATCGTAGGAGAACAATGGAAAAAGCAGATGGAGTGACTTTCAGCAAACCCACCCATCAACCTTTTCAAGCTCAGCCAAACCCCTCGATGCGGACGACTGGCTGAGAGACGTAGAGCGAAAATTGGAAACTATTCAATGCTCGGATAAGGAGAAGGTTTTATTTGCGTCTCACTAGCTACAAGGACCTGCCTCATCTTGGTGGATCAATTACTGTGAGGCTCATCAGCAAAAGGATAACATCACGTGGAAGGAGTTCTCCGAAGAATTTCGCAAGGTGCATATTCCTCCCGGAATATTTGCTCTTAAACGACGATAATTCCTTGATCTTAAACAAGGAAACCAGTCAGTGCTAGAATATCTGCACCAATTTAACTACCTGGCCAGATATGCAAAGGAGGACGCTAATACAGAGAAGAAGAAGAAGATGGACCAATTTGAGCATGGACTACAACCATCGCTCAAGTACCATATCTCCTCTCAGGTGTATTCTGATTTTCAAACTATGATCGATAGTCTGCTGAACTCAGAGGCTACAAGGAATACCCTAGAGGAAACCAGAAAGAGAAAAACCCACCAGTTCAGTAATTACCCTAATGCCACAAGAGCAAAGACTTGGGTCCCTACAACTTCAGGGGGACAGCAAAGGATGACGACCGCACCTGCACCTAGACTGCAAAATCTGACTCCACAAACACAGACCAGGTGTTTTAAATGTGGAGGTAATCACATACGCAGGGACTGTCCCTATAGCAACACGATGTGCTTCCACTGTGGAGATCTAGCACACCTCAGAAAGATGTGCCCAAGGAAATACTTGCCAATGGAGGTCACAAAAGCTCAAGTCAAGAATCAACAGAACCCTGTTGGAAGAGAGAAAGGAATGTTGAACTCCGGAGGACCAAACAGAGGACAGAATTTCTAGAAGATGAACAGAGGAAAACCGGCATCAGGAACGAACCAAGGACGTGTCAACCACGTCACCGCCGAAGGAGTCGCAGACGCGACAAATGTCATAATCGGTATGTTCTTGACCTACTCAAGACCTTCATTAGTATTATTTGATCCCGAAGCTTCCCACTCATTTCTTTCACTGAAGTTTGCTATGAAAAACCAAGTTCCACTATCTTCTTTAGAAAACCCCTACATAATTGAATCACCCGGGGCTAAGACGAAAGCTCAGTATAAGAGCTACGGGATAGAGATAGTAATCCAAGGAATAACATTCAAGGCAAACCTATTAGTCCTGGAGATGAAAGGACTAGATGTTATACTAGGAATGGATTGGCTATCCCAACACAAGGCAAAAATGGATTGTGAGAAAAAGATGGTGACCGTCGCTAGTTCTGACAACCAATGGGTAGAAATAGCTACCAATCATGCATTGTTAGAAGAACAAAATAAAAGGATATACAGTTTAGCTGTAGAAGGAGTGGCTCAGGTGCCAATAATAAGAGAATACCCAGATGTATTCCCAGAAGACTTACCAGGAGAACCACCAGACCGGGAAATAGAATTCACCATAGAGCTGCTACCTGGAACCAAACCTATTACTAAGCAACCCTACCGCATGTCCAAAAATGAACTAATAGAACTAATAGAACTCAAGAAGCAAATAGATGAACTGTTGGAAAAGAACTTTATTCAGCCCAGTACCTCATCATGGGCAGCACCGGTGTTATTTGCCAAAAAGAAAGATGGAGGGTTAAGGATGTGCGTAGATTATCGAGCGTTGAACGCCGTAACTATCAAGAATAAGTATCCCCTCCCAAGAGTTGATGATCTATTTGATCAACTAAAAGATGCAAGAGTATTCTCCAAGATAGACCTGCAACTGAGAAACTCCTGGACAGTTGCGGGCAATATGTCGCGGCTCCGAGAAATGGGGTCGTGACAGGTGAGCTGCAACGCAGGCCGTCAAGAAAGGTGGCAAGTGTGACGCACGCACCAAAGTGATACTAGAGGAGCCCGTCACTAGAGGGAAGACACTTGATGACGGGGAAGCCAGCATCTCGGAGAAGGAGGCCGCGGGAGGCAGTGGCGGCGATGGGTTGTTTGGTTGGAGCATGATAGCATGGAGGGGAGGCAAGCAAGTAGTGCAGCGGTGAGAGGAGGAGAGTGTTGGGGAGCATGGGAACGCAAGCGAGAGGCGTGGCGGTTATGAAGGATTACTATGTGGGATTAGGACGGGTTTTTCTATGGGTTTGGGTGGTCGCGGCTATGGCGAGAGTTGAGAGGCTTGGGCCTTTTGCTTGTTTGAATGCGGAATTTGAGCCGGCGTCTTCTATGGTTGATCATCCATCATTCTTTTTTGTTGTATGTCTTAGCACTATGCACTGATGCAATTGTCGATCATCCATCATTCTTTTATGTTGTATGTCTTAGCACTACGTACTGATGCAAAAAAAGAGTATTAGTGATGTATGCGTTAGTAGTACGCAGTGATGCAAAAAAATATAGATACAGATGTATGTTGCATGTGTATGTACCAGCTAGCAATTGTGAATGATAGACAGCGAGCAATTATGCATGCTGTAATCCTTGGCAGTAAAGAAAAACATAGTCTTTAAGAACCCTGCCGGATTATCCAAACAATACAGGAAACATGGATTTTATCGTTCAAACAGTAAACAAGTAAGTCAAAGGGTATTACAGACTTTTCACTATTCACCTTAGACCATAAAATCAAATCTCAGAAGCTATTTAGAATAAGGCAAGGGGTTATCAGGACTTCTCCACACTGGAGCTCATGGGTGCAGTTAAGCTTAAACTGACTTATGCATAAGCCGAAGCCGTCGAGAAGGAAACCTTAATTAGGACCTCCTTCAGCTTGCCGAAAGATACTTTTTAGACCAATCTGCAAGTTGCTTATCCAATCTCTCCTTTATGGACTAAAATTGGCTAGCTTTCATTCGCCGCTCCGGAGTCGGGAGCCCCAAATATTTTGCTTCAAACTAAACTTGCTCGATACCCAAAATAGCCCAGACACTGTGAGGTCACAAGAATACCCAACAAGCAATGAGCACTTCGCCAGATTTATTAGTTGTCTCGTAGCCATAGCATACATATCTAACACCTCCTCCACATGTTAGCTTGATGGAAATTTGCACGGAATACTAAAGGTTGTCATTGGTGAACAAGAGACAAGATATTGGCAGACTTTGATAGGGTATTAGGTGCCCTCAGAACCATCTTTATGCAAAAATGTAGACAAACCATTAGCCACAAATAAAAACAAGTATGGTGATAAAGGGTCATCTTGGCGAAGACCACGAAAGGGACGTAACAAATCCAGGAAGACTCAATTGACCCAGTTCACTCTGTCGTAGGTCTTTGACCGGTCAAGTTTATTATTCTTCCTCGTATTTTGTTGAATGGTACGCATGCAGTCAATAAATCAAAACATTGTCTATGATCATTCTCCTAGGCACAAAGACACTCTAATTTTCTGACACAATGTTGCCCAAGTATCAAGATGGCAACGGGGACCTGTTCCCTGTTCCCCACCAGGAATTCCTCCATCATCGGGGTGGGTATAGGGAGATTTAAGCCCTATGGGGGAACTGTTGTCCCCATCGGGTATGACGGAGACGGGGCTGTTAAGCCAACCCCATCCTCATTCCCTATGGGGTCCCACGAAAAATATGACAAGTGGGCCCATATACATAGGATATAAACACAAGACAGCATGCAGAACCCTAAATCCATTCGCATCTCCCATCCTCAATCCCTTACCAGCCACCGCCATGCCCACACCTCCTCCCAGCCTCCCACGCTACGCGCCGGCTGTCATCTTTGGTGGTCACCTCTGATGACCGCTATCTCCTCCAGCCTCGATGCCCGGCACACCATCCTCCTCGTCTAGCTCAACAACCCGAGCCACCTCCTGCAGCCATGAGATGGCATCGCACATCCTCCACAAGACCTCCTCCTCCTCCAGTCACAAGACGGGATAACATTGGAGTGGCTAGATGTCGAGCCACCCTCATAATCCTACTCGAGTTCTCGAGTTTGACGGCTCGAGCCCGACGCTGCGCGCCCTAGCAGCCGAGCCATCATCCTCCTCGCGTGGTCCTGCCTGACATCGCATGTTCACGGGGATGGGGACCCGTGGAGCCTTCTTCCCCGGTGGCATCGGGGAATGTGGAAAATGTGCCCCTGAGGCTGGGTTCAGGGTCGGGGAATGGAGGGTTTTGTGGGTTTGGGGGTGGGGCCATTCAACCATTCCCTGCCGGGGAATGGCCTCGTTGCCATCTTGGCTAAAGTGTGGCATCAATCGATTCACCAGGCATTAGCCACAGCTTTATACATCACATTACACAAGCTTATCGGACAAAAGTCTTTCAGTTCCTCCAGGTGCAGCTTCTTAGGGATCAAATAAATAGAAGTATCATTGAGCCTCTCTGACATGACACCATCCTATAAAAATTGATGTATCCCTCCGATCACATCAATTCTTAGAATCTCCCAATTCCTCTGAAAAAACCTGGCGGGAAAGCCATTTGGACCAGACGCTTTTATCGGTCCAATCTGAAATAAAGCATCTCCAATTTCCTCTATAGAGAAGGGTCTGCACAGATCTTCGCTCATACTGTCAATAACTTTTGCATTAATCAAACTAGTGGTTAACCCAGGCTTGCATGGGCTAACCGGAGAAACAAAAAAGGTAAATCTCATTTTCATAAATTTTGTTTTGAAAAATTGTAGGAAGTATAAATATAAGAGAAAGTCACGGATGCGCTTTTGAAAGATTGCTAGTAGAAACATGAAATAATTTCCTTGTGAAGAAACTATATGCTTAAATTGTGTACCGACTTAGATGATTTATTTGCATATATGCTTTTGAAATTGTGTTACAGTTGTATGTATGCTTTTCAAATGTGTTTTAGCATGTCTATCATCTAACTGGACATGTGTTCAGTCTGATATTAGATTCCAACAGATGGACTTTCTTTACGACCACATATAAATTCATGTATACGATGTGCTTTCTAGACAGGGCTTTTGGTTTTATTAATGATTGACACATACAAAAATGTATACTTAACTGGAATGTATAGATTATTATATAAGTAACATGTATATGTATAAGATATCATAGGCATAATAATCATCTATATGCGATCTAAGCCATAAATAATTTAGATATATAACTTGATTTTCTCTTTTTATAATGCTAGAAGGTATTGAAGTTGAAGACAAGCCTTTTAAGATCGCTAATAGAAGTTGAAGTTCAATCCAACAGAAGCGTTTTGACATCATAGAGAAGATACATGGCCTACAGGAAGTCGAGCCCCAGCAAATTAGCATAGGAAGATAGTAGACTCCACGTCTGGATCAGACTATCTAAGTCTTCTCGATGCATATTCTGGTTATCAGCAGATAAGCATATGTCGAGAAGATGAGGAGAAAACCTCCTTTGTAACTCATTTTGGTGTATTCTTTATTCAATAATGCCTTTTGGATTCATAAACGCTAGCGCAACATACCAGTGTGGTATGCAACTAGCCCTCTATAACCAAATCAGTTGCAAAATTGAAGCTAATGTTGACAACCTTGTCGTGAAAACAAAACAAAAGGAAAAACTACTCTTGGACCTCCTTGAAACCTTCACAAATCTACGAAGAATGCTAAACCCCAAGAAGTGCGCTTTTGGAGTCGACGCTGGAAAACTACTCGAGTTCCTAGTCTCCCACCAAGGAATCGAAGTTAATCTCGAGAAGATTCGGGCCATAAGAGAAGTGAAGTCCCCAACATCCGTACGAGATGTCCAGAGATTAATGGGATGTATGGTGGCACTAAGCCATTTCATATTACTCGGAGTTGAGGACATCCATTCTACAAGCTTTTACAACAACACAACGGCTTCAAGTGGACACAGAAATCAGAAAAGGCATTTCAAGATCTCAAGAACTATCTTTCAACCCCCTTATGCTGGTCGCTCCCAACCTAGAGGAAAAACTATTCCTCTACATAGCGGCCGGACCACGAACAGTAAACGGTGTATTGGTGGTGGAACAAGAAGACCTGGACAACCACAGAAAGATCCAGAGACCAATCTACTACATCAGCGAAGTCCTCCATGGACCCAAGCCGTGCTACACTCAAGTACAAAAGCTTCTGTACATGGTGCTAACGTCTCCCACAAGCTACAACATTACTTCCAAGCCCACAAGATCATCATTCCATCCATCTTTCCACTCGATGATATCCTCCGTAATAGAGATGCCATCGGAAGAATCTCTAAGTGGGCAATCAAACTTGGAGAGTTCGATATCCGCTTCTGTGCCATGGACCGTGATCAAATTGCAAGTGCTTGCCGACTTTGTCGCTGGGTGGTCCGAGCCCAAGCAGCCTAGCAGCTCCCCAGCCAACAACATCGAAGTATGGACCTTACACTTCGACGGGTCACTAACTCTCAACGGCTCGGGGGTTGGGATAGTATTAACTTCACCGATAGGAGAATGCTTGCAATCTGTAATGTAGATTGATTTCCCGGCTACGAATAACATAGCCGAGTACAAGGGTTTGTTTGCTGGTCTCTGAGAAGGTTCTGCACTTGGCATCCACTGCCTTTTCGTGAGTGAGGACTCACAATTGGTGGTGAATCAAGTTCGCAAGGAGTATCAAATCTCGGACCAAACCACAGTAGCTTACCTTGTGGAGGTGAAGAAGCTGGAGAAGAATTTCATTGGACTCGAAGTACAGTATATTCCAAGGAAGAACAATAGCCGAGCCGATAGTCTTGCCCATCTAGCATCTTCACAATCTCCATGTCCACCCGGGACCTTTGTAGAAAGGATCTCGACGCTGTTCATAGCTTTAGTAGATGACAAGGTTGGTTCTGCGATATCTATAGGGGCTACGGCTGAAGGGATCGTAGACCACGAGCCCTATAACCATTCAAGGACATCACCAGGTATTGACGCTCTAAGGGGAGTCGCGGGGCAACTCGTAGCTTCCCTCGATTCTAAAGATTCGTGGATAACCCCCATCCGCATGTACTGTCACAATCGGATAGTACCCAAGAATGACACACTATCCGAGCAAATTTCTCGACGAGCCCAGATGTATACCCTGGTTGAAGGGGTCCTCTATTGTAGAGGAGCCCACGGAAGAGGGGTCCTCTATCGAAAAAATCGATGCACACTATTCTATTCTATTCTATTCTATTTAGTAAATGTGTGTGTATACATATATATGGAATCAGGAATAACAATACATACGAAAAATGTACTTACAGAATGTTCGTTGGCTATCTTAGCCAGCGAACACCCCACGGCTGCTCGATCTGTGAGACCCACATTTTTCCTATTCACTAGAGAGGCTGGTTCAAATCACTCTCCAACTCCCTTCCTCACGCTACTCTAGTCCCAACTGCCGCTCACCCTGCCAGATCTGAGACTAAAGGCCTTTTTGGAATAAATGATTTTTGTAGAAATTTCATAGAAATGGAGCCTTATAGGAAAAGAATTGGGTTTGAAAATTCTTATAGGAATCCTTCCATTCTTTCACTTTTGGAGGAATCTAAACATCCACCTCAAACCTCATGTTTTCATTCCTTTGAGAAGTCTAATACAACATGTGTTTTTATCTCTCCTCTTCTCTCTCTAATCAAGAAACATTTGCTAGAAAAATTCCTATGGAGCATCCAAACAGCTATTTTATACAAGTTATTTGTTTTCAGTTCATGCAGGAATCTAGAAGACATGATCATATAATTTTTCCTATTCCTACATTTTTCCAATCTTGCATTTCAAATGGGCCCTAAGTCATTGCCACCCACGTCCTCACCGCTGGAGGCTCATACACGTCGAGTTACTGCAGACAAGAGGTGCCCACCACGATCCTCTACACGCCTCTCACCAGCCCTCCAGATCTAGGTCGTCACCAAAGTTGGTGTTCGGCTGGGAACTCGAGCCATTTCATCTGGTTGTCACACCATGCTCTCCATTGGCCCTGTCCTGCTCCTATGCTCCATCCCCAAGGATAGTTGAGGCTCAATGGATAAAACACACAGGAAAGAGTGTCAACAAATTAAAGCCTCTAAATTGGGAAAACACATGGATCAACTGTAAAAGGTAGAAAGAAATATATCTTCAACCCTTGTTGCCGTGCACCGCTGCCACTGACTAAGAAGGGCTCAAGCACCACGTAACCATCAAGTAGGCTCTTCCTTCGCAACCACGAAACCCCACAGTGAGGATGCACATCAATGAAATGTCCAACAATAAATTCCAAATGCTCAGCTGTTGATTTGGGGAACGGTAACTCAACCTCTTCAGCGGTTCAGCCATGCAGGAATGGATGGGGTGGGGACTTAGGGAGTGGCGCTATGAGTGGGGATGACGGATACGACGAGCGGAACCAGTGACGACAGTGATAGCCACTGACTGTTTTTTCTTCTCCCCTGCGATTGCCGCCTCCTGTGGCCACTCTCTCATGGCCTCTAGCGTGGTGGTCGGCCTAGGGAGGGGAGTGGACTGGGTAACAAAGCAGGGCAAGAAGGAGGATGGAGAGGAGCGGCAATGGCTCGCACTGGGGAAGAGAGGGATGATAGAGGGCAGGAGGAGCAGGGGTTGGCCCTTGCAGGGGTGCCGTAGAGTATGGCAAACTATAACCGTGATACTATCAGACAATTAGCTAGACAAATTTAAGGTTAGGTGTGATAAATTATGATCAAGAACTAAAAAAATTCTTAAATGTGTCTATGTCTTCGGCCCTTAAGAAATATGCATCAGAGTAGGACGAAGCGTCCTTCAAATTTTGTGACCCTATATGATATGGTACGGTCTCTGTCCAGAAGCTACTATTTAGAGTTAAAATATGTTGAAATGGAAGAAAATATTGAACTTCTTATTTGTCTTGTCTTGCGTGGATATACTTTGACATAATGTGAAGTATCTACTTCTAGAGATAATCATGACGTCCACTTCAATAATTGAAAAATACTTCTTTTTTTTTCGTTAAACCCTTCTTTATCATGGACTGACATCGACTCATAAACGGATATCGATAAGACAACAGTTTACGAGACTCCTAAATTGCATTGCCGGCATATCTGAGTTAAGAAAAAAAATAACATATCTCGTGTTCATGATAATATATGGCGTGGTCTTTTTATCTATTTATGAATGGTAATATAGGGCCTGTTTTGGTGAAGGCCGAGCTTGTTTGATTGGTATATTAAGATTGTCAATATCTATCACATATTTCTGCCAAACTCGATTAAGGTTAGACGATTAAAATATATGCCATATTTTCTCAAACCTAAGAGAATATTTGGCACACTTTTCCGAGTTAGTGACAAGTGAGACCCATGTTGCAGGAAAGAAATATTGTCACAAGTGTGAGGGTGAATCAAACAGGTGTCTAACTCAGTTAAACTTGTCTAACTTATGGTATGGTGAAGTGTGGCACGATTAGGCACCAATCAAATATGCGTTAAAAAATTCTTTAGCATACGAAATATTTTTGCCTAATTTAGCTAATTTGTGTCCAAAAGAAATGGAACCACAAATATGACAAGATTAGCCAAAAAAAGAGTTTATGATGTGTGAATCATAAACTAAAAAAATATGATAAACTATGGTTTAGTATGAACTAAACACTAGGATAACTTTTATAATAAATTATCGTAAATTGCGACAATTTATGGCCTCTAGCCAACGCTTCCATAGATACTTTGGACAGTGCATCTTGTCTAGTCCTCTTTTACCATGGTGTTTTCACCCCTCTACGGGTGAAACCTCATGCACCGTCACAAAGTTATAAGATTTTTTAAAATATTTTTCTCATAAATCGCAAATCTACAACACCGATTGTGAAAATTTCAAAAACATGGCGCAGTCGGATGAGCAATGGGTAAAAAGTGGTAATCGGTAATTGGAAGCAGCTGATTTTCAGACGTGTTGGCCGACTAGACCCTGCTGCCATGAACAGTTTGGCTCTGTCGGCCACCGCGGAGCCGATGGGCTCTTTTCGGCCTCTAATTGGTCAATCCATATCGGTTCGGCTTTTTGCTAGCCGATTACTACTTTTCGGCCATTGCTCAGCCGACTGCGCTATATTTTTAAAATTTTACAATCTGTGTTGTAGATTTGCGATTTATGAGAGAAAACTAATATTTTTTTAAAAAAATCTAAAGTTGCACCCCACCACCATCAGCGTCAGGAACTCATCCGAGTACACTCTATTTTACAACCTAAAACAAGCTCACGTCCTGTTACGCAAAGCTTCCACGTTTTCTCGAAATATCCGCATCATTCTATAGAGAATAACCCCTTCGATCTTATACCGAAGGAATTTGATTCAACTCTGATGACCTTTAAATATGAGCCTTCCGTCGAACGGGTGGGTCCAATTGGGCACATGCAACTGGGAGATGCATATGCAACCCTATGCGATCTGTGTTTTGGATGCTTTCAACCGATCATATCCTATGGTTGTTTTTTCACACTCTAGATCTCAATTATCGAGGTGAGAGAGAACGGCAAATATTAAAATAGAAAAAATACAACATGACACACAAGCTGTTGGGAAGAGAATAGTCCACGCAAGTAAATGAAACTAAAGAAACAAGATGCTTGCACTTGGCATATGTTCTTTGAACACAAGTGCGGCGGTTATAAATTATGCCAACCATCAGTTGACTATGATCAGATGCTACGTCGAATGATGCACAGTTAGCATCTGCAGATATCATGTGATTCTTTATTTTTTGAAGGATCAAAGGCCTTGAGAGCCAGGGAACTAATTAACTTCGTTCATTATCTTAACAAAATTACAGGGGAAGTTTAAACCCAAGCAAACTGAAACACAAGGAACGGTAGTGAACATCATGAAAACATATCCGAAGACGAACGCATCGGCAAACTTAGACGGCACCCATCGGTCTCGAAGGTGTCGTTGCGGAACAAATGAACGCTATTTCTGTATCCACATGGTTTGTTGTGTCACCTGGATAGAAGTGCAAAGTTTGTTTGACCTAAAGCTGAATCAACAGCATGTCTGGCCCTTTGTGGCTGTTTATGTTTCTCTTAATCCAGAAGCGCCAGAGCAGTAGCAGAGTATTAAGATAACATGCACTGAACATATCGCATTTCCTGCTCCGAGGCTTCGTTCTTGCTCCTCCGGTTCTCTCTAACAGTTTGTCATCTGACATCGGTACGGTCTGTAGAACGCAACTTCGAGTATCCGTTGCTATTGCAATATATCTGCGAAACCAAATAAATTTATAATATCATAAAAGTATTATTCAAGACAAACATGCATCTGATTTTAAAATACCTAATTTAATATTTTTAAAACGGTAGTAATGTACGTGTATGTTACAACAGAACAAAAGAAAGATGTCTAGAGACATTGATAAAACGGTCATTCATTTTTATGAACAAGCATGTTAAAAGTGATGCGCATGCGGTTTTCATAACAATCACTGACGTCTTTCTCTCACTTCCTTCCCTCTCTGACGATCACCTATGTTTCTCCCTTCCATTCTCTTCGTTATCCCCTTAGCTTTGTCCCCGACTTTGTCGTTTCTTCATTCTGCCTTGTTCTGCCATCCAAAGAAAATTTGTCTCATTAAGTTAGCCCCAATCACAAGAACACATGATAGTACAAACTAACAAACGACACAAAGAGACTGGCATTTGATAAACTGACAACAACCGGTGGATAAATAGGAACCAGACAAAAGTGCCAAAGGAAATTGGTGGATCGCTTGCACAATATGCGAATCATGTATGTCATTTTAGGCTTTTCATTAGTATCTAGCTTGCTCGGCACGTATAGCATGCTCTTTTATTTTGAAGTATTTAATTTTTCGTTAAGTGATTCAATTGTTATACATAGTTTCTTACTTTTCCTTTCATTTGACAATATTCTTTTCGGTATCACACTGCTACAGAAAAGTTGATCACTGACGGGCAGAAAACATTCACCACCGACGATGCAAGGTCCATCAGAAACTTATCGTCAGTGGTGACTACCGTACCACTAACGGACAAAGCATCCGTCAATGGTGACCAAGTACTAGTGACGGGCCGATCTAGACGCCCGTCAGCGGCGACTTATTAGTGATGACGACAATAAGTTACTACTGATGGCCATAATCTAGCCACCCGTCAGTGGTGACGACAACAAGTCACCATTGATGGATGGTAGTTTAGCCGCCTGTCAACGGTGACTTATTGTCCTAGCTGATAAAACCAGCTTTGCTGGCTAGCCTCACAATTTGCTAGCCACGCTTTCTGAAAACCCAGCTGCACAGCCTCTTGGCAGCCCCAGTTGCAAGGCACAAGCACATATCATCTGTCCTTAATGGATTAATTATACACATAAATAAACAAACCAAGCATATAGTAATCTATTCTTATAATAGACAAGCTAAAAATTAAGAAAGTTTATATGGTTATATCCGGTGAGAGCCTTAATTATCATATTTACATTTCTAGAAGCAAGCTAAAAAGACAAGAGGAGCAAGAAGTGTAAACTTTTCTTATTAGATTTACAGCAAGAGAAGTGTAAACTTTCGGTGGCAATAGGGCAACTCCTCCTCCACCTGCATCGGGCGTGGTGGCTCCTCCTCCACTGCATGGCGGGCGGTTCCTCCACGCGGCGACAGTGGCAGCTTCGGGGGCGGCGGCTTTGGGGGCAACAACGGCTCCTCCACGCAGTGGCAGCAGCTTCGGGGACAGTGGCTTCTCCACGTGGCGGCAGCAACTTCATGCGCGACGATGTTCTAGAGGTGCGGGAAAGGCGAGGCGAGCGTCAAGGAGGTCATGCAGCGCGTAAGAAGAGAGAGAGAGGAGAGAGAGAGAGAGAGAGAGAGAGAGAGAGAGTTTGAGTCTGAGTGAAGTGGGAAAAAACCCTAAGTTACGCGAGACTTAACTCACATAGAGGCTCACCACTGACAAGAATTTTAGTCGAACCTTAGTGACATGAAGCCACAACACTGAGGGCGAAATACTTACTCGTCAGTGCTGACCAATCGCATCACAGATGGGTAATAAATTCACCCGTCAATGGTGACCCCGTCGCTTTGTCTTCAATGAGTCGCTCTGTTTCCCACACAGAGTCACTTTGGCGTCAATGGGTCGCTCTATTTTCCTATGATATAAAACCCCATTCCTCTTGCACTACTGTAAAACCTCGTTCCTCTTGCTCCTTCGCTGCTCCAAGCCGATTGCGCCACCGCCGCCCATGGACTCGGTGGTTAGCAGGTCATCCAACTATTCCTCCGACGAGGACAAGCCAAAGATGGTGGTCTCCTCCAATGAGGAGACCGACGTCTCCGATGAGATGTTCTTGTTCTCCTCTGATTGGTCGTGGATGGATGAAGAGGAGGAGGAGGAGGAGATAGCGAAGGAAGAGGATGAGGTAGGATGAAGAGAAGGAGGAAGAGCAGCAGGAGGAGATACCGACGAAGGAAGAGGACAACGAGGACGAGGAAGAAGACAAGGAAGAGGAGGAGAATGATGACTCCGACTTCGACAGTGATGACTCTGATGATGGTGCGAGCTCCACGCCTCAATCCAGCATTTACGATGTCGACGGCTCGCCAAGGAGGAGCCGTAGGATCGCGTAGATAGCTGGGTTCCATGGCATTTTGCTGTAATGATTTTGTAAATGAAGTTTGCATTGAATGAACTAAATTTTACTACGCGTCCTTGAACATCACCGACTCTATGGCAGAAAATTCCTGATAGGTTACCACTAACGGGTAAAATGCCTTTAATGCATCATTGACTCGAGCAAAAACTTATCCGTCTGTGATGTGAAGCCACATCATTGAGCTAAAAAAGAGACCCGCCTGTGTTAACCGTCACAGACGAGTCATTTTCCTACCCGTCAATGGTGTTATCTTGTGACACAAACTTCAGCCGCATGGTGAAGTCACCACTGACGGGTAGGTTGGTGGCCCGTCAGTGGTGTCATATGGGGACACAAACTTGAGCCGCATGGTGAAGTCACCACTGACAATTTGCGATCTACCATCAAAAGTCTATAGTACATCTGATGGGTTGCACATTGCCCGTCAGTGATGACTGATTAGGGATGACTTTTTCTGTAGTAGTGTCATGATATGTTTTTATGAGCTTCTAATGATTTTGATAAGAAATTTTCTTTGTTTTGACAATATACAAAATGAACTATGATGGTCATTTGTTTCTCAAGTTATGCGGTAGCATGTCTTGTTCAAAATTAGTGTGACATTATCCTGTCTTTTAAAATTCATATTCGTTGCAACGCACGGCGCCATCTCCATGGCAGGTTTTGCAAATAGCTCATTTTCCTTCTTTCGCCTCTTCATTTAGGGTCAGTTTCATTTGTCTATTGACAACTGATCATTGCGGTGAATATTTCTTGTGTTTCTTTTATTTTGCATGAGATACAACTTACGAATAATTATTGTGCAACAGTCTTCCACCTATGCCCCTTATGCCCCTGTGCTAAGTCCTATGCCGCTCTGCTGGATGGCCTCCATGCAAGGAAGCAATTGACTTCTATGTTTTGGCCTTCACTTTTCTTTTCTCGGTTTTGACCGTCTTGGTCCTATTTTATGATCTTGTACATAAATCTTTTTGAATTTTGCTTCAACACACCCAATTATAAAAGTTTATGACTTTTGGTGTAAATCAACAGCAAAGATCAAAACTTATCTCTTTAATTTAAAAGGGTGGTATAGTCTATTTCCCTGGTGGAAACACTCGGCTCTCTTAGAATCCAAGTTACATGGACAACCTATCTTTTTAAATAAAACTTCTTGCACGAGGAAGATGCATGATCGATCAATTCTTCTTTAATTACTTGATTTGTTCGTGCTTTTTGTGAAATTGAACCCACAAACAAGAGAGGTTTGCCGTTAATTTCGATGAGAAATGAACATTCTACGAGTCAATGCAATTGTACAAGCATTAGCGGGGAAAGGATCTAAACAAGCAACACTGTAAATAAACGAACTTGCACGGACAATAGTAAATGAGCACAACCTCATGAGTCAGCAGCAATTCAGCCAATGAACACACAAAAAGATCTCACGAACACATGAACACTTTTAAAAGAAAAAGAACACAACACAAACACATATAGATCCAATAATCGACAACAATTTAGCACATAAACATACATGAATCTCACGAACACATGAACACAAACATATATGCATGGATCTCATGAATTGGCAGCCAACAATTTAGGTCATTATCTCTAGATCAATCAAACACATGAACACGCATGGTTGGATCCAGACACACGTGATGGTAAAGGCGCATTAATTAGGGGTGGAGGGAGATTTAACAAGGAAGCGACACGCCATAGACGAGTGTGGGCTGGGGGTTGGGGCTCCAATGGCAACGTGATCCAAGCATCGATGGACTCCAAGCAGCGTGGGAGTACTGGCAGGCGACGGGAGGGCTCCAAGTGGCGAGGGAGTTTTCCATTAAGGTAGTCTAGGCTGGCGACGAGTAAATCTAGCAGCTATGGTTTGAATAACAAATCCATCCTCATGTAAGGAAGAGAGGTGTGCGACTAGGACAGCCTGGCTAGGAGGGGAGGCGGCTTGGCCGGAGCGGTAGCGATAGACGACGGCGGCTTGGAGAGAGGCTAAGATGAGAGGAGAGAGAGAGCACAGGTTGAGGTGGGTTTTATTATTTTTGTTGTCCAATTTATTTAGAGAAAAGTGCACGAATTAGTTAGAGAAGAGAGATTTGTGTGAGTTAGTTAGAGAAGTGTTTGTAGGAGGGAAGGATGTGACACCACTATAAAAGATATGACACAACCGGTACTATCAACTCGAATTTATAAGATAGTATACATACAATAATTAATGTTTGAAAGTTTAGCTCTAGATATAAGATGACAAGTTTTAAAGAAGCGGAGGGAATATTACAGAGAGTATTTCTAATGAAGGAATTATACAAGAATCAGTTCGATTACGGAGGAATTCGTGCGTTCCGAAACTTTTTCACTTGTAGAAAATGCAAGGAAAAGGAACCAGTCATTTTTCTAGAAAAGAAGGGGCAAAAATGTCAACATCAACTCTGTTGAAGCCGTAGCATCTCATGATACTCATCTCCTGAATCCCATCTACTCGTTCACGGAGAACTAAATTGCCCTGTAGGCCACAGATAAACCAGTTTCTATTTTCCACCCATCCTTTCTTTTTCCTCTGGCCGAAGTAAATCCCTAGCCCATGAAATGCAGCAAAGCAAGTTGTCTTTGGTTTGGAGCGAAATTCCCGGATGTATAGACTTGATCGAGTGCCTTATCTGAAATCGACGTCGATGCCGGGGCGTCAACTCGCATTCTTCAGCCTCACGACATTGTATACTACTACCACCAGATAAGCTATGATGTTTTTTTTTAGTCTTAGCATATTCTTTTAATATATAATAGATAGATACACGAGTGTGATAAGTTTAACTTAAATACCATGTATATCGAGAGAAACAGGAGAACAAATGAAAATTCTATGTATCTGCGAGTAGGCAGTACTGAGTTTCGCTTTTTCTCTACCTGTGCTGTTGTTGTTTTACCTACCCATGCAGCTCTTTTGTCCTTCTACACCGTGCCTCTTCTCTAGCAAAGGCGGTTAGCCAGATAGGGTTAGGGTTCATCCCCACTGGGTATAAAGAAAGGGTAGAATGTCGTGGCCCTGGCTTTTAGCTTCGGCTGTGCTGCTGACTATTGTTTCGAAGAGGATAGTAGGCAACGTAAAAGCAAAAGACGGTGCTAGAAGCCGATCAAGGGCAGGGTGGTGGCTGTAGCAAGCGGAGCCTCAAGTCACAGATCATGAAGAAAATGAAACTCGGCGGAGTTGTTGGAGATGGGTAGCGAGTGTACTATTATGCTAGTGGTAGCGTGTTAGTCGCCCTAAAGATGAATACTAGTGAGTAGTAGCTTTACCATTTTCTTCTGTGGATCTCTATTCAGCATAGCAAACGGAATTTGAATTTTTAGATTTCATAGCACGGTAGATTGATTTCGTCTGAGTACTATCATACCCAACCCCGGCCCCGGGCCTACGGTAGCGTACAAACGGCACGGCGCATCTCCCAACTTACCACCACCCACCTCGAACCTCAACGACTTTAAAAAACATCAAACGCCGCAGCCGTCCCGGAAGCAGCCATCCCGAATCCGACGGTCCGCGCGCCGCCCGCCGTGTGCCACGGTACCTGACCGCATCCTTCCGGCTCTTTTATTACTTCCTTCCTCCCCCACCCACGCCCACGCGCACCTCGCCACGCCTCCTCCTCACACCCCGAGATCGGAATCGGCACCTCCCCCGCCTCCGCCATGGCGCCGTCTCTGCTGGGGGTAAGCTTCTCTCTCTCTCTCTCTCTCTCTCTCTCTCTCGCTCGCTCTGCGATGTTGTTCTACGGTGGTGGTGACTTTTTCTTCTGGTTCTTGGTTGGTTCCTGCAGGGGCTCACCAAGTCGCTGGCCATGACGGTGCTCTCCGAGGTCGGGGACAAGACCTTCTTCGCGGCCGCGGTACGCCTCCACCTCGCCTCCTCACTCACGCGTTTCCAGTTTCCCCGCTCTTCTTTTTCTTCTTCCTGTTGTTGTGTAATTGCGATGCCTGCCCCGCCGCCAGGATGTGTGGCTGCGTGGGTAGATGGCCCAGGACCCCTCCCGCGCGAGCGAGGTGTTCGACAATATGCCACCGTCGGCGGTGCCTGCTGTGCTTTGGGACTTGGGAGATAGATCAGGTCAGGGGAGTCTCCGCTGGGTTCGGCGATAGGGTCGTGTGGTAACTGTAGATTCCGGCGAAGCAGTGAACACGTAAGCTTACGGAGTCAATTCTTGGATCAATAGCTAGAATTAGCTAGTTAAAAATGAGATCTTTGGTTAAGCAGTGGGGAAGTTAGCTAAGAATAGGGGCTCGGTTAAGTTTTTGCTCCTTTTTCCTTTTGAAAAGTAGTTTCTGCTCCTCTATTGGGGGAATCGGCTGGGAATTAGTTGTGTTCTTGGATGAATAAGCCTGCGGCACCTGTTCTGTTCAGCTCAGTGCGCATGGGATCCACGCATTTAAGAAGGAACACGCACATAACGAGTGGCCTTCCGTTTGTTGGAGCTGTTGCGCTTGCGGAATTTGCTAGCGTGCTATATTAGTTGGATACTCCACTTCCGTAGGACTGTTGCTAGTTTTGATGAGATGCTTGTCCTTTTCCACCAGAACTGTTTCAGCACCAGGGTAACCTTAGAAACATCGTAGCTGGAGTGTTACCTCTTCAGGGGATGATGGATTTGACAGGGTCAGGAGTAGCAAGCGAAACATATTCCTTTCTAATGATGCACTCATCAATATTCTCCACTCCAAAAAAGTTCTTTTACTCTGTTTTCTTTCTTTTGGGGTTTGAGCACTGTGTTTACCCACGTTTACTATTTACCTTTACAAGATTCTGGCCATGCGCCATCCCCGGAAGCTCGTCCTGGCTGGCTGCCTATCCGCATTAACAGTGAGTATTTGTAAAATTTTACATGCTCTAATATAGTTCCCTGTTTTTTCTACTTGACTGAGTGAGTTAAAAATTCTAGGTGATGACAGCTTTATCAGCTTCTCTAGGTTGGATTGCACCAAATCTGGTAAGTGATATTGTAAGAATTTCTGGACCTACCATACACAACTTTTAGTGTATAGCAAGAAACAAAATTATATTTTCATCACTTATTCGCTTCAGTATGTCCAAAGGCCTCTGCGTATTTTTCCTAGATTCTGTATAAAATACAGAAGGAAGCATATGACTCCAGTGTGGTTGTTAGTATCTGAACAGCAAACAAGCAAAAAAGAAGAAACCCATCTTAGAGGGATTTAGTGAAATTGTGCTAAGTTCTTCAAATATATTACGTTGATACTTGATAGAAGTGTCTATTTTTCTTTTGAAATGAAGAAGTACGTTCATAATCTTTGTCATGATAGTACTTTTACTTAAATGTTGCAACAACAGTCATTACAGTCTTCATAAGTATAGTAGTTGAACCAATGGTTGGGCTCCTCAGAATCTGGTAGTCGATATTTGTACTAACCCTGTTCCTATCAACTGTTTCCTTGTGATGGTATCCCAATTTTTCTTTAAAAGTTTGGCCTTGCAAGAAGCTGCGGATGACAGTATTTTGTTGGCACAGATATCACGTAAATGGACCCATCATATTACCACCCTGCTGTTCTTTGTGTTTGGCATTTGGTCGTTGTGGGAAGGCTTCAAAGAAGACGGGTACTGATCTGCTTGACTGCTTGTTTGCCTTTTCGTTTAGTTAACCTCTTACTTGTTTTATATGTCTGGCATTTTAGTGAATACTTCAGTAACTAACTAACTTCTATTGCAGAGAGTCAGAAGAATTGGCTGAAATGGAAGCAAAGCTGGTGGGCAAATCTCATGCACGCCTTAAGCTTTATTGCACTGCAGTTCAAGTAATTTATAGCTAAGTTGTGCCAAATTTTCAGGATGCGGACTTTAAGAGTAACAAAGGGGAATCTAAAAATAAATCTAAGGTCAGTACATGAGTGACATTTCCATTTTGGTCATCTTTTTTTATCAGAGTGTTGCCGGATTGCTGCTTTTATTATTGTCAATTTTCTATTTCAACACTGTCAAAATAGAATTCTTAGAATAAAATATAAAATCCTTCTTCTTTCTTTTACCATCCTCAGAATGAGTCCTGGTCTATCTAGGAAGATATTATACTTTGGCAATTCCAGTGGAATGTGTTTCTTATGCATGCATTTGTTTTTGCTTGCTCCAAGTTATACTGAGTTATGATTCTGTTGTATATCTTGCTTGCTCACAGTGTTCTTTCTCTTCTTCAACTACATGATCTTTTATAGTGAAAAGAAATGAAAAAGAAAACTATTTGCCCACCTGCATGTATATCTCTTTTTCATAATTTGTGTGGAGAACTATTTATTGTATTTAGCAGACGAGTAGTATACAAAACTTGCTTACTGAGGGGCTAGGGTGAGCTCGCTTTCTTTTTACCCTTTTTCAGTTAGTGTCCTTTTCTCCCCCTTTTTACATCAGCCCATCAGGCATCACATATTAATTTGGTTGTGTATGCTTATCGGGATGTGCAACTCAAATATTTGTCAAATGTTAGGCAAATGATGATACGAAGAAACAGCAAAGATCATTTCTCATGCAGTTCTTCTCACCAATTTTTATAAAGGTATCAAGTACTGATCATATGCGAGAAATGGTTAACAATAATATTATGCCTGTGGTTTCACCAGAATATTGTCTGTGTCCATTGATTTGTGTGCTGTAGGCATTTTCCATTACGTTCTTTGGCGAGTGGGGTGACAAGAGCCAGGTAAGTTGTATAATTTTTTTTTCAATTCCCCTCTTTGCAGAGCACCTGTTGATGTTATTAGTAGATGATATTTTTTTGCTATATTGCTGAATCCCTTCTCAGATTGCTACTATTGGCTTGGCTGCTGATGAAAACCCATTTGGTGTTGTCATTGGCGGAGTCATGTACGTGCTCGCTGCTTCTTTTGTTGTCCTCTGTATGCTCTTTCTGGATGGTTCACTGATGAAATCTCTTACTGTGCTTAGAGCTCAAGCACTCTGCACTACTGCTGCTGTCATGGGAGGGAAGAGCCTAGCCTCACAGATATCCGAGAAGATGGTACGAACCTTTTTCTGAACTCTGTTTTTCGTGCTCCCTGCAAAGCGCTAAAACGTCCTACATCTGATGTGATGCTTATCTCGTTGTAGGTCGAATTGTCGAGTGGAGTGCTATTCCTATTGTTCGGCATCATGTCCTTATTGTCAGGACCAGAAGGACAATTGTAATGTCTCCAGGAACTTCAGCAGAATTCGTTACCAAGCTTGCTTTCATTAGACTTGTCTTATTTGATGTGTGATGGCGACGAATGCCAGCCGTCCTTCATGAAGAGGATGGCGATTCCTTAGTTTAGTCAACACATTGTAACATTTTGACTTCTGATTCATAAATAACAATATGTTACTAAAAGCTGTACTTGTTGCTGCATGTTGGTCCCAGCCCCTGAAAGTCTTCAGTAAGACTGGTGAGAAGTTGCTTTTCGTTGCCATACATTTTTTCCTTGGTCACGATTGTGCTAAATCTGGAAAGGTGATAGCCCAGGTACTAGTAGCACCTACTTACACCCATTAAGACATATTCCATCCATCCAGAAATGTAAGACGTATTTTAATTAGTTAAGATAAGATTTTGACTAATAATTACTCTACTAATATACGGTTTATGTGATATAAAAATCATAATCATAAGTAAGTACATTTAAATATGAATCTAATGATATCAATTTTATGTCATATAAATCATATATTAATAAAATAATTATTGGTTAATCTTTGTCTTAACTAATCAAAATACGGCTTACATTTCCAGACGGAGGGAGTACCTTAGAAGCTCTGCCTGTAATACCCTAAAATTACAAAGAATTTTGACCTAAATTAGAAGAAAGTGATCAAAAGTTGATTTTTTTAAACCGTAAGTTATATGAAAAATCTGAGACCGTGCTTGAATGTGTCTCGTCAAGCTGATCGAAAGTGACTACAAATTTGTGTAAATCAGGGTTCAAACAAACTTTGGAGATTTTGTCCACATTTGGTTGTTGAATTTCACTTACCGTTCAAATTCCAAACCTATTTGGAATAAAAGAAATAAAAGTCCAGCCCCAGCCCTCTCTCTCGCCTCCTGAACGTAGAACCCAAGTTCCAGCCCTAGCCACCGCCGCTGCTTGCGCTAGCTGCCGCCATGGCATGCACACGACCTGCTGCTGCTAGCTACTGCCACTGCAACAAATGGGGGATAGAAGAGAGCAGGCAACCGAGTGGGGAGAGAGAAGGGAGGAAAGAGAGGAAGAAGAGGAACGAGGGAGAAGAAAAAGTTGAACGAGGGAGAAGTAGAAGAAAAAATTTCACGGGTTTCATCCAAACTTCATCAAGTTTGTCATCAAATCAAGGTTCATGCTGCAAAAATAGTCTCCATTTAGTCCCTAGATGGTGTGGATCATGTAGTGCTGACAAAAAAGCTCGAAGCTCGTTAGCTAGCTCGGGCTCACTCATTAGTGGCTCGGCTTGTGCTCAACTCGTAAAAATAACGAGTTGAGCCAAGCATACTTTTCAGCTCGCTATGCTAACAAGCCGAGTTGAGCATATTTTGTAGCTTGTTATGCTAACAAGCCGAGCCGAGCTAGCTCGTGAACTACTCATTAGCTTGTTAAGACTCATTTCACTTATAATAGAGTCCGTTTCACAACTAGTCTATTCAACATAACATAAGCCCAGTGGCTTGTTTGTTGACATTTTATGAAGACATTATATATATTAGCTTTTAATCTACAAGAAACTTGATTGATGGTCGTTGAACTATGTGAAATATTAATTATGGCATTCTAAAACTTTATTTACATATATGCTCTTTTTCTAAAAAATATTTATTATCTCGAAATACCTTAGAAAAAATTTATAATGTTGTTTCGGTTCGGAGCAATACCTGTTATCATAGTGTTTAACTGATGATTGTCTATAATACCTGACTTGCGAGCAGCTCGTGAGCAATTCAA
Source organism: Stipa capillata (assembly GCA_019208055.1). Taxonomy (NCBI): domain Eukaryota; kingdom Viridiplantae; phylum Streptophyta; class Magnoliopsida; order Poales; family Poaceae; genus Stipa; species Stipa capillata. The sequence continues at coordinate 206,923 of JAGXJF010003324.1, forward strand.
GCTAGGTAACGAGCCGAGTTGAACTTTAATTTCAGCTCGTTAGTTGTGCTAGCTCGTATTCTCTACGATCTTTCACGAGCCAATCCAAGCCAGACCAAGCCAGCTGGACATCCACCCTATCTGGATGTGAAGAAATTTCAGAATTTAAGGTTCGCAGATTGATTTGCATGCTTGGAAACTAGATCGAAGAGCTTAATTTCAAAACATCAACTGAATTGTGCAAACTTTCAGTTGAGTCAATTGAGAAGGTTGTAGTACCTGAGTTTGTTTAAATTGGAGTTGCGATTCAAACGAGTTGTAGCCAAAGTTGTGCTCCTGTTATGCAGTTTTTCCAGGGCTGAGATTTGTTGAGCTTAATTAAGTAGTCTTAGCTATGGAATTAAAATTTGGGCTCAGTAGTAATGTTGTTGGAAATTTTCTATAGACGTTCATGAAGTATTTGTTTGCTTAATTTGGATATATAGAATTAAAAATACATAAATAACAGCGAGGGATCACTAAAGAGAAGGTACCCAGAATTTGTCGAGAAGCTTGATTTTTGGTTTTGTTGAGAGGCGTAGATATAGTTATAGCTTCTAATCTTTTTGTGTGTTTGAGTTAGTCCTAAGAGGGTTTTTTTGTAAGTTCGGGAGGTACCGGAGCCAAGGCTAGTTCGTCGGGTGATCGTCAAATTTGTCGCATGACGATCCACTTGTTATATGGTTGCTCGTTATTGGTTCTTCTTGCGTTTTTTGTTGATGTCTTGTTGGATATTTATGCATTTGTGTGTTATGATTATTTAAGCCCTACTCCATGTTGACTAAGAGGGTGTTTGCTTAGACTTATTAGAGGTGACTTTTGGCTTATACGCCAAAAGCTGGACCAAAAAGTTTTAGCTTTAACTTTTGGTTTTTGGCTTTGGTAGCTTTGGTGCCTTGCCTACCTTGTAACAATGTCCAGTTTTCTGATATTTTTTTTATCGAATGCCTCAATTTTAGCTCAATCTAACAACCAATTTGCTGAACGATCTACAATATTTCTATAGCAACTTTTCCACAACAGACAGCACACAGCCATAAGTTGCTTTCCCACGGTCCAACCAAACAAGGCCTAATCCGTTGAGGCCAGTGAGAGACTGTCACATGTGAGCTACTCCGTTGTGCTTGAGCTCGATCAGTGAGAACCGTCAGTGATGACTACTCCGTGATCTCCTAAAGTTTTTTGGATTGGTATTCGTTGACTTGGCAGGAAGTTGATATTAAATTAGAGAAGATGATTATTATTCTTAAGGCTCTAAATTGTAATTTTCCGCGTATCCTTTACTCATAACATGATACAAAATTAACAAACCAATTAATCTAATTCTCCTCACACACAAGATGAAGTCAATTATGATCTCTATTTCCCCTTATGTGGAATAATCTAGCACACTCCCCTCAGTTAAGTGTGTTTAAATTCATTCGAGTCTGATTTATTTAGTACTACATGTGACTAATAAAGGTCACATTAGACCCCCTGCATTCAACTACATCTTGTCAACCAAGTATTCAACTACATCTTGTTAACAGCTGGCATGGACTGCATCCAGGGAAAAGCGATTTCAGCCATGGTGTTTTAGAGGTAAGTTACTTCACTTCATTCTTACCTACTCTCTGATCGGCGTATTGCACAAATCGCTCAGTCATACCGCACTACTGCTATCAACATTGAATTACTTCAGTTACTCATGATCATCATCAGTTAATGTGTGCAACACCGTAGGGAATGTATGCCCATTTGTTTTTTCATGTATTCTATCTGCACCATAACCAGGATACATATGGAGAAGACAGTGTGGGAGATCAGATTAATATAGTACAGCAACCCCCCCAAAGAAAAAAAAGTGTTTATTGCAACCTGCGAGTGTACTATCATGTGAATTTGTTGATGGATGTGCTACTCTACAAAGTTTACAGCAGGCGTGCTGTCTAAGACTGAGCCATGCATGACAGGCTGACCCTTTGCTTGATAGACAATTCAATTGATGCAAACAGTGAACCACCAATTAAATGAAAAGTAAATAATTAACCATGAAAGTTGACCAAATAGATTTACCCGCTTACATCTACTAGGAAGGACACACGCCTCTTTGCCCCAAACAACTAATGATAAGATGCTAACTGTAATTATCAGGTAAGGTAACTAATGTAATTGTGGTATGGTCACTACAACCAAATTACATGATAACTGTAAACTTAGATGGTAACAGAGAACTAACAAACATGGTATCTTCAATTAAACACAGAAAAAAGTCATCTTAAAAAAACCACAGCATGACTGCACCCATGTGGGCTTGAACAACACAAACTACAGTGTCATGATATGGTAAAAATCAACTTGCACGGTAACCACACATTGACCTGATGCCTAAAAATGACAGACAAAAAAATGACAGATAAATCATCACTTGTACAGTTGCAACAAATTAACAAAAAAAATAATAATCAGATACACATTATTGTTTAAAATGAGAAAATTCTAATAGGTAAGTAATAATATAAATACCCTCTGCTGAACTTTTAAAGATATAAAACTTAGGTTTGCCTAGAAATTCAAACACTCAAACATGACTGAAAATAAGGAAAAATAACACATTTACCTTGTTGGGCCAAATTTGTCCAACTCTTCATGGGCCGAGTCCACATCCATGGTCGCTAGCCACTGGCAGGTGGAGCCCGCCCGCTAGGCCTCTTCTCCACCTGTCGGGAACACGCGTCAAACGCTTGACATGTATGTGGTGACAACTGTTTTACTCTCTCTCGCACTACCCTGAGCCCCATTTAACCGGTTCTCGGTGCCAGAGCTCACCTTTTCACCTTCTCACACACCTGCAGGAAGAACAGATCGATTTACTATCTGTTTCACAGGGAATACAAGCGGCATTCAGTGCGTGTCCATGTGATGCCGTCATGCCACTGCGTATCAAAGGTATTCGGTTCGCCTGAAACCTTGTCAATCGAGTTCATCTGTCTAGTAGAGCTCACATGTAAATTTAATTTAATTTTGGTCTAAGGATTAGCTCTTTTTCTCTATCTTCGGTGGAGTGCTTCCACGACCGGTTCATCAAGCTCGGTGAGCAATAGTTCAATTAAGTGTGCATGTGAGGTCAACTTCCGTTCGCCCGTGACGATCTCTCGCTTTTTCTGGCGACTTCTTGGTGACCTCAGTGCGTGCTCTCGTCGGCGACTTCTGCCACTCAATCTTCATCTGAAATCCACAATAATACAATCACGCCCTGATTCTCATTCCTCTCAGCCCGTGCCTGTTTCTCATCTCTCTCAGCCCGTACTCATTTTCCAGTCCTCCCGCAGCAGCTTGTGAGCCCCATCCGAATCTGGGGAGGTTCAGTTAGGCCTAGGTTAGGGAGGATTGTAAAATCGAGTGAGGATCCAAATCCCTGAGAGAACCCAACACCAAAAGCCCTTTGCATTACTAGGATGTGTGATTGTAAAAAACCTGTTAACCCTAGGTTTAGGTGTGTGGCGGCGGTGGATTTGGAGGCGTACAGGGACTGCTTTGGCTCAGCAAACCCGGCAGCCACTAGCTGCAATGGGGGACTCAAAGACCGCATTTTTGGAAGGAGTGCAGGGTAAGCTCAAGAACTTGCAGCTCTCTGAAGCTGAGAAGAAGGGAATCAGGATTGGCAAGAAGCAGGCATGCTCCTCGCAGGTGAGCAAGTTTCAGGCAGTAGGTAAACTTCTCTTAGAGAGGCCGGCTAGGGCAGAACATGTGGGAAGATCTTTGGGGGGAGTCTGGAGCCCTTTTTTGGTGTAGAGTGTAAAGATCTCGGTAGGAATCGATTTCTTTTCACTTTCCACCAAAAGGCCGACAAGGATAAGGCTTTAGATGCTGGACCCTGGAGGTTTAACAATGATCTGTTGGTGATGGAAGATCTTGTGCTCAGTAGAACCATAGATGAGTATAGTTTCAAGACAATACCAATCTGGATTAGAGCTTATGGCATCCTAATTGGGATGATGAGCAGGGAAACCAGAAAGCTGGTAGAAGAACAAATTAGGGAAGTTATTGAGGTGGATTCAGATGTAAATGGTGACTCAATGGGAGTATTCATGCGGATTAAAGTGAGAATAGACATCACAGTCCCAATTATGAGGTTTATAACATCCTTTATTGAGGATGAAGAAGAACAGGAGCTGGTAAATGAAATGACACTTGGGTGGGGGGATGATGAAGATGAAGAAAAGGGGAAAGGGAAGAAAGAAAAGGAGGAAAAGATTGTCGACGAAGAGAAGGGGAAAGGAAGAAAGAAAAGGAGGAAAAGATTGTCGACGAAGAGAAGGGGAAGGGAAGAAAGAAAAGGAGGAAAAGATTGTCTCCTTTGCATATGAGTATCTTCTCGACTTTTGCTATAGCTGTGGAATCATTGGACATACAGAAAAGTCATGTCCAACTAGATCTAGAAGAACGGGGTCCCGGTAGTTTGGGCCATGGCTACGGGCAATTATTTACAAGGGGAGCTCAAGTGAAGAAAGGAGCAGAGGCTCAAACGATAAAGGAAAATTCTGGCTAAGTAATAGTGTGGGCAGCAAGGGCAGTAAACAGGGTAGTGATGGGCCATCTTGGCGAAGGAACATGCCAAGCACAGAGGACGACGAAGGACCAGGGAGAGGTGAAGGAAAAGAAGTGACAAGCCCCCTCAAACTAAAACAGCTTGAGGACAAAGAAATAGTGGAGGGGAGGGGACTAGATTTCAATAGAAAATCGGTGGAAGCTCTTCCAGAGAGGGAACAAAAATCAGAAGCGGAATGGAGTAAAACTGAAAAAAGAACAACAATACCACAAAAATGATGCATGTTTCAGAAGGTCCAATGAAGGATATGTCGGCGCATAAGAAGGAAAGGGTTCAGAACAAAGTAGAAAATAAAGTCCAGAAGGCAGGAAAAAGCATGAAGCAAGGTACTTTTAGGCGAATCGAGAGGAAGGAAGGAATCCAGCAAAATCAATCAAATACGACAGACTCAAAGAAGAGGAGGGTTGTTTTAATGGATGTCGATGAGGTGATAGAATCAGTGAAGAAAGCAAAGATGGAAGTTGATGGGGGTGAAGAAAAAGAAGGAAACACTAACTCAGAAATTGTGAACGCCGGGCTGCAGGGACAGCCTGGCGAGTCAAAATGAGAATTTTAGTGTGGAACTGCCAGGGATTGGGGAACGGCCCGGCAGTGAGAGGACTTCTGGATCTCCAGAAGTAGGTGGGCCCCGACATCCTCTTCTTATCTGAAACTAAACTGGATAAGAGGAGGATGGAGAAGTTTAAGTGGATGTTAGGAATGGGGAACATGATGGTAAGAGATTGTGAAGGAAAGAGTGGAGGATTGGCGTTGCTATGGAAGAAAGAAGTAAAGTTGGAGCTGCACAACTACTCTGGGTATCACATTGATGCAAAAGTAGTGGAAAAAGATGGTTTTAAATGGCGTTTCACGGGCATTTATGGAGAGCCTACAAGTGATAAAAGGAAGATACTTGGAAGTTACTGTGCATCCTCAATCAGCAGCTTAACCTCCCTTGGTTATGCGCTGGCGACTTTAACGAGATCATGTATAATCATGAGAAGAAGGGGGGGACCAACTAGAGCACAGAGCCAAATGGAAAGTTTTAGAGCGGCTCTAGCAGACTGTGGATTGAGAGATTTGGGCTACGTGGGAGATAAATACACGTGGCACAATCATAGTTGGGATGCTGACCGATTTGTCAAAGAAAGACTGGATAGAGCTGTGGGGTCAAGGAGTTGGTGTGCAAGATTTCCTCACTTCAAAGTTCTGAATGGAGACCCACACCATTCGGACCATAGGCCTGTAACTATCCAGATAGAAGAATCTGGGAGGGCAAGTTATTTCAGGAGAAAGGCTCACAGCTTCAGGTTTGAAGCTAGATGGTTGCAGGAAGAGGACTGCGAGCTCGTGGTTAATAATGCTTGGGCCAATGCTGGCCTGCGAGGTGACCATAATACCCAGGGGATGTTGCGCATGGTAGTAGGAGAGCTAAAGGATTGGGATGCTAATGTTTTAGGTGATCTTGGGAAAAGGATTAAAATCTTGAAGAAGGAACTAGAGGAGGTGCACAGAGGAGACATCAGCAAGAAAGGGTTAGCAGAGAGCACTTCCTAAGGGAGAAGCTAGACCGATTGGAGCATCAACAAGATATGCACTGGAAACAACGAGCCCATGTTAAATGGCTGTAGGCTGGGGATAAGAACACATCCTTCTTTCACGCCTTGGTTTCCGAGAGGAAGAAAAGGAATACCATCAAGACACTGAAAAGGGAGGACGATAGTTGGGTGGAGGGGGAAGAGCCTTTGAAAGAGCACATTACAAACTTTTTTTTAACATCTTCTACTCCACGGTAGGAAACGACAACGAAGAAATACTGTGCACGGTGCAGCCAAGGGTGACAGAAGAGATAAATGATGTATTATGTGCCGATTATACAAAAGAGGAGGTGAAAAGAGCCTTAGACAGCATCGACGACTTAAAAGCCCCGGGACCTGATGGTATGCCGTCCATATTCTTCAAAAGGTTTTAGCAAATTGTTGGGAACCAGGTCACTAAAGAGGTTCTTCAGATATTGAGGGGAGGAGAAATGCCTGAAGGGTGGAACGATACACTAATAGTGCTAATCCCAAAGAATGCCAACCCAATGAGCATAAAGGACCTGAGACCGATTAGTCTGTGTAACGTGATGTATAAGTTGGTCTCTAAGGTAATCACAAACAGGCTCAAAGTAATTCTCCCTGACATCATCTCCCCTAACTAGAGCGCCTTTGTGCCCGGGAGACTAATTTCTGATAATATTCTATTGGCATACGAGCTGACACATTTCCTGCAGAGAAGAAGAAGAGGCTTGATGGGCTATGCAGCTATTAAACTGGACATGAGCAAAGCCTACGACCGTGTTGAATGGATATTCTTAAGGGATATGATGCATAGACTGGGCTTTGATAGGGGCTGGATTAGACTAATAATGCAGTGCATGCGTCTCAACCGTCAAGTATCAAATCAAGGTGAACCAAGATACAACGGATATGATCACACCTCAAAGAGGCTTGTGCCAAGGAGACCCACTCTCTCCATATTTGTTCCTCATTTGTGCAGAGGGGTTCTCCTCCATGTTACATGAAGCTGAGATGAGGGGGTTATTGAGGGGAATCAAGATCTGTAGGAAAGCTCCCAATGTAAGTCACCTGCTCTTTGCAGATGATTCACTGCTACTCATGGAGGCCAATGCTGAAAGTGCCCATGAAGTCAACAGAATCCTGAATACTTATGAAGCCTTTTCGGGCCAAATGATTAACAAAGACAAATCCTCAATATTGTTTAGTGCAAACACAAGGCAAGAGCTGAAGGAGAAAATGAGAAGTATTCTGCAAATCATTTCGGAAGGTCTGTCCTCAAAATATTTAGGTGTTCCGTCTTATGTGGGGAAGGCCAAAGAAAGAACCTTTGAGTATATAAAAGAGAGAGTGTGGAAGAAGATCCAAGGCTGGAAGGAAAAACTCCTTTCGAAAGGAGGAAAGGAAATTCTTATAAAAGCAGTAGCACAAGCAATCCCGGTGTACTTCATGGCTTTCTTTTGATCTAACCAAGTCCCTGTGTGATGAACTGAGTACTATGATCAATAGATACTAAAGGAGCCAAATGGATAAAGAGAATAAAACACACTGGGTCAGTTGGGAGAAATTGACGAAGACAAAGAAGACTGGAGGAATGGGTTTTAGGGATCTCCATGATTTCAACCTAGCCATGCTCACAAGACAGGCATGGAGGCTTATTCAAAACCCAACTTCTTTATGTGCCCAGGTTTTGTTGGCACGGTACTACCCAAATGGCTCAATTCTGCAGGCCAGGTCCAGAGTTGGCATCTCTTACACATGGCGCAGTATACTAAAAGGGGTAAACCTACTCAAGAAGGGGATTATATGGAGAGTTGGCAGTGGTAACAGCATTGACATCTGGTCTGATCCCTGGATTCCAAGAGGAACCACTAGAAGAGTCATTACTCAGAGGGGTAGAAACGGTACAGCCAAAGTAAATGATCTGCTTGATCCTGCCACAAATAATTGGGATGGAGACTTAGTTAGGCAAACCATTCTTCCTGAAGATGCGGAAATTATTTTACAAATCCCAATCCATGAACATAATGATGATTTCATAACATGGCATTATGATAAAAAAAAAGGTATATTTTCAGTAAAATCTGCATATAGAGTTGCTGTGGACGTTGCAGCTCGAGAATCCTTTTCAGGACTAACTTCCTCCTCAAGTGCAGATGAAGAAACAAGTGGTTTTAATTGGCCGAAGCTGTGGTCGCTTCCCCTTCCAAACAAGATTCTTCACTTCTTATGGCGCCTGTCTACAAATAGTCTACCCCTGCGCATGAAGCTTCAGCACAGAGGTATGCACGTAGACACTCGCTGTCCTGTTTGCTTTCGTTTGGATGAGGATGGCAGACATTGTTTCATTAAGTGTAAGAAGGTTAAGGATGTGTGGAGGAAAGCTCAGTTGGAACATGTTAGATTGCAGATTCTGTCTTATGCCGATGCTTTGAGTTGTATGGAGAATATCCTGAACCTCAGCGAGGAAGAAAAGCTTAAATCTTGCCTGCTCCTTTGGCGTTGGTGGCATGAAAGGAGCAGAGCAAATGCAGGAGATAATATTAGATCTTCTAATGAAATATGTCATTCTATTGATTATCTTTTTATGCATCTCGTTAAGGTTAAGCAAACAGGGGGAAGGCAAAAACATCAGCAAAAGAAAAGTTGGTCCAGGCCTCCACCAGAAATCTTGAAAATCAACACGGATGGTGCTTTCCTGAAAGAAACAAATTCTGGAGGTTGGGGCTTTGTCATCAGAGATGATTACGGTATGGCGATGGCTGCTGGTGCAGGTAACCTGGAGAGAGTCTTGGATGCGCTTCATTCGGAGGCTTTGGCAATGTTTTATGCCATAAACATAGCCATCCAAATAGGCTGTAACTGAGTGATGGTGAAAACTGACTCTGTGCAACGGAAGAATACGGTGAGCACTGAAGAATATGATCTGTCGACACTAGGAGCTATTTTCAAAGACATTAAGTTCTAGTTGCGTGTGGGCTTCAATGATGTATCTGTTGTGTCGTGTCCCCGGTCTTGTAATGCAGTTGCTCACTGTTTAGCAGCACATGGTGCTAAACTAGGAGCTGGCACATGTGAGACTTGGTTTGGCTAGTTTTCAGATTTTGTAAATGACTTGTCCAGCTCTGGTATATAATGGAATACATCGTGTTCCTTTCAAAAAAAAAGTGTGCATGTGAGATCCCTAGCTCATGTTCTACCTTCTTCAAGGTTTCAGCAACCGCCGTGAAGGCCAGTCGCCATCCGCCGTTGCCAATGTCCTCGACGTAGCTAGTGACCAAGTGAACTTCTCGTAAGCACACCAACCTAACGCTACAGATCCCACTCCATTTCTCAGCCTGTGGCCAGCTTGTAGCCTTTTGTTGCCGAGTCCAGCGAGCCGGTGAGCACAGCAGGCTGTGCAGCCATTGCTGTATGTGTGCATGCATGCGTTCCTGCCTTGCATGCATGCGTTCATGCACTTGCTGCTAGTTAGCCTTTGTGACCAACTAATGAGTAGTTAAATTAAATCCAAGAAAGCCATTTAACCAATTAGCTGAGCACTTTATTTCTCCGCGTCATAAGACTCGTTGCTAACCAACTCCAAACTACACTACATAATCTCAAACATGATATACGGGTCACATATCAGATGATTAGTTTATCTGATGAAACAATTAGCTTTTAGTACTTATATGTGCCTGGTTCCCAACCGTCAATCACTTAACTAAATGATGGATTTATCCTTTTGAGTATGACATGTGGGCATTGCCCCCTTACAATTGTGTTTAACTAAATTTTTAACCCCCGTGTGTATGACGACAGGCCCCCCCACATAAATAGCCAGATTAATAAAATATCAAAATAAATTAATATGACACGTACGACCCAGTTCTCCGTAGCTCACAAAATAAAAAAGAATTAAAATAAAACTGTAGACAATGACATGTGGATCCAAGAGCCAATTGACCAGTCCATATTGACACGTGGCCCCACATGTCAGTTCCTATGTCTAATTCCATTTCAGTATAATGTATTAATACAAAAATCCCAGCATGTCCTCCAAATGACTAAAATTTGTAAAAAACGTAGAAATTTTATATGAACTCGATCCAAATAAGGTGTACTTTATATAAAACTTTATGGCTTAATCTGTACTATATCATGGCATCATTTTCCTGCATGTTACTATTGCACAAAAAAATAATTGTTATTCTAATTAACCCTAAAAATGACATGTATAACTTAAAAAAATTTATAACTTCGATTTAGAACTTCAAATGGAGTGATTCTAATTGCATTAGTTTATAATTTCATTCTCTATGTTCTAGGATGCATTTTATTCATAATCATGCATTTTTGTTTCTTTTATTGATTTATTCTCTCATTTTGGTGTTTCGGGGCATTTCGGTGTTTCTTTTCGGTAGAGTCCAGCAACGAGGCATTATACAAGAGCTTAGAAAGTTAAATAGAGAGGCAAGCATGCAGCTTGCTAAGATTCTTTATTAGTTTATGTTATGTTGTGTTGATGTGATGATTATGCAAATGACATGCTTTATGTTAACTATGATTATGTATGTGCATGGATGAGTTTTCCTAGTATGATAGGAGTTGATTGCTAATCATGACCATTGGGTTATAATGTTTAAATCAACTAATCCATACTGGAACAAATAAAAAGTAAGATGGGAGAGCTGGGGATCAATGCCAACAGATTAGGTCGTGCTTGCTGAGTGATCTCGTCGATGCCCATTGTGTTGTGTCTTTTCCTTCACCTACATTGGGAGTATTATTACTCATGGGGCGGTGGTAGTCACATCTGGCCACATATGACAATCGTCTCGTCGGGGCACTTACTGTTTGAGATAGACGTAGCTACCCGATCTCAACTCCACATTACAAAGTCGGGAAATGCTTTGATGAATAAACTGATGAGATGATGATGGTTTATACTTGTGGTGAGGATCTGAGAATGGATGTTTAAATCTGAAAATTGATGATAAATTGAATACATGTTAGAATGTGTACTCCTATCATGCTCATGTCAAGCCATGCTACTTTGGAAATGAATTAATTTGTGAAGTAGTTTATTTTGCCTTATGTCATGGTTATGTTAATTGGGATGAGCTTGAAAAGCATCTTACGAGTACGAACGTACTCATTGAAATTCCATTGCAAAAAGTATAGGTGAATACTAGGACACCAAAAAGGCCGAAAGTGACGCCTAGTTGCATAGTTTGCGTTATCAGCTGAATGTGGGTCTTATGTAGTTTTTGTGAGATGGAAATTGCTATCATCTCGAGTACTTTTATATGTTCTGCTGAACTTATGTTATGTTGGATCTTCATCGACTTTCGAGTTGATTTACTTATAAACTAACTATCTGCCCCAATGTATGAGATGTGAACTATGTATCTTGTAAATTTTTCTTTAGAGTTTGTGTTGTGATGATCAAGTTGTTGATATGGCATGCCATACACCATATGTGTATATTGTTGGAATGTATGGGGCAGCTGTAAAAAGTTAATTTTTGTCTCACGTCTCGCTTAGCGGGATCGTCCGAGTTGAGTGACCCACTAGCTATGATGTGACTTGTTTCACTTGTTTGGAACATGTCTTAGGCTCCTCTTGGTCGATCTTACTTAACGGCATATGAGATGAATGCTAAGTCTTTACTGGGTTTCAAAATTTATTTCGCTTCTTTAAGATGCAAACTATTGATTGGTCTTACGCCAGTTATGAGTCATACGACGAGTTCGTATGTTAAGCTGGGTGAGTGAGAGCTACAGACCATTGCGAGTCATACAATATGTGTTGTATGTAGAGTAGGTTTGGTTTGGACCTTAGGCCATTGTGAGCGTATATAAACACTGTCTCATATGGTTAACGGCTTACATCACCAACTGAAATACAATATTTTCTCATTTAATCGATTTAAATCCCAGGTCCTAACAAATACGAAGTCAGATTTGAAAAAAAAATTCAGAAATACATAGAATCGGATTTTATAGACTCACTACCTGTTGGGTTAGAAGCTACTCGCGTCTTCTCTTGGACCTTAAATGTGGGCTATGGGCTGCAACGTTTGATGGCTCAAGAGAACAAAAGGAGAGAGAAGGATATGTGGGCTACGGGGAGAAGGTGCGGGACCAAGACGGGCGAAGAAGGTGGCTGCTGCCCAAGTGGTAAAGGACAGGGAAATCGGCCGTGGAGATTAACTCATGCCGGAAAAAAGAAACTGCTAAGAGTTCAAGTAAGCTTTGAAAGAAAGAAATAAAAAAATCAATAAAATTCAAAGATGTAAATTTGAAATTGCCAAACCCAAATAAAATACTTTCAACTTTATATTGAAATTTGAATTAATAATGTTAAATCCTTTAGATTTAGGAGAATTTAAATATGCTTTAATTACTTGACAATATCCTTTAAATTCTCTAAAAGTTAAATTTTCTTGCCAAACTACTAATCTACTTGCATTTGGACGTCTCATATGATTGGTTGATCCTTAAATGCGTCGTATATATGCCCTTTATTTTTACGTAATATGCGGTAAAATATATATTTATTACCAAGATTGTCCGCATTCAACTTGCTCTGTATTCGCTCTGTGTTTATGATGGACACTATCCATATTTATATTCGTATTTGATATTATTTATGTGTAACTGACTTCGGCAAAAGAAATTGGTTTATAATACGAGGTTAGTGATGTACGCTCGTATCTGCCCTCTGCTCCGATTGCATCTCTAGTAGTGTGTGTGATAACGCCTGTAGCTAAGAAATTGCGGGCGTGTGCTAAGTTCGAAATTAGCACCCTACGCATAAGAATTACAGCTTTGATATCAAGGGGCCTAGGATTTTCATATTAATCGAGGAAAAACTAGAAATGTCTAAACTTCTTATTTCGATCGGCTACATTATAATTGTCTGGATGAATCATATACAAACTGAAATTGTTACATTTATGTAAAAAAGTACAACTATATTTCTAGTCATAAACATTACAATTTTCAAGCGATTATAACTATTTTTAAGTATAACATATTTTTCTAACAATATTGCACGGTAAATCCCGTTAGTTAAGAGAAAAAGAATACGAGAGTGAGAAGAATAATTATGTCCTTAATTTCATAAATTAAAGGAACACATAATAACACTCTGTTTGGCACGAGGTGGATCATAATAATCTCATTGTGTTGAACTACTTTTAAAAAATTGAGTGTTTGACTACCTTCTTGTTGTTTAATCAATTTATAAATGGACATATCTTTTTGTTGCAGAACATATAAAATAAAATGTGACAGAAGAATCATTGGTCAATCGAATTTATCTACATATAATTTTATTTATAAATAAGGATGATACACTTTTTTGTAAATACTTATCTGCAATAGCTTAAAAAATAAACATAGTACAATATTTAGCAACAAAAAAAATGCTAGTTATAAAGGAGGAGGAGTAACATAAAGAAAAATATTGGTTCTACCAAAGGAAGGAAAGAGGGAGGGAGAGAGAGAAAGAGAGAGAGAGAGTTGACAGAGGTAATTGTTAGGGCTAGGCTTAGTCAGGCTTGTTAGTCGAGCTAGTCCGTGGATGGAAGTATATGCTATTGCTTGATTAGTTGTATAGGTAATGCAAGATTAATTAAAATAATATTAAATTAATAAAATATATAGTTTCACTTTAATAATCATTAATTACATGATGCTAATTCTCAACATACTTTAATTTCGGTTAAAAATCTTAATACATGCTAATCACCGAAATGACGTTATGCTTAGCACAAACTTTGAGCCTGTATTACAGGAAGCATAAATTGGTTTGCTTTTACAGCCAGACCCAAAGCAGCTTTGGAGTCTATGCTGTCGTGGCTCTCTCCTACAGCTATGGCTCTCTCATGCAGCCAAGACAACCAGCCAACACGCCTAATCGGGAAGCACATTCTATCCCTGGGTTCGTTGATACTCTCTTCCGAGTAAGCCAACTCGTCTACTCAGAGCAATTTGTTTTTCTCCTCGGGTAATCCGAGAAGGAATGTACGAGTACCCCACTGAGTGGTTAAGGCAGGCCCGTGATTTCCATAGTGAAGCTTATCTAGATTCGGCGGGTGCCTAAGGGGTTAAACCATCTCGGAGGAAATTTCGCGTGGTGATGAACATCTTTTCCTCTTTTTTCTGCAATTGTTGTGCTGACGTGAGAAACTTGAGGCGCATTTTGACAGGGACGTGTGCAGAGTGGTCAGCCCCCCGCCTAAGGTTGCTGGTACGATCGGGAAGGCTGTGAAGCCCCGACGTCGATAGCGGCCCAGCCTTCCGTCCGGGAAGATGGTGGCCCTTGTCGATGGAGGTCTCGATTTGGCGAAATATGTTGGGCCTCTTTTCGAGGTAACAAGCGCAAAGAGATATTAGTCTGTTAATCTACTCGTGTGGAGACTAATCTTGCTGTCGCGACTCCCCTCCGGTCGGAAGTCCGGGAGCTGAAGAAGCGACTAGTCGACTCTGACACAGCATTGGAGGTGGAGAAGTTCGGGGCGGCACAGTTGGAGCGCGAGAAGCTGGTCGTGGCCATGTAGGAGGCCACAGATGCTTTCGTGAAAGGCTTGAAGTGTAACCTTCCTACATAGATAAATAAAGACTCAAGTGCCTTTGGTCAATATATGTGTTATGCGAATGATTAATGTGTTTTTCCATTAACTTAGAATTAGAACTTATCGGGAACCTGGTACTAAAGATCTGTTGAGAGCTTGGGACACCTAACACTTTATAGACTTTTTTCCTTTGGCCCAAGTCGGAAGACTTCGCTACTAATCGAGAAGTTTGGTTAGTCAGGCCTTAGGTCTAGGTCAAGTGGAGGGTGCTGGGACCCCCAGTCACTCGCAGACACGATAAGGGACCTCCCTCTGTCCTGTTTGAGACCGTAGCTCAGACTTCTTCCTCTTTGCAAGGAGAAAGATGTAGGCACGAATGTCCTTCGTGGTCGACAAGATATCTTAGTATCATTGATGATGCCATAGCACCCGGGTATCGTCAAGGAGGACAAAGCCGGCCCTCTGGACACAGGATGGGTCAGGCCGACTACTCAGAGTCTGACTTCTACACGGGGACGCCTCATCGACTTGGAGTACAAGATAGGGATAAGTACCTGCTCGGCAACCCCGAATTCAGTTGTAACTAACTAGGAAATCAATCTGTAAACCGATCTGAACTCTTGTAACCCTACCCCGGTCGCCTATATAAGGCTAGGTAGGGATCCCCCGACCGAGAAGAAAAGCTAGATTCACATAGAAGCATTCGTATTTTTAGATACATAAACCCAAGCGCTCCTGAGATTTGTTCTCAAGCTCTTGTGGCACTCGGGATACAAGCAATATCACCCACCAAACACAGGACGTAGGGTATTACCTCTTCTTGAGAGTCTGAACCTGCCTAAACTTTGTCTCCCGTGTGCACCCATTTGGATCTGCTGTGCTCACAGTGCCCTATATTCAGTATTGCCGAATCTAAACACCGACAATCACGTTGACCCGTCTCGTCCTTACGATAGCTAGTTGGAAAGCGTTATTGGTTTACTAAGTGTTGAATGGTTTCGTCGAACGTGTTGTACTTTGCACCTTCAGATTTTTCCTCGGCCCGAGTCAAAAAAACTTGCCGCTAGTCGAGGAGCTCGGTCAGTCAGGTCTTAGGTCGAGGTCGAGTGTAGGGTTCTGGGACCCTCTATCACTCGTCGACACGGTAAGGGACTTTCCTACGTCCCGCGAGGCTAGAGCTCAAAATTCCCTCTCTTCGCGAGTACTAAGTCCTCAGGTGTTCCATATAGCACGTTATCGTGAAACTTTTCAATCCCGTTGTACCTGTCCAGCCCCCAACTGTCTATCGGGTAAGGAGCGCTTCTGATGGACAGTTAAAAATAAAAATCTAATTTAACTGAGTGCTTGTGTATAATTTGAAAGTAAACTTAAACTATTATCTGAGAGTCTTCCCTTGGCCGCAGGCTCTTCGTAGTACCTTGTCGCATGATCGACTCCACATCAGCTTGTCCGGGTGCACGTGCTAGGTAGAGGTACCTGGTGTGCCCACCGCCGGAGGTCCCATCGTATGGGTGCTGGTTTTTTGGAGAAAGGGATGTATCGTAACAGAGAGGCACTGACTGTTCTTGGGAACGACTCGAATGTCATCTATGTGTACGTTACCTCGAGTACTTACGCACAGAACTTCCGGAGCTCGACCATCCTCTATGGCTAACCGTAACGACCCGGGGCGAGCAACCTCGGTGATTATGTAGGGACCTTCCCACTTGGGGGAAAGCTTGTGGCTGCTCCCCTGGTTCTGTACAAAGCGTAGAACCAGATCTCCGACTTGGAGAGAGTGTTCGCTGATATTCTGGCCGTGGTAACGCCGAAGGGACTGCTAGTACTCAGCTGCCCGTAGCAGCGCTTGAGTCCTCTCTTCCTTGATGATGTTGAGGTGTCTTCTCGTCATTGAGGTTCGTTCTCAACTGTGGGTTCTTCTCGGGGTCAACGTCCGCTGGAAGTAGAGTTTAGATCCATCATAGATCTGTCTTCGAAGGTGGCCTCTGGTAAGCTTCGTCGGTCATCTGGGTGGTCAGAAACTACGGGGGATAGTCCCGACATGGGACTTGCATAATTTGCACGGTTGCTTAAGTAGTCTTACGATCGAAGATCGATCCCATAAGTCCTGGCGTACTCGTCCATGGAACGATCAACGTTGTTGTCAGACTCGTCATCAGGCGAGGGATCGTCAAGATCGACTTGACCTTGCCTTGCCTCCTGCTCAGTCAGAAGGGTGAAATTGTCGTATAACCCCTCGTTCGAGAAGCCGGTTCTTTGCATGAACCTTGTCCGGTCTTGTGTTGACTCCAACTCTGTTTTGACGGAAACGACCGAAGAGGTCCCCACGGTCGGCGCTATCTGTCGACGATTGGTAAACTACCGATCTTATGGTAGTTGTGAGACAAAGAATTTGTGAAGGATAGGGACCGCTGGGACCATTGTCTAGCAGTACTGGGGCACACGGACAAGACTTTTATACAGGTTCGGGCCTCCCTCAGGATAACAACCCTACGTTCTGTCGGAATATATTGAATCAAGGGTATCTTTACAAAGGGCTCAGTGGCTAGCCTAGATGGGATCTAATATAGTCGGGGGCTCCTCTGACTAGGGCTAAACGGCTAGAGGTTTCTGTGGTCGCTTCTGAGGCTTGTGCGGCTTGCTCCCAAAAACTCTCCTTCCACTCCCCTCGGGGGGTCCTTGGATCCTTTATATAGTGGATAACCGATGTCGTAGAGGTCGTGGATTTATCTTTATGCTATCATCCTTAAACATAGAGATTGACTTTCTAGTTTAAATGTTTCCTTGCTCTTATTACGTAAGGTCTCGTTATCCCCTAGATTCTTGGACTGTTAGATCAACGGCTCCGAATATCTAGGATATTCGTATACTGATACTACCATGTATACGGTATTAACGTATTACTCATCGTCATATGCACTTTATGTGATATAAAATTATAATCATAAGTAAGTACTTTTGGATACGAATCAAATGATATTAGTTTTATATCATATAAATTATATATTAACAAAGTAATTAATAGTCAAAATTTTATCTTAACCAATCAAAATACGTCTTACATTTTGAATGGAGGGAATAATACCAATATTAATTAGTACTACTAATTAATCGAAGTTTAGGAAATAAATTTGTGCGCCCCAGCAGCACATGCTCCTCGTATGGGCCTGCGTGATACATGTGTTGACGTGTTGTATCTCTTACCGGCTGACCATACCGTCATCACCCATCGGCATATACAATGTGCGGTTTTTGACATGCTTCGCAAATCTTGGTGTAGTTCCTCGAAATGTTCTCTTAAAAGTGCGGTTCAATGGTAATTTTCCTAGAGTTTTGTATAACGTACCTTTAGAAAGCTCGGTTAAATTTAGCACGTATGAAAGACCTTTACAAAGTGACCTTCATTCGTAATAAAGAACTTGAGTTTGATGCCACAGAAAGCGCAAAAGCACTTTCATCGATTGTTACTCCCTTAGATTTATTTTTCGTAGTTTTTAATACAAAATTTTCATTATAATTTCTGTTTATGATATATTATTAAAAATAATAAAAAGTGCATAGTATGGAGACTTTTACAAAACGAATCTAATGACATTTATGTGACACACATTTAAAAACAGAGGTAGTATTATTTTTGAAGTGGGAAAAACCCTCCCGTGATTAATTTGAGTGTATGCACAAAACACAGTACCATGAAGACTTAAACCACCCATTGTATCATTGAAATATTTCCTGCCTTCCCGGGGATCAATTCTCACTTCCACGCAAATTCATATGGAAACTTGAAATCCCCAAGATCAAAAAATTTGGATGTTTAGTGCTCCGGGAAGCATTCTTACAAAAGACAATATTTTAAGGAGAGGATGGAAAGAGGATTATAAATGCTTCTTTTGTGGTGCCAAAGAATCAAATAACCATCTAATGTTTTGTTGCCCTCATGCAAAGCATATTTGGTCCTTCATCCACCATGCTCTTACTTGAGGGGTGACATGAAGAGTTTAACACGTATACATAATAGGAAAAAGTTCATTTTTCAACTATGAACTTTTGGTCGAGTTTACATTTCAATCTCAAACTCTAAAATGGTCCATTTAGTACCCTAAAGTCTTAATACTGTTTGAATTTCAACCCCTACCTGGTTTTTGGCTCTTTTGACTGGGTTTGACTCAATATTTGATTAAAGAATTAAAAAAATTAGAAAACTAAAAAATAGAGAAAAATCAGTAAAAAAAAATTTAAAACTAATAATTAAAAAAAATAAAAAATTAGAAAATTAGAAAATTCAAAAAAGGTAAAAAAAAATTTAGGATACTAAATGGACCATTTTAGAGTTCGAGGTTAAACTATGAATTCGGGCAAGGGTGGAAAGTCGAAAAATAGAATTTTCCCTATATAATATGATTTTCAATTGTCATAATAGGAAAATGGTCATACGTATTTGTGCGATTCTATTGGCACTACAGAAAACAAGAAATAAAGCAGGTTTCAATCCAAACACCCTAATGATCCTACAGTAGTCCATTAATTGTACATGTCATCAAATTAATTATTGGGCTCTTTTATACATGGAACGCCAAAGAAAATTACTACACCGAAGCGACATAAAACTAAGGCTAATAACGGGCGAGGTGTTTAAAAGGGCACAAGGATAAGCTCCAGAAATTATCAGTCTAACAGTATTGTGATCCTCGAGGACTGGAGCTGCGTTTTTCATTTGCTTTTCGTTTCGTTAGGTAATAAGTGCTCAACTGTTACTGTTTCTTACGGCGTACAATTTCGATGCTAAACTAGACTCTTGCTAAATGGCTGGATGCCATTTGTGCATTTTTGTTTTCCTCAAACAGTTGTAATGTTTGGTTTCATTAATGAAATCGGGGTACTGCTCCCTTTTATCAAAAAAATTAAAACAATGACTGGTACGCTTTCAATCTTTGTGCTTCGTTGCAATTTTGCAAGACACATTTACTGCACGCTACACTGCAATGTAATCTAGCGTAGGTACACAAAGCTATATATCAATCAAAACCCACACCATACACCTTTGCACACCGATATTGCCGCTAATGCCCCTAAAGCAGAAACGGTTGAGCATGCATGCAGAACACAATCAGTACAATGCTGTATAACCTAGCTAATAAACAACCAAACACGGTGAAGAACAGGGTTGTGATGTATCTTACTAGTAGGACATAGGTTTTCGCATACTTCCAAAGCATGTAATGGTAATTAACCCAAACCAGACCAAGCACGCGTACTATACTAATACTACCATGCATGAACCAATGGATGGTGATGCTGCTGCTTTTGAGCTTTTCTCATCTGCATAGGAACAAAAATAGCATGAATGCTACTTCCTTTTAAGAGAGTAAGCATGATGAAAGAGTGTACGCCTGTTCTTTCTATGATTTGTTCTTTAAGGCAAAGAAGGGCACGCTCCTTTCCTTGCCGTACAAGCAAAAATATAAATCTGGCACGCAGGACATATCCACCCCGGCTGAGAGAATGCTAATAGTAAAAGCATGCGCTTTCTCTTGTTTTTTTTTCTTTTTGCCGCCTTTTTGGAGACTAGCCAGAAAGAACATGCTTAAGGGCACCTTAAGATACTCGATGGCCACAAATATAGATGCGTGAACACTTGTTGTGGGGGTACTTGTATATTAGTCCGAACTAAGCGCTACATCTTCAGGTTTATATGATAATAACATTGGTTGTAGGTCTGTTTGTCTACCACACTTTCAAAAGCCTAACTGTGGTAAGGTGTGGCAACTGGCTGGCAAGCCACACTTTTTGCGGCGATAAAATATTTCACAACTTAGGCAGACGTTTGCCACAAGATTAGTGTATGATAAATGAGTAATATACCATAGCTATGGCAATCGCTTTCTTCCTTTGCTTGAAATAACAATGGTGCTACCTAATTACTTGCTCGATTCAGTGATACAAATCAATCGCGATGTGATATACTACATAGATGATTAGCTATGGTAATACCTCTAGCTTAAGTAGGCCTCGTTCGGAACACTGGAATTTTTCCTCAATCCTGCGAAAATTGGATTTGTTCCTGTGAAATGCGTGCGATAATCCCGTGAAATTACTGTGTTTCAAACGGGTCTTAATTAATCTAATTCTTATCCCAATCTCCATTACTTGACGCATATATGCTAATTGTACGATGCCATTGCCTCTTTACTTTAACGGAGAACAAAAACACGAGCGAATCAAATTGCATATAGCAGTAAATTAATCTCGAAGAGACAAACAACACCCCTCGAGATGAGACAAACAACACGAGCGTTCGCATTCGACCTCGTGGTTTTAGTTTTACAACTAACATTAACACAGAGCCATCAAGTCTATAAACACAATGCAAGCACCTAATTAAAGCTTTAACCATTATGCATGATAGCCTACGCAACCTTTTTCTCTTCTTTTGCAAGTGAAGAGACGACAGCCCAGAAAAGAGGCTTTCGGAAGCATTTTCTTCTTGTTCGGAGGAGTGAAGCAACGGGAATGATGGAGTGCATGCGCACCGACCCCACGTCATAATGGCGTGCTGATGATCTCAAGTGCGGGTGGGTCACACGCGGTCCCGTTCGGTCCGGTTCTGGTGCGCGCACGTATATAATGGGTGCCGGTGGTGCCATCGTCGTCATCATCATATCCGACTCACCCATCCACGTAAACCTATCGTCCGTCCATGACACCATCATGCGCACCTCACGATCCCATTCATGATTGTAGTACTCCCTGTCAGTGCTAATTTACCTGTTGCTAAACTAAATTTGAACGGTTAAGTGCTTGGAAGATCGTGCCCATAATCGAACGCAGCCAGTGGGCGTCAGTCGCTCGCATCCCAAACATCACGATAGCTGAATTAAGATAAACAGATAATTAATCAAGATTCCTCCGTCTTGCTCTGACCCTCTCTCCGCTCCACCGTATCTTCTCCGCCTCTGCGCCCCGTCTCCTCCGCCGGCTTCGACGGTCGGAGGGGAGGCAGAGAGGGACTCGGGTCTGCTTCCTGGCCTCCTATTACGTACATTAAGCTAGTTCCCACGGTGGAGATGACCCCAGTGCGACTTTCCCAAGGTTTTGATGTTATCATCGGCGCGTTTGTTAGAACTAATGGGCTTGGCCCATGTGCATGTTCTGAAATTCCTAATAAATCTCAAAGGCCCATGAACAAATGGCAAGAGGTGGTGCAAGAGTTTAGTCCCATACCGCTAGTGGAGGAGGTGGGAGACCGCTTTATATAGTGGGTTCTCCCCACCAAACTTAGTGATTGGTATGAGGAGAGAAAGGGAGCACCACACATGCGCGCGCTCGCCTCGCCTCGCCTCGCCTGGCCGGGCACGGGCACGGGCCGAAGGGCGCGGGCGTGCGACATGCGCGTGAATGGTAATTTACCTATTGTCCTTTCAGTATTTCAGTCTTCAAGTTGGTGGATTGATACGGGTGCTAACGTTCACGTGTGTGCTGACATCTCTATGTTCACTTCTTATCAGGTCGCACGGGATTCTTCCGTCCTCATGGGGAATGGGTCACATGCTTCTGTTCGTGGCATTGGCACAGTGGATCTGAAGTTTACTTCGGGAAAGATCGTGCAACTAAGAAACGTGCAGCATGTCCCTACTAAAGTAGTTATGTCAAAGCATGGACAATTTATAGGCAAAGGCTATGAGTGCGGAGGCTTGTTCCTCTTTTCTCTTTCGGATTTTTGCAATAAGTCAGTAAATTAAATTTGTGCTGCTGTTAATGATGATGCAAGTGTTTGGCACTCTCGTTTATATCACGTTAATTTTGGTTTAATGTCTCGGCTTTCTAGTATGAGTTTAATTCCGAATTTCACTATTGCCAAAGGTTCTAAGTGCCATAGTTGTGTGCAATCAAAGCAACCTCGGAAGCTTCACACGGCAGCCGAGGAGAGAAACTTAGCACCTCTAGAACTCATACATCCTGATCTATGTGAGATGAATGGTGTGTTGACAAAAGGTCGAAAGAGATATTTCATGACGTTGATTGATGATGCGACTAGATTTTGCTATGTTTATTTGTTGCAAATTAAAGATGAGGCTTTAGACTACTTTAAAATTTATAAGGCTGAAGTTGAAAATCAATTAGAGAGAAAGATCAAGCGTCTTAGGTCGGATCGTGGTGGCGAGTATTTTCCAAAATATTTGATGATTTCTGTAAGGAACACGGTATTATTCATGAGAGGACGCCTCCCTATTCGCCCCAATCAAACGGGGTTGCCGAGAGGAAAAATCGCACGTTGACTGACTTGGTGAATGCCATGTTAGACACTGCTGGTTTATCTAAGGCATGGTGGGGGGAGGCTTTGTTGACTTCATGTCATGTCCTGAATAGAGTTCCAAACAAGAATAAAGAGAAAACCCCTTATGAGGAGTGGGTTGGGAGAAAACCATCACTTTCTTATTTGCGCACTTGGGGATGCTTGGCGAAAGTCAATGTTCCAATCTCTAAGAAACGCAAACTCGGACCAAAGACAGTGGATTGTGTCTTTCTAAGTTATGCTCATCGGAGCATTGCCTATAGATTTTTAGTGGTCAAGTCTGAGGTACCTGATATGCATGTTGATACTATAATGGAATCTCGTGATGCAACATTTTTTGAGAAATATGTTTCCTATGAAAGATATGCTTAGCACTGCTAAAATTTCTTCTGAGATAATTCCTGAATCTAGTACATCTGATGAGTATTTTGAACAACCACATGAGGAAGTCCTTGAGGAGGATGGCAATGAAACTCCTACGAGGAGTAAGAGACAGAGGATTGCAAAATCCTTTGGTAATGATTTCATTGTATACCTTGTGGACGACACTCCCACGTCTATAGCAGAGGCATATGCATCTCCAGATGCAGATGACTGGAAAGAAGCTGTCCATAATGAGATGGACTCGATTCTTTCCAATGGAACTTGGGAACTAACTGAACGACCCTATGGTTGTAAACCTGTGGGCTGTAAGTGGGTGTTCAAAAAGAAGCTTAGGCCTGATGGTACTATTGATAAGTACAAGGCACGGCTTGTGGCCAAGGGCTACACTCAGAGAGAAGGCGAAGATTACTTTGACACCTATTCACCCGTCGCTAGACTGACCACCATTCGAGTACTACTTTCCCTGGCTGCCTCTTATGGTCTTATCGTTCATCAAATGGACGTAAAGACAGCCTTCCTAAATGGAGAGTTGGAAGAGGAAATCTATATGGATCAGCCTGATGGGTTTGTGGTAAAGGGTGAAGAGAGTAAGGTGTGCAAGTTGTTAAAATCTTTGTATGGGCTGAAACAGGCACCTAAGCAATGGCATGAGAAGTTTGACAGAACTATAACTTCTGCAGGCTTTGTCATTAATGAGGCTGATAGGTGTGTTTACTATCGCCATGGTGGGGGCGAAAGGTGTTATATTATGTTTGTATGTGGATGACATACTAATCTTTGGTACAAACATTGATGTGATCAATGAAGTCAAGTCTTTTCTATCAAAAAAGTTTTGATATGAAAGATCTGGGAGAAGCTGATGTGATTCTAAACATCAAGCTTATTAAGGATGAGAGTGGGATTACTTTAACGCAATCTCACTATGTTGAGAAGGTCTTGAGCCGGTTTGGCTTGATAGACAGCAAGCCTTCTCCAACACCTTATGATCCCAGTGTGACACTCCGAAAGAACAAGAAAGAAACGAGGGATCAATTAAGATACTCTCAAATTATCGGTTCACTCATGTACTTAGCTAGCGCAACAAGGCCAGACGTCTCTTTTGCTGTAAGCAAGCTGAGCAGGTTCATGTCAAACCCGGGTGATGATCATTGGCATGCACTTGAAAGGGTCTTGCACTATCTGAGAGGTACAATGAGTTATGGAATTCACTATTCAGGGCACCCTGCTGTGCTTGAAGGATATAGTGATTCGAACTGGATTTCTGATGTTGACGTGCTCTATGCCACAAGTGGGTATGTTTTTACTCATGGAGGTGGCGCAGTGTCATGGAGGTCGTGTAAACAGACCATATTGACGAGGTCAACCATGGAAGCAGAACTTACTGCTTTAGACACAGCCACTGTTGAGGCAGAATGGCTGCGTGAGCTCTTGTTGGACTTGCCTGTGGTTGAAAAACCTGTGCCGGCTATTCTTATGAATTGTGACAACCAAACGGTCATTGCTAAAGTGAACAGTTCTAAGGATAATGCGAAGTCCTCAAGACACGTGAAGAGACGTTTGAAGTCTGTCAGGAAATTGAGAAACTCCGGAGTAATAACTGTTACGTATATTCAAACAGACAAAAACCTGGCAGATCCCTTTACAAAGGGACTATCACGGAATGTGATAGATAATGCATCGAGGGAGATGGGTATGAGACCCATATGTGTTACACCATAGTAGTAACCCAACCTTTGTGATCGGAAATCCCATGAATTAGGACCTGGGAAAACAAGCTATTGGTTAACTGAGGAGAGTAACTTATAACCCTCTCTAGGTGAAGATGCAAAACTCTCAGAGCTTTAAGGCTCAGAGCTGTATGGCAGGTTGGCAAGATGCCTTAATGTGTTTCTATTGGCTATGTCTAGCAAAGATGCTGTCCTACAGAGCATTCTTGAAAGAACACACCTATATGAGCCCGACTGTTAAACGTCGCAGTCTATGAAACATGGGTGATCTCTAGTAAGCTCACGAAGAGACCACGGGAGTACGACGTATATGCTCCACCCGCGGGGTAGGCTACTAGCAGCCAAGTACTAGTTGTGACTTTAAGTGAAACTTGTTTGCACAAAACTTGCAATTCAAGGCATAGTCCATTGTTCAAGTTGTGAATGGATGTAGCTCAAAGCTCTAGGCAGAAGTTCAACTTAACAGTCTCTGCTGAAACACTAGTATATTAAACAAGTAACAAGAACAGACAAATCTCTAAATGGGCGTTTGAGATCTGGTGGGGGATTGTTAGAACTAATGGGTTTGGCCCATGTGCATGTTCTGAAATTGCTAATAAATCTCAAAGGCCCATGAACAAATGGCAAGAGGTGGTGCAAGAATTTAGTCTCATACCGCTAGTGGAGGAGGTGGGAGACCGCTTTATATAGTGGGTTCTCCCCACCACACTTAGTGATTGGTATGAGGAGAGAAAGGGAGCACCATACACGCGCGCGCTCGCCTCGCCTCGCCTGGCCTGGCCGGGCACGGGCTGGGCTGAAGGGCGCGGGCGTGCGACATACGCATGAATGGTCCGCCGAAATCCGGTCCGTGGCCTTGCAGGAGCGCGGCTTCCTTTTGCCGTTTTATTTTTTGGTTTCTTGGCAGGCAAGTTTGTTGTTTGCTTGATCGGTAAGTTTTACATGTTGGAAACCTAAATGGTTTAGATCGTGATCGCGACACGAGACCGCGTGGGCTCTCCTATATATATGACTTACCGGCCGCAGCCAAAGATAGATTAAAAAATATTAGGGTTTTGTCTCCTCTTGGTACTTGCGCCGCCACAGTAATCTACTCCATCCCAGACGCCGGCGTGCACCGACGAGAGGGAGAGCAGGTCTCCGGAACCTCTCGTCCTTGTGATCCTGCACCAGGAGAGGGAAGCGCTACGCGCGACTGCTCACATCCGTCACCACGGGTCGTCTTCCATCCAAGTCAGGCGGTGCCGCATACCGTCGTCTCCGCCGCCGTCTGCTTCGACCCGTCTTCACTAACGTCGTCGTCAACAACATCGCTTCTGCAACAGCCACGACTACTTCATCTACAAACGATCAGTACGTGCGCCGTGATCTGATCCTGTCTTTAAGTATGCTTGCTGTTGCATGTGCGATGCTGCTGTTCTGTTCACCTAGTATGCTAGAGCTATACATGTTAATATCTGTTTTAGTCATGAATTGTTTACTGGAATTAATCACGAAATTGTCTAATTTTCCAACAGCGTTGCCCACAGATCCGCCGTGGCATCCTAGAGCTCCTCCAGGTCATTACCATGCAGTCGACATCGTCTGGTGCACTTGCGCTCCGTCCCTGGGAGAGTGCCAACTATCCTGCCCAGACCAATGCTCCATGCTGCCTAGCCTTCCTTCCCGGCTCTACTCCGTGATGGGCGCATGGCCGGGCTCAGGGGTGACTGGTTCCTTTCCGTCTGAGCCAGATCGACGGCTTTCCCTCAATTTATGGTGAACATTTGGTGCTCATTCCTCCCCACCTCGTTTCCCTCTCTGCTATTTCTCAAATAATACCCCCTACGCCCCATTGTTCTTTGTGTAGTCTCATGATCTGGTTAGTCTAGGGCGATGGCTTTGGTCGCAGGCGGCGATGCATCTCCAGAATCAAGCTCGACGGCGTCTGCTTGAACCGTCAATTGCAAATTTTACCGCTCAATGGCCCTTTTCTTCACCGGTGGTGCTTGGTCCTGCTGCGGTTAGAGCTACGCTTCCTAACGAATCCATTCTAACCTCCCATTCAGAGGCCCAGTCTCTGTCTCTTGGACCCAGTGGGCATATGGCGGCCTCGACGTCGTCGCATCAATGCTGCCCAGATATTCGTATTTGTCGTGGCGGCCAGCGAGAGCATCCCCAACACCCTCTGCATCGTCTCCGCCTTAACTTCTTTATCCCTAGGATCTAAAGGAGGCCAAGACTCCGAGCATTGGCCGTCTGGGGTCTCTCTTCAGGAACATGCCATCGTCATGGAAGATCAATGCCGGGTCATCGTGTCAGAGATGAGCTGCTTCACCCGGCGATCGTTGCCGGCGAGCTGCGTCGTCTCTGGTGGCTTTAGTGTCCCGACGCATGTGCGTTGATGTGTTGCGTCCATGAGAGTGCTTCCATGGACTCGTGTCCGCTAGGCAATCATGTAATTTTCTTTTGCTAGATGGCTTGTCTTATTTTATTATGGTGTACCGTCTCTGTGGAGCCTTCAGGCCCCACCTAGTGAGAGTGTCTTTTAAAAAGTTCTTTTATAGGATAACCAATAATTTTCATTCTTGTACTATTGATCTTCCCAAGCTTAAGGGTTTCGCTACAGGGTACCTGGGTGTTTTGTGACTTCAGACGGAACTCCTCTTGCGTGCTACGGTGTTGTCTAACCAAAACTCTTTCCCTGTGCATAAATACACTAAGGCCCAGCAGTTACTCCCGGCACCGAGAAGATCGATCATGGCTATTTTCCAACCACGCATGCGTCGAACACGAATTTCTTCGGACGCGTGCGAAAACAAAGACGAAAAGATATTCGTACGTCCGCCCGAAAGGAAGTGTTAGAACTAATGGGCTTGGCCCATGTGCAGTTTCTGAAATTCCTAATAAATCTCAAAGGCCCATGAATAAATGGCAAGAGGTGGGGCAAGAGTTTAGTCCCATATTGCTAGTGGAGGAGGTGGGAGACCACTTTATATAGTGAGTTCTCCCCACCACACTTAGTGATTGGTATGAGGAGAGAAAGGAAGCACCACACACGCGCGCGCTCGCCTCGCCTCGCCTCGCCTGGCCTGGCCTGGCCGGGCCGGGCCGAAGGGCGCGGGCGTGCGACATACACGTGAATGGTCCGCCGAAATCCGGTCCGTGACCTTGCAGGAGCGCGGCTTCCTTTTGCCGTTTTAATTTTTGGTTTCTTGGCAGACAAGTTTGTTGTTTGCTTGACCAGGAAACCTAATCGGTTTAGATAAGTCTTACGTGTTGGAAACCTAATCGGTTTAGATCGTGATCGCGACACGACACCGCGTGGGCTCTCCTATATATATGACTTACCGGCCGCAGCCAAAGATAGATTAAAAACGAGTTAGGGTTTTGCCTCCTCTTGTTACTTGCGCCGCCACAGTAATCTACGCCATCCCGAACGCCGGCGTGCACCGGCGAGAGGGAGAGCAGGTCTCCGGAACCTCTCGTCCTTGTGATCCTGCACCGGGAGAGGACGAATTAAGTTTTTGGGAAGCGCTACGCGCGACTGCTCACGTCCGTCACCACGGGTCGTCTTCCATCCAAGTCAGGCGGTGCCGCATACCGTCGTCTCCGTCGCCGTCTGCTTCGACCCGTCTTCACTAACGTCGTCGTCAACAACATCGCTTCTGCAACAGCCACGACTACTTCATCTACAAATGATCAGGACGTGCGCCGTGATCTGATCCTGTCTTTAAGTATGCTTGCTGTTGCATGTGCGATGCTGCTGTTCTGTTCACCTAGTATGTTAGAGGTATGCATGCTAGTATTTGTTTTAGTCATGAATTGTTTACTGGAATTAATCACGAAATTGTCTAATTTTCCAACAGAAAGAGGGCGGCGCGGATCGTCGACGGATACATGGCCCTGACGGCCGGTAACGCGACTCCGCGTCAATGGACACGAAAGACATGGATCGAGATCGAAGGAACGCGCGGCTGCGCGACACAATCATTCGGTCGTTCTTGGAGTAGGAGAGGGGGGAAGCGCGCGCATGGGGCTGACAGAATCGAGCGCCCCCACCTACGCCACGCAGCCGCTCGCTCGCTTGCTCGTCCCCTCTCTCCTCTCGTGCGAACTGCAAAAAAGCAGCGCGCGGCGGCAGCGCGCAGATTCAGCAGAGCAACCGAGACGCGAGCGCGCGCAGGATGAAATGATCGAGCGCGATGTGATGTGTGGTGAAGAGAGGGGATCAGGCCGGCCGGGCAGGGGACAGAACGTGGTTCTTGATCAGGTTGCGATGGCCCGTTGCCCGGCCTCCTCCATCTGATCTGCCCTGTTGCTTCGTAGTTTCCTTCTACTACCATCTTTCTAGGCCTAGATACATTGCGCGCGCGGGAAAGCTCTTTCTTTTTTCTATTGGAACATTTGGGCAGCGTTGGTCGGCTCGGTGGGGCTTGCCCTGCCCGGCCTAGTTCGGCGATTGCCGTCGACTAGAGGGTACAAAGATTTTTCGAGGCGTGGTAATGCCCATGCGTAGGTTGGGCATTGAGTCTAAACGGATATTTTGGTTCGGTTTAATCGGGTTATTTTTATTTTGGTCTTTTTAAATACGGAAAATCTACTCTCAGAACGTTCTAAAACTGGTTTAACGCACGAACATCGCGCGTGCCGTTGGATCTAATGCATTCATAAATTTTCACCGTGGAGATGATATTCTGCATGTAAAATAGCAAGAAAATAAATTTGTTGACATCAGCAAGTGTATGCAAATAATAACAAAATGAAATTGCTAATGTCGGCGAGATTCTCTCAATTCAAAACTTTCAAAATGTTTTATCTCTCAAACCGTTAATCCGATTCATAATCCGTTTTCATGGTTGGGTTCATCTCGACGAGAGCTTTAAAACTAGATCTCATTTGGATATATTTTAACATCTTTTTTGGCGCTACTAATTACCAAACAGTGATACGCCAGTTACTAGCCTATTAGTACGTAGTTACCCATGGTAATTACATCAGTACATGGTGATAACTGTGTATTATAAGCATGATAATTGATGCTGTAAAAAAAATGTCATCAAAACATATCAACATGGGATCTAGTTTTGAAACTCTCCTCGTGAGGAACCCAACAATGAAAACGGATCTCAAATCAGATAAATAATTTGAGAGGAAAAACATTTTGAATTTTTAGAATTTAAGAGAATCTCGATGATATCAACATTATCTACTCTTATACATGTATGCATGCAAGGGAGCTATCACGCTCGGTTGGGAGATGGGGTTTGGAAAGCTGGCTTGGTCGGAACGTTCCGCAGGTAAGCTAATGGGAGCACTGTCGCCGTATAGTCACGTTTAAAAATACCGGAAATTATCACTGTTTAAAATCAAACTCAAACCAAAAAAACCGAAATTATTTGGTTCGGTCTATTCGATTAACTACAAAACCGAACAAAGGGTCATGCACATCTTGTCTTCAATGTCGCACTCACCTTCTCAATATCGTGGCTGGTCGTTCTGCACACTTCCACAAAAATGACTTTTTTGGACGTCTCATCTCTGACGGTTTTGGTAAAACTGATTGTATTAAAACAATCTCAGCCGGTTTTAAATATCTTAGTTGGTTTAAAAAATAAACTGAATGAAATAATTACCCATCTCAGTCGGTTCTAAAAAAAACTGACTAGAGAAATATCTCAGTCGGTTCAGAAAAACGAACTGACTGAGATTTTCAAAATATTCCAGTCGGTTTCTTTTAAAACCTGGCTGAAATATTTTCAGCCCGGCCCAAAAACCAGTCGAACCCTATTAGCTACCCTTCTCAACCCTACCGGCCGAACTCATCCTCTTCTCATCCTTCTCAATCCCCTTCTCCGCTGCCCTAGCTATAGCTTTCTCCCTCCCCTCCGCCCGCCCCTCTCTCCCTCTCCAATCCCGTGCACGCCCCTCATCCCGTGCCTTGGCCTAACTCACCCCTTCTCCAATCCCGTGCTACGGCGGCGAGAGCAAGAGCGACACGGTGGCGGCGGTAGCCAAGCGACGCGGTGGCAGCGGGAGCAACGCGATGGCAGCTGAGCGACTTCAGATCCGACGCATGCGCCTCCGGATGTGGCACGGGATCACGGACGTCGACTGCGCCTGATCCGGATCCAGATCCAGATACTTGGAGGCCGCGGAGAGCACAGTGAGGTCGCGGGCAGGGAGCGCGGCGAGGTCCCGGAGGAGCAAAGGCACGGAGTGGCGAGGCCATCTTCCAGCACCACTCATCCCCTAAATCCGGTCAGTCTTGCCACCTATTTTGCTTGTTTCGGTGCTATCTTCTTGCCGCCCTCTCCCCTTCCCTTCTTCTTGCTAGCTTCTTGCTTGTTTGTTTTGTTGTGTGTTGCATGAGATCGGTTGCTAGAAGATGGACGGCGGAGGCCGCGTGGAGGAGAGGCTCGCTGACGAGCTTGAGCTCCAATGTAGGTGGCCGCAAAGCAGAGCAGTGTAGGCGGCGACTCGTCGTGAAGTCATCGATGCAGCTAGATCCGTCCTCCTCAGCTTCGATGGCTCTAAGCCGAGGCGGAGGCGCGCTCTGAGCTGGGTAAGTTATCTTCGCGATGCTTGCTAATGACACCTTGGATGCTTGCTAAGTTGCCCCAATTCGTCCTCAAATTCAGTGGCTGCCCCAATTTGTCCACTTCTGTCGTGGAGGTTTAAAAGGTGCTCGATTCCGGCAAGCATATACACTGATACTAAGTTGTCTCTGAAAATCTTTTGTATTCTCTAGTGCTAGCTACTTGCCTTGTTGGTATGCCAACAAACGAATCTTTCATATGGTCATATGGTCAAGAACCGAACGGTCTAGTTGTGACTTGCTCAATTTTGTTGTATGCTGATGATACATATGTGATGTAAGAGCATGTTCCAAATGTCTTCTTGTAATTCAAATGACTTCCATGTGGATCTTTGTGGCTTCTATTCAAGATGCGTCTCATTTCTGAAATGTAGCAATAATTTTTTTTAATAAAAACAATCAATCACTGCCAGTTCAAACAAGAGGACCGACTAAGATAGTCTAAAATTCACAGTCGGTTGATTTTCTCACCCGACTGAGGAATATTATTTCAGCCGATTGGCAAAATCGGCTGAGATAGCAAATATTATTAGCTCCCTTTACTTCTAGTCGGTCATCAGAACCGACTCTGATAGTGATTTTTAACCGACTGAGAAAGTCTTTTTTATGGTAGAGCTAGCACTAGGGTCGCCTTGTGGCATCGCCATTGCTGTTCCTGTTCATGTTCGACATCACACTGCACATTTGCCCAAGATATGGCTGCACAGATGGGGGCGAACGTTAGTGAGCAGGACTGGAACCACAACCACTGGCCGTGCTGGCTCTCAGTTGACGCAGTGGCTAGGACCAGAGGGGCGGAACGCGGAGACGATTTGCTGCCAACACCATCGAGTGGGGAAGGTATCTCTAGCATGTGGCAGCCAATGAGGGTTGGGCGACATGGAAGCAAGTAGTGGGGATTGGGGAATGGGGATAGGAACGAGGGAGGCTAGGATATAGTGAGCGGATCAATCAGTGGACACGGTGGCTAAATGGACCGGGCCTCATGTGATGTGCAGAACAATAGCCAATGGGTATACTCTATTTCGACCCATATGATCTACTTGGGGTTTGCATAGTGAAACCCCTTTTATAACCCGTAAACCAAATAGCACTAAAATTAGAACCTAAATCGAAACACCTTAATCGAATTACTCGATAATTCGGTAAAATTGGGTCGGTTCAGGTTTGGTTTTTCGAGTTTCTGTCCAAGTGTGCCCACCCTGACCCATGCCCTAGGCTTTGAGTCTTCAGTTCTCTAGAACCATTGTTCTGATGCTCTGCGTCGTATACATTAATCATATGCAAGATTACTGTCGGCCTCCTGGTGCTGCTGGTAGTGAGACCATACGTCCTTCCCCCTTCCACAATGATCTATCGAGTCTTCATAACGATTTTAGGTTATTCATCGATTTGTCTGGTCTCCTAGGTCTAACCAACCCTTACACCAACACCCCGTTAAACATGGATTTGACTTGTTTTACAACATGTGACGCCTCCTCTTCTTATAAAGTAGGCACATGGTACAATTGCATGACTCCAACACTAACAGTATATCCACATACCTTGTAGTAGCTATTACAATAGTATAATTTTCCTAAGTCCGACTTGTACTTACTCATACACATATTCGATACAAATCCAATATTAATGAATTTATGTTCGGTCTGATCAAACGTAATATCTTTGTCACACTAATCCCAGCTAGGTAGCTACGCTTCAAAAAATTGAGAAAACATGCAGGAGAAATTACATGCTCTGCTAATAAAGCAAGAAATTCAAGAAAGCAAGCTGTTGCTCGAGTAATTCGTGGAGATAGTTGTGTTCCCAGTCGCCAGCGATCAAACCGGTAGCTAGGTTTGGCTCATTTATATCTCACCAAGGCGAAATACTTCTTTAGCGGTAGGCGATGCATCCCTGGATATCGAGGTGCATATGGTGACTTCGTCAACTTTTTAAGCTCCAGAAATCTAATTTTTATAAGTATTATATTAAGTGCATGCATATATACATCTCTAAGTTGTACCAGGTATTCTATAAAAAAGCAAGAACTTCATCGATTCAAGCCAAGCAATTTCAACAACGTCTCATATGCTATATACTTGAAAAGTGCGATAAAAATATTTTTTATGCTGGCCAATTCATGGCTCTAATTCTATTGAGCTAAAGTTTTGACGCGAAATATACTACAAAATGTGGCGCCGTTAACCTGGATCCAACAGACCCAGCAACCGTAGCCACGTTCACCGCCCAACTGATAAGCTACTCGCCTACCCACTATCGACCTGTTTCTAATTCCTGTAGGAAAACCTATATATTCTTCTCTGTACAGTCAACAGATTATCAGCTTTTGAGTCTAAAATCTGCTCTCCTGATTTGAAGTGGGCCCACGACGAGACTACGTGGAGTCCAAGCTACTGAAGCGTCAAATCAGATCTTACATTTCCTCATAGTTACACATCCTGGGTGTACAATAAATTAACTAGCTAGACAAAGTTGCATGCAAGACAACAAATAAGTTAGCTCAATATAAAAGAGAGCAAATACGTGTTAGCTTCAAGAAATAAGTTAGCTCGATATGAAACAGAGCAAATACGTGTTAGTTTCAAGAAAAAGCATTTGCTAGCTAAAGAGTTCAAATCAAGCTGGGAAGAGTTCAAATCAAGCTGGGAAGAATTCATGTCATAGTTCATTTTTAATTTAAAGCGGCAAGCGCTCAAAATGCTCAGGAGCATTTCGATTAGCTTGTAAAAGCTGGTACTACACCAAAAAAAAATTAACACAAAACTCCTTCTGAAGTGCGAAAACCTAGAATAGTTCATCTGAAATCGTCAGCAAGCTAGCCAAGAGGAAAGACAACAAGTGTTAGGACCACCAATGGTATATTGATATGTTAGGCTGTGACTAGTAGGGTGCATGAGACTGAGCTTGACTCTACAATATAGAATCCTTTTCCACATTATATATTTGGTTGCTGCGCGCATGAGGGAGCCAGGTTAGCACAAACTTCAGAACCAGAATCTGCTACTATCCCGAGTGCCAGAAACACTAGGAGGGAGTCTAAAAACTCTTGGGATAAAAAATTTCATGTGTAACACTCGATAAATATTTGGTTGGGTAAATGACACTGTACCGAGTGTTTCCTCATAAACCCTCGGTGAAGAGGTTCTTTACCATGTGTTTGTCCTCCCACTTGGGAAACCTATAACACACGAGAAATTTTATCGATGACGTTCATCAAGCCGGTAACGACAGCTTTCCTTTGTGTCCGTTTACATATAATACTCGGGAAACAAAAAAAATTATTGTTCTTTTGATCCACCACGTCTAATTTTCCCGAAGACTTCCTGCTCGATAGACACTCGGGAAAAGTTCTGAGTGCTTTTGAGTAGTTGCATTATTTTGATTAACTACTAGCTAAAACCTATAAACTGCACAGAAATTGAAATGCACAAAATTGATCATACATATACACAAGCCTCACAGACCAATTGCCAATCCATAAATAAACAACAAGCTCCAATTCTCATAATTGAAACAAGTTCATACATGCATAAACCAAGCCTCTAAAGATGTCACAAAACAGCTGACCAAATTCATACATAAACCAAGTTCACACACAAGTATAAGCTCTCACACGCAGTTGGTCAAGAGCATACACATAACCAAGTTCATAAACATTATGCAAAGCTTGCATCTAGCAGCTGACCAAAATCATAGACATAACAAAGTTCAGACTGCACAAACAACCAAAAGCTCCTACATGTAGCAGCAGCTAGCTGACCAAGGCATAAACAAGTTCACAATCTGCCATCAAGAGCATTTGGAATCTGCCAACTCAAGTACAAACATATAATCATAAGCTTCTTTACCACTTGCTGTAGCATCTGATAAAAAATATGTGGATGCACAAGTGAGATATTTGGAAACTGCATTATGCCATCTACCAGTCAAATGAAACAACTACAATTAAAGGAACAAAATAAGACAGCTAATAGGCACAGTATGACAGGCGCATGTGGTTCTCTCATTCTCTAGTGGAATAAACAAGCATGAAACACTATGATAAATTTAGATAGAGAGATACGCCATTTTACTTACAAGGCAAAACTAAAACAAAGTTGCTCAACCTGGAAGGTATTTCCTTCTGGATAAACACATATGGAAATAACAAACCTATGAAACACACAAGGGAACATCGGAGGACATCGGAGGAGTACGACGAGTCGATCAGGGGAGGATGTCGAGGTGGCGTGTCGGGAGAGGATGGTGAGACATCATGTCAGGGGAGGACGGCGAGGCAACGCATCTTCGGAGTAGGATGGCGAGGCATCGTTTGGTCGGACTGCAGCAATTTAGAGGTAGACGACGAAGCAACATTGGAGCAGGACGATAAAGTAGCGTTGGAGGAGGGCATAGACGGGGTCGGAGGAGGATGATGACGTGACGTCGAGGTAGGGCATCGATGGTGGATGAGGCAGAGGGGAAGTAGGCGGTGGTGGATTTGAGATTTTAGGGTTGAGGAGAAGAGAGGTGTCAGCTATAGTGGGAATGGCGAGGGAAACAAGTGGACCTAGGGTTATGGCTCTTTTTCTCCTTTGGTGCGTGCGGACACAATATTGGCGCATGGCCTGAAAAAAATGGTGCGTCCTTTTCTCCGCCATGTGTTAACTCTCTCGAGTGTTTGAAGCAAATTGCACTCGGGAGACTCCATGACTCCCGTTTGTGAAACATGAAGTACACTAAGTCTCCTGGGTGTGGTTCATTTACCAAGTGTTAGAAGATATACACACGTAAGTTTTCATTGTGTGTTTGATGCTCTACTGAGTGTATCTCAGTGCACTCTGACCATCTAGAGTAGCCAACATTTTACACTTGGAAAACTATCAAGCACTCAGGACATTCGCGGATTCTAGTAGTGCTCTAAGGCTCCTGGCCTACGTGCGGGAGAAGACCGTTTTGAGCTTCTCCCATATGCACCCTTGGAGTCTATGCCTAAGTACATGATTGGTTTAATAATTATCATAAACTGATTATTTCAGCATGGATTAAAGTATATTAAAAATTATTAAAATATAATTAACTATTATTAAGTTGGAGCAATAATTTTACTATTCTTATGTTTAATTTCAGTTCTAGCTAATATAATTTAGTTCCACCACTTACATGCAACTAAACCGTAACACATACTTACATCCCTCGACCTGTCTCGACTAGCCAATCAGGCTCAGGCTATCCCAGTGGGTCAAGCTGAGATGGCACAAGCAACCAATCACCCCCTTATAGACGGGGAGGAACTCAACTTGGCTACCAACGTCGACTAGGATTGAAACTGTTAGCATGAAGATGGCAAATGACCTTGTACAAGAAGAGGGGTGGATCCTCTTGAGAGGGTCGATAGGGGCAAACCACCGGCGGCGGCAGACATGTTACTAGATTCAGATAGTGCACCTAGTACTAGAACATGTTAGAGCTTACGCACTTGCAACAATCTACGAAGAAGTATGATGATGTGTATGCATCGAAAAAAAAGATGTTACTCATGTTTTGTAAATAAGTCGCTATCTTTCGTAATATTGTACTTAACGCGAAAAACAATGTAATTATGAAGAACTAATCCTGAGATGGATTAGAGGAAAATGTCGGAGTGCCCCTTTGCTCAGTTTGCCTGGCACTCCAACTACATGCCTTTCAATATCATAGTATTATTCATATCTTTGGGGATTTTTTGAATGGAGGTGGGGAGGTATTTGCGCTCTCTTATTTTGATTGGCGCGGCAGCTCTCTATTGGTCAACTTGGTTGCGTAAAAATAAAATTATTTTTGAGAAAAAAAATCCTCTAATCCTTTGCAAGTTTTCTATTTATGTATCAACGGGTTGTATTCCTGGTCTTTACTACGGTGATTGCAAGATAAGAAGGTGATGATAGCCGGCGCAATGAGATTGAAATTGGTTATCAAGGTATTTATATCCTGGTTTGGGTAGCGGTCTCAGTATAGACTTTGTAATTAGGTTTTCTTGGCCTGTCACATTTTCTTCTTCATTTGGTCTGTTTATTCTTTCAAGACTTTGTAGTAATTAAATTATTTGGTTATGTGCGTCTTTGGATGTAAAGGCTGAAAGTATTCTCTTCCACTGTAAGAAAACAAGAGGAAAAGGACCAGCTAGGGAGCAACTTGATCGTTCGCAGAGCAACAACGTACAACAATATAAGAGAGAAAATCCCCGGTCCACGCAGAGATCGAGAGGAGGGGAAAGCTACTTACGAAGATGGAGAGGAGGCCTCTCTAGTGCCGTACACGAGCCCTAGCTAGCTAAGCCGTCCCGACCACTACCCGACCACCTCACCTCCGGTGCGAAAAGGCCACACGATACACCCAAAAAAGGTGTCGATATAGTTGATATCCCTAAAGCCATACATGTTGCGCAGTGCGCAGGTCGACACAAGAGTTTAAAAGCCCACGCATTCCATTGACTGGTAGAGAGGGAAAGAACACAACCAGAAGAGAAGAAGCTCTAGCTAGCCCCGGCAGGAACCCTTAGCCAACAAGCACTCCTCCTCCTCATCGATCCTCCAAGAAGCCGATCGATCGGTGCAGATGTGGGAAGGAGCTGGCTTCCATGGCAGCCACGAGGCGCTCCTTCTCCAGGCTGCCGGGGGATCTGTCGCCCACGGCGGCGACCACGGCCACGCATCGGCCCTCCTGCCGTGGCTCGGCGCGTCCGCCGCCCCGCCGCCTTACATGATCTCCCACGTGCCGCCGGCGTCCTTCGGTGCCGAGATACCGGAGGCTGGTGGGCCGTCCGGCGTGGGAGGGTACTGTGAGGGCGGCGGCCTGGGGCATCATCAGTACGGGCTGTTCAGCCTGGAGCCGCCGCCGCCGCAGCAGCACGCCGTGGGCGGCGGCGGGGCGGGGTCCCTGCAGATGGGGCAGCACGGGTCGAGGATGGTGTCCGGGCTGCTGGGGAGCCTGCAGGCGGAGCTGGGGCGGATGACGGCGAAGGAGATCATGGACGCCAAGGCGCTGGCGGCTTCGCGGAGCCACAGCGAGGCCGAGCGCCGCCGCCGGCAGCGCATCAACTGCCACCTCGCCAGGCTCCGTAGCCTCCTCCCCAATACCACCAAGGTGATCCATGATAATCCATACATTCATATGGTATGGTCAATTAATTGGTCATCGCATATACACATGCTATATAATCAATTAACCTCCCCACTCTTGACGATCATCATCGCTTCTTGTTCATGTGCAAACCCTAATTAAGTTGATGGTCTCTTGATGCACAATCGCAAGGTTGGATCCGGATCTAAATAAGGAGAGACCGATCATCGAAATGGAGTCCAGCATCCAAGAATCGATGGACTAACTAAGCACACAGCTTAAGAAGTACTCCTATGAAAAAATTAAAGCAGAAGACGGATCTAGCTAGCTATGACCTATCCTATCTTAAGCTATTTCTCGCGACAACTGCTAGTGGCACATACCAAGCTCTACATGTACTTAGGGTCTTGCAACAAACCCACAAACCGAAACATAATTACATGCTTGAAATTAAGGGGCATCTCTTTTCCGTAATTACTCCACGTCATGTACAGGGTCATCTGGAACACAGGAATTTCAGAGAAAACAGAAAAAATCCTCACTTCCAAACAAGCCATAGTTTCTCCCCAACTATTAATTAGTAGTAGTAGTAGTAATTAGCTACGGAGGAGACACTGAGACAAGGGCAATGTGGGGATGGGTATAACTTTACCAAGTGAAAAGCTGGCTCACAGCTGAATTACTATAGAATACGCGCTGACCATTCGTGAGAAAAAGAGAGAGAGAGAGAGAGAGAGAGAGAGAGAGAGAGAGAGAGAGAGAGAGAGAGAGTACTCGCTGACAAGGCAAGAAAAGATGGCGCAGAAGCCTTTGGATTCATGGGAGACCGCTGCATGCTTCGGTCGCGGGGAGAAGCGAGAATGGTGCGGTCCCGTGCAAGACAAGCGCGCACGCTCGTGTCAGGGTCTCAGGGCGCTCAGGGTCAGGACTCAGGAGAGCCTCGCAGCTTGCACCACCCCGAAAGCGTGGCCGCGCGCATGAAAAGGCCCGCGCCACGCCCCGCGGTTTTTGTAGCTTTTCCTCCATGCTCGCATGCACTCGCGCCACTCGATCGCCACCCTCCTACCGCCACTATAGCCGCCTGCCTGCCAGCAGTACATTACATACCATCCGCCACTAGCACTGCTATACCATGCACGCACGCGCGTCCAAAGCTTAATGATGGCTTCTGATCGTCTGTGTGTTTTTGGTTGCCTGTGCTGTGCAGACGGACAAGGCGTCGCTGCTGGCCGAGGTGATCGAGCACGTCAAGGAGCTGAAGCGACAGACGTCGGCGATGATGGACGCGGGGGAGGCGGAGGAGGCGCCGGTGCAGCAGCTGCTGCCGACCGAGGCCGACGAGCTGGCCGTGGACGCCGCGGCGGATGAGGAGGGGAGGTTCGTGGTGCGGGCCTCGCTGTGCTGCGAGGACCGCCAGGACCTCATCCCGGACATCGCCCGCGCCCTCGCCGCACTCCGGCTGCGCGCACGCCGCGCCGAGATCGCCACGCTCGGCGGCCGCGTCCGCAACGTGCTCCTCATCACCGAGGTGGAGGAAGAGGACGAGGGGGGCGACGACGACGACGGCCGTGACGGTGGGAGCGACGACGACGACGGGTGTGCCGCCTCGCACCGGAGGCACGAGCTCGTCGCGTCGATCCAGGAGGCGTTGCGCGGCATCATGGACCACAAGGCGGCGAGCAGCGACACGTCCTCGTCCGGCGGCGGTGGCAGCGGAAACATCAAGAGGCAACGCATGAACGGCGCACAGGAACAAGGTTCCTTCTAGTGTCCAGACTCCGGTAACACTAGTTCCATGTCTAGCTGCTGCCTCGAAGCTAGCATGAAATATGCATCCCTGCTAGCTTATGCAAACTCAACTTAGTATAGTTATAAGTTATAGCTCACGTCAAGATTTAGAGTTCGGCTCTTCTTTTTGGTGTTATGGTGTGTGCATGAGGGAAAGAAAAATGAAGGAAAAAACTTTGGGTATGTCCAAGCTAGAGGGAGAGTTTTATGTATCCCTTATATATGTTTGTGTGCATGTCACTTACTTTGCATATGTATTGGGCAGAGGGGGTGCTTTGAGAGGTTTAACACTAAACCTTTCACACAATGGGGTTGATATGGGTGTACACTTGTAATCTCTGGGGTATAATGGAAGATGGAAATGGTGGGGTGGTTTTAATTGTTCATGCCTATCAGCAATTGGCATGATGAGTGCCTCTCTTTTTTCATTTGTTATGTTTGTGTCTTGGTTATTTATATGCATGTGGAAAATGTTGTCCATTTTGTGCATGGTTACGTTGCTGGTCTTATGTTTTTTCATTTTGTGGTTGTGTCTTTAATTGCATAATGGAAGATTAGTTTGGAATGTTAGGCACGTATATACGATGGATATTGAGAACCATGCATTATCCTGTTAATATTCATCTACTTGAGATATTTGTAGAGTATATTTTGAAATAGTGTTACTTCCTTAGATATCTTCCGAATCTTGTTCATGTTAGCTAGCTAATCTTGTTAGCTAGTACTGGAATAGCTAGTTAGTGAAACAGGTGATGTCAAGCCTGTTTTTCTTTCAAAAGGAACTTTATGCTAGCCATGGAGTATTATTTTATATGTGCTAAATACTAAACTTATTCGGCATATGTTATTACATGAGCAACACAAGTCTTTCTTTTTTTAGCAGTGAGCAATACAAATCTACTGTATATGTCTAACATGTATGCATTTCGTAACTTTCTTTATTCATTACTCAGGTTTCCTACTAAAATATTTCCAGTGCCATATATATCATGAGTTTCCAGTGTTATTCCACAACACACTAAACAATGACATTTCTTACTGAAATGATAGGGCAGTACGAAATAACGATAACAATATCAATAATTAAAATATAACGAAATGCCTAAGCTAGAGTCTAGCTAGATAGAGCCTGTCTATATTGACTCTTACTTTCGCAGAATGAATGGCTTCCCACGACATTTTGAAGTTCTTGAGTCGGTACTACAGAAGCACAGATTGTTGTACTCCTACGGGATGTTCGTTTGATCAACGGACATAAACAAGCAGTACGTAGATTCTATTTGTAGCTACCTCCGCTTGACATATATACAAGCATGGACCAGCTAAGCCACTATGTTTTGTTTGCTAGAGCCTTGTCTTAGGATGCTCCGGAGTCCTGCCCATTCATCAATTCGAGTTCTAGCTTCTTTTTGGACTTCCTTTGATCCGGTTTACGTATACACTTGTATGCAATGAGAACATCGGACAATACTAGAAGCCCTCCCAAAAGGATAAAAGCTGGTGCTACGCTGGATCGATGTTGCGGTAGGGTAGGGAAAAGCCCCAACAACATGCAGCACGGGGGCGCATGAAACGAGGTGGACCCCCATGCATCAGCATATGATTACGGTCTTCTTATTACGGTGGGGTATTGTCTGATCACACCTGGGAATAGGATTAATTGAGTCACGTGAAGGACTAGCAGGCAATCACTACTACAGAAAGGGTTATATAAGACCCCTAATTATAGGTGGTTTATTAAAAACTTTCTGTAATAGAACTCTCCACAAGCGGTTTTTACGAAAATCGATATCACAGACGGTTTTCTAAACAACCCGTCTGTAATAACCTACTCATTGTAATCGGTTTTATAAAAGATCCGTCTATAATATGATCACAGGTGGTTTTTAAAAAAACCCGTCTGTAATAACTACTCTATCACAGGCGGTTTTTTAAAAAAACAGCCTGTGATCCGATCTAGCCCAACCCGCACTTGGCCGGCCCAGGCCTTACTAAACCTGTGCATGCTGCAACCCTACTCGCACTCCCTTCTCTAGATCCTTCTCTACCTGATCTTTCTCCCTTCTCAGAGCGGCGACACCTTCTCCATATCCTTCTCCGTCCGATCTGCTCCGATCTCCAGGTATGCGGTTCTCCGCCCGATCCTTTCTCTTCTCTAGGTATGCGATTCTCTACCCGATCTATTCCCTTCTCCAGAGCCTTCTCCCCCCGATCTGCCCCCTTCTCCAGATCCTTCTCCGGCCCGATCTGCTCCCTTCTCCAGTTACGCGGCGAGAGCATGAGGGGCGTGGCGGCAGCGAAGGAGCGGTGGTTGTTCAGTGTCGTGGATCTGCCACTGATGGAAGCGCGGAGGTTCTGGTGGTAGGCGAACAAGTTGGCCTCTGCCGTGGCGCCAGCGGCGTCCGTGTCGTCGAGGAGGTCGTTGGGAAAAGTGAAGCCGCCGAAGAAGTGCTCCATCTCTGACCTCTTCACTAGCTGCAACAACCCTTTGGACGCACCCCCCTGCTCGAATGGTGGCAACGAGCATTCGAAGCTGGACAGCGACGAGGCGCTCTGCGATCATGAGGTGAACCAAGGAGGAGGAGTAGATGAAGATGAAGAGGAGGCTGCAAGAGGAGCGGCACCACTGCCGCCGGAGCTAAGGAGCGGAGGGCCTGAGGCCAAGGGAAATTTCGCCACCAAAAAGGTATGTGGTCCACTCCGGAGGGGATCTAGCAAGGGCCTGAGGCTGAGGGGAATTCCTGCAAGGGATTCATGTCCAAATGCTTCACTGGATGATTTTGTAATCAATTGAGTTTGTTTGTTGGATGATCCACTAGATGTTCACTGGATGATTCCTGAAATTGGAATTAATTTTTTTTGAATAGAAATGAGAGATCGCAGGCGGTTCTTAAGACCTCCCCAGAAACCGCCTGTGATAAGAAAAAAACCGCCTGTAATAAGGGAATTTGTGCTAGTGAATCAACCATTCATTCTCAAACAAACAGCGTGTTAGAATAAGTGTATTACTGCTCAATCCCCTATTTGATGCTATTTTTCTAAGACGTAACTGCCTCAGTTAGAAAATAGGTGACATTTTAGAAAATATGTAATTAAATTTATCTAACTTTGATTACTAATAGGTAAAAATATTTAAATTTATGAGAGAAAATATTATCATTAGATTTTGGTAAAAAATATTTTTGAAATACATTAAATTTCAAAAATAGTATCATTAGGCCTAGAAGTACTAGAGTCCGAGTCTAAGACTCACCATAATCCAACCACGCATGAATTAGAGTCTATTTCTAACTCTGATTCATCCCAAAGTCCAATATGTAACCCTAGACGTATACATATTAAACTCAACAAGCTCCACCTTTGTGAATATGTCCTCTGCCACCTTGAAACTACAATGTACGAACCCCTGTATAACTTGGACTTGAGATTTTTCCATGAGCTCCATCACTACTCCATGACTTCTTCGCGACTCCGCCTGCAATTGGATTCTCTTCTTTCCTTTCATCACAATCAATGTTCCGACAAAATTAGATTCTTTTCCAACTCTTAACTTAGGCGCTCCCAACTTGCCAGACTATCTTGTTCAACGTCATCACACACCAAACATGAAGTCATCATATGCTGACAATACATGTCATCACCTAGGTAGCCTAATTCCAAATCGGCGTGAAAGTGAATGACTCACTTATTAGGTGCCACTTATAAGAGTTACCTCAACCCAACATCCTTGCCAACTTTGACTGCCTATTTGAACACATGAAGGACCTTCGCCGGCACCGTTGAGTCGCCCTGAGTCAAATTCACAGTTATCTCACTCTTTAACTTAGATAGTCCTTTTCCACATGCCCCACAGCTATAACACTCTGGTCTC
This sequence comes from Stipa capillata, assembly GCA_019208055.1. Classification (NCBI taxonomy): domain Eukaryota; kingdom Viridiplantae; phylum Streptophyta; class Magnoliopsida; order Poales; family Poaceae; genus Stipa; species Stipa capillata. The sequence continues at coordinate 251,359 of JAGXJF010003324.1, forward strand.
TTCCTGACTTTGTCCTTCTGCACTTTGGCATCTGCACTGAACACTACAGAAAATACGGTCCCATCTTCACCATCATACATCACATCTAATTCCATTATTTCTAGTGACCTGTGACTAAAGACAACATTGTGCTTTCCAAGCCTTGGAAATGCCCCCACTTTCCAACACTTTCACAGATTTCCTTTGGCAAACTCTTATCATCACATGACATCAATCCTGATAGACCTAGTTACCACCTTGAACCTGATACTCACACGACACTACTCCAACCTCTCTGCACTAGTCTACTGGCACCTTGGTCGGTCTGATCACTCATGCAATAGTCTGACCGGTTTGAAATCCGGTCTGATCGCCTTCGCAGAACTCTGACCGTCTATGCTCTAATCACCTATCGTATGGTATGATTGCCATATCCTGCGCGTGCCGCACACCTCACCGCTATTGCCGCGTCGAGCCTCCGTAGTCCTTGTCAAAGATCTTCTAGGTAGCTAGCCCGCACACCCTTAGCCCCAATGCAGATAACTATCGATCTCTCTTGACCGATGCCGAGTCCCACATCTCCTCCGGACCATTGAATACTCATCCTCTGGAACATGTGCTTCTCGCCTTTCACTGATTTAGCCTTCGATTCTCCGAGATTTTACACCGTAGCCTTTCCTCGGCCTATGCCTTTCGACACTATCGAAGTCTTCTTGTATGATACTGACTTTGAAACCAACCAGGATTAAGATCCGTCTAGATTGCGAGTGGACTCTAGCTCTACCTTCCACACGACTCCATATATATGATCACGCCACCCTGCATCCTTCATTCGTCCTTCCTTTCAATGAAAACAGACATGAACCTATATGTGCCCTCATTGTTAATTAGGAAGCTTGCAAGCCCTTCTCCAATAGAAACATTGCACCCTGGGCTTGCGCCATGTGATGCCACACCAACACCACCGACAGCATGCACCAACATCGTCATCATCGATCTTTGTCGCCCTCTACTCAGGGTCTAACTGGCCTTTTTGCCTCTGGTCTGACCGGCTCCTCTGGATATCTGACCAACCTTTAGCCACCGGTCTAACCTCTCCATCGGGCGATCTAACTTGTCTTTAGCCAGTGATTTGATCGGCCCTCCGCGCCGTCCTTGCACATTGCTGGTCGCACCGTGGCTTGCGTTGCACCGCTCCTCCCGACTAGTTTGACTACACATGCTCATTGCTTTTGCAGCCGTGGCCTCATCCGTGCAGTTGCAACACATCCTGCCTACTCGTGCTGGTTGGAACGCCCCTCTGGCTGGTCAGACCTCGCTTTCCTGACTGTCTGAGCTGCCACCGACAGTGGACGCTGGTGTAACCGACCTAGCTGGGTCGATCTGACCTCATCTGTTGTTGTGACCACTAAATGGTCTGGGCCACCCGCCTGAATTGTCCAGCACTATTGAGCTCTTTGTCGATCGCTACCATGCTCCACCTCGCGCCTTGTCCACCCGCAACGTGCGTTGCCAACGCCTTGTGAAGCAACATCCTTGTGTCTTCATCAAGAACTGCTGCATCATCTCTAGATTCAATCCAACCTCAAGCCCTGATACCCTTGTTATGAAATGGCCCCCTAGGCTTGATGCCATCGGCCAATCTTCCAAGGTGCACAGCCATTGGATCTACCGAGGTAAACATGCAAGATCAAGAACATCGAAGACACGATATTTGTTGATGAGGTTCTACCGAAGCTTACATCCCCGGGATCCCTTTTTGGGTGCTCTGGCCCACATATTATAGCAAGAAGATCCATCCAGAACAAGGCCTCTAGACTAACCGATCTACAGAACCACTAAAATGAGCTTCGTGGAGCTCGTCGATCCTGCCGAATTAACCAGTCGATCTACCTTCACACCTTGCTGGTCTGACCTCCCCTCCAAATGGTCTAACCTCACCTAGTGGGTGGTCTGACCTCCGTCCCATGTTCCATCGGCTCCTTTTGCTCGGGTTACAACATGTGACGGCCCCCTCATTATATAGGGCCTAGGAGTACTAGAGTCCAACTCTAAGACCCATCATACTCCAATCCGCACACGAATTAGAGTTTATTCCTAAAGCCAGTCGTCCAACATAAAGCCCTCTCTAATTCATCCCAAAGTCCAATAAGTAACCCTACACATATACATATTCGACACAAACTCAACACATGTTTAGAGGTATGGCATAGCCGAAGCATGGCAAGCGGTGCAGCACCTCATCTTGATCAAAGTTTAATTTCCAGTGGTGGCCAGCCTTCTATCGGCTTGAGTTAGGTTTGATCTTCATTCTATGTGCTGGGATGGTGGATTTCAAAGCATCTCCAACAAACTATTTCTTAGATTATCACTATAAGGAGAGAGAACACAACTTTGTTCTAAATAACAAGCTCTCCAACAAGCTAGTTCTTCATGTTATTAATAAGATCACCAAGCTCTTCAATATACTTTTAGTGAACCCTACTTTAAGAAACAACTATAGCCTCCAACAACAAATATGCTTATTTCTTGCTCCTAGGTATTAGCAAGACTTGTTTAAGAAATCGCTTCATTCTTTCTTCTTATATTTGCTCCTTCACATCATCAAAAAGTTAATGTGGCACCCTCTAAGAAATAGTACTATGGCGGCCAAACTCTAAAATTGGAGATGCTCTCAAATGATGGTAGCTGTTTTGGGGTGACTGTTGTGCCCGTCACCACGCCTATGTAAGAGTTTGGCCGACGTGCCCCTTTATTACTAGATTTAGTCGTTGGAATCACCTGTTTCCATATGAATGGAGCAAATTTCCCAATATTATGCTAGAACATGAGGGGATTGAACACCCCAGCACGGCATGCGACGGTGTGTGAAGAAGTGATTTCAACCATGGCGGGCCTACTCTGCTTGTAGGAAACAAATTTGGAGATCATCGACAATTCCATCACTAGAGAGATTGGGGGGCCACGCCTTGGTGATCACGTCTTTCTTTTGGTGCAGGATACGTGGGGCGGTGCAACCGTATTCTTGAATAGAGACATCATTCATGTTTCTGCACCACTTATCCATGACTTCTCCATCATAGTCAATGATAAGTACCAAGCCCCGAGGCGAGGTTCAATCTATTTTTGTGGCCCGATCTTTCACGACACTTACTCCGCCTTGTTGTTGTCCTGTCACCAGCGCACATGATGTACACCAAGTAGAGGATTAGAACCTTACGGTTCAGCCCACGAGGACCAATCTAGAAGATGACAACTCACAAAACAAAAATAATTTCCAGATAGAAATCGCAACAGAGAGGTTTTGAAAAGTCTCCTCCAAATTTTAGGGTTTTTCTCAAGATTCCCCCAAAACTCGGAACGAGTATCTACCCTAAAACACACACTCTGTCTATTTCATAAAACCTCCTTAGTATATACTCATCTATTTCATGTAATGCAGCTCCTTGAGCATACATTAATCTCCTTGGTTAGTTAATTTCTTTTTCCTCTTCTTCGCTAGATTAAAAATATTTTTGCACACATATGTTCATCACCTTTAATCCATCTCTAAGAAGAGGTCGTTCAGGAGTGATATATGCATCAATAAATAGCATAGGCAGGGCCATATCAGTCTAGGTGTTCATTTGTCATGCACCTCACCTTTCCCCTCAACATGGTGCATGACCCCTCCGATGACTCCCAAAAAGATGCTTTCCTTTAGGAATTGGCCGAAGATGCATTGGCTTCTTGACTCACTGACTTTTATTAGGTGACTTCAAAATAATTTATGAAGCACATGAAAAGAATAAACCAAACCTTAATAGGAGCCTCATGGTGCGCTTCCCTGCTGCCATCAATTGGGCAGAGCTTAGGAGATTTGGTGTCATAACAGGAATTTTACTTGGAGTAGTGAGTGTGACCCCCTTACTTTGGTCAAGTTGGATCAATCTTTCTACAATCCTAGGTAGGACGCCACGTTCCCTGCGTTTCTCCTTTAGACCATCTCCACCTCCTATTCAGATCACTGTCTGCTACTCTTGGTGAGTGCGAAGGCCCCACGATGCAAGGCCTGATTCCATTTGAGAGCTACTACCCATTTTTCCTCGGGTTTATGGACACAGTTCAATCTTCTTGGGGGTTGCCAGTGTGCACGCCTTCTACAATCTCCCGGTCAAAGATTTAATGGCATGCACAAGAGGACACTCAAATCATGCAGCATGTGCCACTTCAGCGATGTTTGTGTCCAGTTCCACATGGCACAGGAGCTGATCTTGCAGTGGACATTGAGCAAGAGACCCATTCCCTATCTCCAATCGAGGCCAAGATGAGAAAGCTATTAAAGTTGCGAGTTCTCGGGCTAGCTGCAATCGCATGCAAGAACGCAACTCATGCATCATCTCGCTAAAGTCAACGACGCCAATAGCTCATTCTTCCATGAGAAGGCCAACGCTCAATGATGTAGAAACTTCATTCACACCCTCAGCATTAGCACTCTGTTGTCTCCTCCCATTCGGAAAAGGAGAAGGCCATCTTCGACCACTTCTCCGGCGTCATGGGAACAAGGGTGCCTTACTTGTGCACCCTGAACTGGAATTACCTGAAAATACCGATGGTAGAGGTGGCAGGCCTCGACCAGCCCTTCACCGAGTAGGAGGTCTGGGAGACAATCAAGGCTACGAAAGAAAAGGCCCTGGCCTAGATGGTTTCAATGTCATTTTCTTCTACTCCTACTGCGATACAATGTAAAGGAGATGTTATGGTAGCCTTTCAACAAATTTATAACCTAGTGGGAGGCGATCTCCATGCGATTAATGGCACGCTTGTCGTCCTTCTGCCCAATGAGTACTAGGCAAACTCTATCTCTGATTTTCACTTGATCGGTCTTATTGATTCCTCTGTAAAGCTATTGGCGAAGGTTCTCACCTTGTGCTCTACCGCCAAATTGGCCGACTTACCTCCTTGGCTCAAACTACCTTTCTAAAGACCCATGCATCCATGATAGTTTTTTATGTCCACAACCTGGTACAAGCATTCCATGAATAGAAGAAACCAATTCTCCTCCCCAAAATAGACATTTCACGTGCCTTTGACTTAGTGGTCTAGGACTATCTTGGCGATATATTCGGTACAGCTCATCTTGGAGGCTGCTACAACAAACGGTGCTCTGGCCCCTCTTTTGGGTGGGGAGGTAAAGCCACGAGTCCGCCTTTATGTTGGTAATACTATTATCATTGCAAACTCAGTCAGTGAGAGGATCTAGGGTATTGGCTAGATGGGGTGAATAGGAGATTAAAAAATTATGACAAAAATTAGTTTCTAAACAAGTATGTCTAAAACACTAAGGAATTCTAAGGTAAACCTAGCATGCTAGTGATCAAAATAAGTACGAAAAAAATGGAGAAGTATAAGAAAAAATCACAGGGGAGGCACAAGATTTGTTGTCGAAGTTCGAGCCTTTGATGAGGCTCTATACGCCTCTGTTGAGAAAGCTTGATCCAATGATTGAAACCAGCACCGAATTGTTCTCTTTCATTAAGAAGCTTGCCGATGTGAAGTTTCCATTCTCTTTTCTTAAGAAGCGAATCTCAAAGGTTCCAACCTGAACCTAGAACCTCCGGGATTTAGAATAGCCTTGGCAAACGGTAGTCAGAACAAATTTCCAAAGGTTCCAACATCACTCTCAGACCTTCCGAGATGTCCAAGGATCCTCAACAAAGGATGGACATAACACATTCCTAGAGGTTCCAACAATGGAATAGGACATTCCGAGATTTTAAAGGATAAGTCTAGAACATATCTTGGAGACTCCGGAAAAAATCTAGTAGCTTCAACCTTTAAAGCAAAAAGACTTAGGCGTGTACAAAACCAAAACTGTAGGTTCTGAGAAATCTCCAATGTTTCGACATCCAGAAGATCAGATGGGAAGGACAACTCAGAGGCTCCAAGATCTCTGACTCTTCATATAGAAGTGAAACTTGGATGTTCTGACATCAATCTCGTATGTTCCGATATTTCCAGAAAAGGTGTGTATGAAGAGATTTTACAAGCCTCTTTGGAACAGAAATTAATTCCTAGCTGAGCATTAGCAAGACACTCTCACCGGCTTACAGATTTCAATCCCTCTTAATAGTACGGCTTTCCTAAACTCAATGTGATTCCTTGAACCATGAAAAGTGCTAGAAAATTTTTGGTACTCTTCGTTTCTTCGAGCCGTCTTTCCTTAGAACGTTTTGGGGGACGTCAACGCTTGCTTTAACACTGCTTTTGGGACTAAACACCTGATCACACTTGATGCACACATTAGTCCCTTAATTATTTTTTCATTAATCATCAAAACCTACTTATGGGGGCCAAGATGCGCTATCAATATCCCCCCCTTTTGTGCCCGGTAAAGCTTCGATTTTGGATATGAAGAGTGTTATTTTGGGTCCTATGATATAGAGTGGATCCTCCTAAAGATGTTCATTATTTGAAATTGTATTTGAATACAAATGCACATATTGAGATGAAATGAGGAGCTCCCCCTATATCTTAAAATATGTGGGTGTGCATACTATACAATTAAGCATAAGAGGTAAAGAATTATACACAGCAAGGTGATCATGGCATAAGCATGGCATGGCGTGTGAATATGATAAAGAAAATCATACAACCATGTCAAGTAGCAAAATATAAATAACCATGTCACTAAAGATTAGAGTTTACAAAACATATAAAATCATCAATAAGAGCCAAGTATTATAACTCAAGCACACGTAGCTACCCAAAACTCCCAAAAGCGAGATCTAAGATCACTCGTGCTTTGGCATCAAGACACATAAAAGGGAAGGATGGTAACAAATGAAGCTCTAAGCTAGAGGACCCTACCCAGTCGATGAAGAACACACTGAAGGCTCGACGGTCGGTGGTGGAGCTGTCATCAGTGCAGGTGATGGAGCTGTAGCCAAAGGTGCTCTCATGGCGGCTGAGGTAGCTAGTAGGCTAGGAGGTGCAGCTAGAGTAGATCCTCGAGGTGGGGAAGTGGAAATGTCACGAAGTAAAGAACCATCACTTCGAGGTGAACCAGATGGAATCGGTCAAGAGATCAACGTGGCCACATCTGGAGAAACTCTGAACCCTGTGCAAACAACTTTTTACCATCGAAGATCCTCTCACGCCTATAAAGTTCATTGCGGAGGCTCTTCTTCTGATGATGCTTCACGGTCTTTAACTCGGCTTTGAGACAAGCACTCTCTTTGTTTTGCCAATGAAGTATGTCAAAGATGACTCCTAGCCTGTCCTTAGTGTCTATAAGAGGATTCAACACAATGAAATCTTCCCCAAACAACTTCTTTAGTTGAGCTTCATCATAGGTTTTTTGGCATTTCCATACACGAACATTGTCATCTAGTGCATCACCCTCACTGGGGACTATCTCTCAACAAAGGATGTGGCATAGAACTACATGATTAGCTCCTCATTCCAATCTTCCTACAGCCCCATGAAATCGATCAATCTATGTGCTTCGCAGGCTTCATACACTTGCCTAAAGCTAGCGTCCTGCCGAAGGTACTGGAAGTTGACATATCGTTGAGAGATGATTGTGTCCTTTATGTAATGGATGATAGACTCATAGTAGTCCTACTGTTCATGGACCAAAAGTGGGAGTCTGTAGCATCTCTCTCATAGTCATAAGGATTGACTTTCTGCCGGATTTTTCAGAGCTCTTCATTTGAGGTGGTCTGGCTACACCGGGAGGTGGTCTTGCCTTGTTTCGGAAGGTGACAAATTGGGGCAAAAGCAACTCTTGTAGTGGCATCCTCGGCTGCTTCGGGATCCACCGTCATCCTCGGCTTTCGAACTGTTAGAATTTACTGGGATGGAGGCTGAGGAGGAAGCTTTCCTTTGCTAGCTGGGGCAGACTTCTTGGTAGGAGTAACTCTCTTAGCTTGAGGTTTAGGGGGGGAGACCCCCCTTGCCTCTGCCTTTGCAGCTTCTGCTGCTGCTTCCTTCTTCCTTGCCCTGGCTTCATGAGCCAACCTTGCTTTTCTAGACTTTGGAGGCTCAAGCTTTGCATCCTCATCATCATCGTTATCATCGTCATCGTCAGCAGGAAGGGGACAATGAGTGGTGGTCATGGTAGCTCTCTGTCCCTTGGACTAGCAATTCCATCTCTCCCACTCGTGGACTAGCAACTGTCTATGGAGAAGGTCTCGGTCTCTCCTTACTCACAAAACTATCCCTCTCTAGGAGGAATCACTCATCTGTGGTGATGAAAGAATGCTGGTCTCAAAGTCATCGTTGCTCCGCTGACTCTTGCAACTCATCTTATCCTATGAAATAGATAGATAAGAGCAGTAGACACAATTGATAAAAGTGATTTATTTGAAAACATTTTGTTAGAGGAAGACGTACGAATCTCAAGTTTTTAGGGAATCTTAGAATTTCTGCGATCAAATTCCAAAGTTCTAGAAACTAACTCTGGGCATATTTATCAAAGAACTCAAAAGTTCTGAGACTTTCTTGGAGGTTCCAAGTTGCGTGTTGGTCCAAACCATGAGAAATGTCGGAAGTTCCGAGATCCAAACATTTGAGTTCAGAAGCGATTTTTGGAGCATCAGAGCAGAGGTTTGGACTTCTATCTGTTCAGAGAACAGAGGCATAGTCAGAAGCTCCAGGAAACATTGTGGATGTTCTAGGTTTCTATAAAAAATAGGGTTTCTATGACTAACCACACAAAGGATTTGGGGATAAATTGTGGATTTTCTATGGGAGATCGCTCGAATCAAGTACGAAATGAGCGAGGAAGTTGAAGATTTTGTGTCATGGATGCAAGATGCCAGATTTGCTTGGGAAGGTCATGGATTCGGTAGTTGTGCCCTAACTCGATGGCGGTTGCACTGCTATGGTGGTGGCGAACAGTGTGTCGACATCGGATGGCTGGAGACGAACGGTGCATGACCGACGTGGTCGCTGCAGAGTTTGACGGTGGTGAAGGAAGGCGCGAGAGCAGCAGTGGCACTAAAGATCATGAGAACTCATAGGCTCCAGTATGAAAAATAGAATATCTGAGGTGGTTCGGGTTGGTTCAGGTCCTTAAATGAAAAATGGTTCATGGGGAAACTTGTAGGTTTAGGAATTTGTCAAAAGTTCCAAGAATCTCGGAGAACCATACAATAAACTCGGGAAGGACCAATTTTCAGTGCAGTGCAAATCTCAAATATTCGGGGAAGAATCTATGAAGTTCTGAGAACATGTACTAGACTTTAGCACAAAAACCTTTGAAACTCCAGGAAAAGTCAAAGATTTCGGAAACCCTAAGTGGCATGACAGTAGAGATTCTCGGAAGTTCTAAGTTTTCTTACTGGATATACTAAATAGAATCTCAAAAGCTTCGAGAAAATTCGGAAGGTCTGAATTTCTGAACAAAAGTTAAAATGTATAGATTTGAACAAATTCTCAAGGTAAGTTTAGATAGAGGAAGTCTGGGACGTTCATTATGGATTCATTGTACATCCAATTGGAAAACAATCAAGCAATCAAAGTAATAATTTGGATGGGAGTTGGACAAAGTTAACTCAAATTCTTGGTAAAGCAGAGAAAAAATGCTTAGCATTTACCAAACATCTGAGATAGCAAATAAGACCTAAGGAACCAAAGATGGTGATATTGACGGTGTCACAACCATGTATGAGCTGAAATTTGCACTAGGACCTCTATGTATTTGAGCATGGGATCCTATGATACAATGACTCACAATTTTGCGTATCCATCATCCTAATGATAATTAAGGTAAAAAATATTAATTTTTTCTCACTTTTTAGGATGTTTTTCTCACTGAGAGAACAATACTCCCCCTTAGTATGTTACACATCTTAAGCTCCAAAAAACAAACAAAACAATCAAACACATGTGCAAAGTTTTAAACAATGTTCTGAGAATTCAAGATATTTAACTCACTCCTCAACTAGCAGACCTTATGCTCATCTAAGGGCTTGGTGAAGATATTCGCTAATTATTTGCCACTCTTACATGGCTCAAGGCTATATCTCCTTTTGTCACATCATCCCTAAGATAATGGTGTCAAATGTCTATGTTCTTGGTTCAGGAGTGTTGGACGGAACTGTTGGCTATCTTAATAGCGCTTTCATTATCACATAAAAGATGCACTTCTTTCAAGTCGACTCCATACTCCTTCAAGATTTTCCTTATCTAAAGCAATTGAGCGCAACAACTACCCGCAGAGATGTACTCTACTTTGGCAGTGGATAGGGATCAAAACAAGTATGGAAAAAAACATGGAGAAGTGCAAGAAAACAACCATATAGGAGACACAAGATTTTTTGTCAAAGTTCGAGCTTATGGCAAGACTCTATATCTCTGTTGAGGAAGTTTGATCCAATAATTAAAGCCAACACCGAATTGTTCTCTTTTCTTAAGAAGCTTGCCAATGTGAAGATTCCCTTCTCTTGTAGCAGCTTTTCACCTTGCAGTAGTTGTGCTCCGAACCCTCACAAAGATCTCGGGTCACTTCACAATTCTTGAAGGCTCCCAAACAACTCCTAGCCGCCTAGGAGATGTCAATCTCCAAGAGTAACAAGTTTCAATTAGTTCGCCTTAGAGATGTACTCTTATTTAATGCTCAACAATGGCTCAATCTCTCTTTCTCAAATAATTTCTCTCAAGGATCACAACTTGGGCTTGAGGAATAGAGTAGCACTCAGGAGAGCAAAGTAATGATTTTTCAAAGAGCTGGGCATGCAAACAGCCTTTGGGTATATATAGCTAACCCCTTAGAAACTAGTTGTTAGTGCAAAAATTATATAACTCAGAACTTTTGAGATGGAACTTGTAGGTTTTGACATTTGAAAGTAATGACTACTTTGTGTGTCCAGAAACATATCTCGAAACTTCCGGCAAGAACCTAGAGGTTCCAACTTTCAAAGCACAGCAGGCAGAAGCCAATGTTAGAGATTCCGACTTGAACCCAGACCCTCTGGGATTTGAATAGCCCTGACGAGGCATGGTCAGAACAGACTCCCAGAGGTTCTGACATCACATTCAGACTTTCTAAGATTTCAAATGGTCTCCAATATAGGGTGGACATAACACATTCTAGGAGTTTCCGACAACAGATTCAGACATTTTGAGATTTCAAAAGATTAATCTAGAACAGATCTTAGAGACTCCAGAAAAAAATCTAGCCACTCCGACTTTCAACGCAAAAGGACTTTGGAGTGTACAGAACTGAAATCGAAGGTTCTGAAAAAACTCGAATGTTTCGATATCTAGAAGATCAGATCAGAAGGGCAACTCAGAGATTCTGAGTTCCCTAACTGTTCACACAGTAGTGAAACTCGGATGTTCTGATATTTTCAGAAAAGGTTTGTATGAACAGATTTTAGATGCCTCTTTGGAACTGGAAATTCATTCATAGCTGAGCATTAGCAACTCTCACCAGCTTTCAGATTTCAACCTCCCTAATAGTATGGCTTTCTCTAAACTCAATGTGATTTCTTGAACTACAAAAAGAGCTAAAAAATTATATGTAATCTTCGTTTCTTCGAGCTGTCTTTCCTTAGAACATTTTAGAGGTCGTTAATCCTAGTTTTAATATTGCTTTTGGGACTAAATATCTAATCGCACCTGATGCACACATTAGTAATTTAATTATTTTATCATTAATCATCAAAATCTATTTATGGAGGAATTTTCAGTCAGGCAGGAAGTGAATCTCAGTGAATCATAGATATTTTTGACCAAGTGTGTGGGCTCCGTATCAACCCGATGTAAAGTTCTCTTGCCCTGTTCGGGTGCCAAGAATCGACATCGACAATGCGCTCCATGATTTTGACGCCAATTAGTGTGGGGGGTTTTCCTCTCACCTATCTCGGATTGCCGATCACCATCAACCGGATTCGGATAGTCCATCTTCAGTACATCTTTGATCGTGCGCGCGCTCGCCTCGCTGGCTAGAAAGGAAAGATGTTGTCCCCAGGGCGGTCGCTGGGTGCTCGTGGCATGAGTGCTGAGCACCTTATCCACTTTACGTGCTAACCGCTCTGCACCCTCGGAAGCCATTTATTAAGGAGCTCGACAAGGTGCGGCGATGTTTTCTGTAGGTGCACAACGAAGAAATCTCCGGGTGCAAGTGTGCTCCGCGACCATGCATGGTTGGCTGGGAATTCATGTTCTAGAGTTCTTCAACAGGGTCCTTCACGTGCCCTGGCTCGGGTTTGAGTGGCATGCGCGGAAGCGTCTATGGGTGGGGACAGAGACGCCGTGCGATCAGCTGGATAGAGACCCATACATGGCCGCCACGACGGTGTAGGCTGGGAACACAGTGGCGGATCCAATACAAAAATTTAGGTGTGACGGACAAACTAAACAATCAACTAATTTTACATTTTGCATGCCATGTTGATAGGTCTGCCGCTGGAAGAGCCGGAGCGAGCTGTGGCGGACGCCCTAGCATGCCATATCGATAGGTCCGCCACGGGGAACAGTGAGCGTGCTACCTTATGGGAATCCACCTGGCTTCTACCGGTGCCGCCGTGCCTTGCCGTGCATGCCCTGTTTACGCTGAAAGAAGAGAACGGTAGTGGTGGCTCTACATGGCAACATGTGGATCCAGGACATCAAGCACAACCTACCGAATGAAATCATCCGCGATTTCCTTATGGTCTGGAGGGCGGTTATCAGATTGGGCATTTCACTTAGAGTAGATGTCGAGGACTCCATTGTGTGGAAGTGCTCTGCGCCGAGTTCCTACTCGGCGAAATTGGCCTCTTGATGCAATTACAAGGCACTATGCTCTCCGATTTCTGCTCCGTCATCTCGCGGGTGTGGGCTTTTGGCGAGGTGCAAGTTCTTCTCATGGTTGTTGCACCAAAACAGGCTTTGGTGTGTGGATTGCCTAATGTGTCAGGGCTGGACGAATTGCTATTTCTGCCCGCTCAGCCTGCGCGAGCTCGAGTCGGAAGCCTACCTTTTCGTGCGCTGCCCAGTGTCAAGACAGATTTAGCTCCCCATCTCGTGTTGGTGAGGTATCGCGGTTATCAATCCGGCACCGTGGCCGCCGGAGCTAGAAATCGCCGACTTGTGGCGCCTTGCTGTTCAACGCTCCCCAGCGCAGGCAGCGCAAAAAGAATCAAGACCCTGATCATGTTAGTGTCCTGGGAAATCTTGGCTTGAGCGTAACAGGCTAGCCTTCAACGATAAAATCCTGCTAGAATCTGAGGTGGTGATACGCATACAAGGAGATCAGCGCAACTGTGATAGGCGGCGAGCGCCAGATGACTGGAGACCCTCTTGGGGGAGCCGCTGTGAGGAGTCGCTTTCGGAGCCTTATTTCTTTTCCTTTCTTTTTGTTTTCTTCGTTTTCGGCTTATTTTTGCTGCACTCAGTTTATAAATATTGCTACCAGCTATAATATAAAGCCAGCAATTGCTGGATCTTTCAGAAAAAAAAATATTTTCACCAACAAAATCTCGCAGGTTATTTGTGCGGATTTCCATTATGTCTTTCCGAGATTTGGACCTGTGACATGTGATTTGTGAGTTATACGTAGACTGCACTATCCAATTGTTTACGAGTTATCAAAATATAAAAACGGTGCAGAGATTTGGCACCCTAACTTTGTTAAGGGGGCAAGAGGAACCTGGGGAACCAAGGAGAGTTCAGATGACCCTGACGTAGTTTACCTCCATTTAGAGGCTTAGATCGAGCAATAAAATGGAATCATAAAATAGACGTTAGGGGCTTCAGTGTTGGAGGCTATACGCAGCTTCTAAGCTGGGTCCTCTGGAAAAAAGGTAAAAAGCATATCTAAGGAAAAAGGAAACGAGCAATGGCTCCAAGGAAATTTCCTTGCAGTATCTAGCACATTCAGTTGGTTCTAAGATGTAAAGTCTCACTCGACTGAGATCTAGCCAGACCCATAATTATCTCGATCTCTATTCCCGTTTTAGAGGCTCTATCTCTACTCTTAACATCTCTATATGGCAGGTTTGTGCCGGTGTTTCTCGGGCATTATCGTCTTGTTGGCTGCTGAGGCTTTGGCACTTAATTAGAGAAGGTTGGATGGCAGTTCTGTTGAACGTGAATCATGTTATTACTGAGTCTGACTGCCAACAGATAGTGGGCCGCTTGCCTCGAGAGTTCCTACTCTGGAGGTTGTTTAATCATAGTGGGATTAAGGGCGTGATTGGTTTGATGCCAAATTTTGGTATTGCTAATATTTGGTAAGCTAACATTTGGTAAAATCAAAAGTTGCCAAAATTAGCAACTTTTTTAGAGGTTGGTGAGAACCAATTGGTATCCAACCAATTGCTAGCCAATTTTTTAGACTTGCCAACAATTGGCATTGGCAAAAATTGGTAGCAAACCAATCACGCCCTAATTTTGCGGCACATTATTGAGCTAAGTTTGCTAGTAATTGCCAGCCTGCGGAGAGCTCGTTGGCCATGATTTCTTGTAACCTCTCTTTGCGATGATGTCATTGCGTTGCAATATAATTAAGCTCTCAGCTTCCCGTAAAATCAAAGGGTCGAAAGGATAAAGCTCCTGGATTTCTCATTTTGTTTTTTCGCGAATTCTGCGAATCAAATTTCCCTGTTTGATTTGAGGTGGTGAAAGAAAAATCTGAGGGGATCAGTGGCCCAGAGAAGTCCAGACCTCAAATCGACGAAACAGGTGGCTCACGCCAGCCACACGCATCCAACTGGGCCACAAATATTTCCGTGCCTCCAGACCGCGCACAGCCACCGGCCCACGCAGCAACACCACCGCAAAAAAGATTCGGACACAGGCGAGCAGGCTCCGACCTCCGACTCCGAGGCGCGGCGAGGGCGGTGGCGAGAGACGCATGGAGGCCGCCGCGGTGCCCAGCCGTATCGCTCTCTCCGCGAACCGCTTCCCGAACCACCACGCGGTGCCAGGTACTCCCGCGCTCCTCTCTCTCTTCGCGAACCGATTCCATTCCAGTTGGGTACCTCCGGCTTTCACACTTGGCGGATAAGGTTGGTAGCACAGGTAGGAGTTTGCGTCGTAGAACAGTAGGGAGAATGGGTGGCCTAGTTCCAAATGGAGCAAGTGATTTCCCTTAATGATTTTAGGCGTTGCTCGTGTTGGGAAATTGCTCCAAGAGGTGGCCAATTTTTTGGGCTGGGTGCATCTTCTCGATGAGAGGCCGGGAGATCAATACAAATCTTCCTTTTCAAAAAATGTGGCCAATTTGTGCTTGGGAGAACCGAGTTCTTTAGTTTCCTGATTGAAATTGCTAGGGTTGTATTGCCAAGAGGAAGGGGGGCTTCGTTCTGTTCCAATTAATATACAGTCATTGGTTCCTTCAGCATGCTTTGGCCATGTCCCATCCTTTTAGCTGCATGGCAGTGAAACCATGTCCAAATTTCTTTCATATGTTTTTGGTTTAGAATTTAGACTACTCTGGCAAGGGGAGACCAACCTGAGCTTGAACTGTGTGCAAGAGATGTGATGACTTTTTAATTTAGATGAAAGATGTTTGTTATGCCATCCCGGTTGACCTTGTAGGATTCTTTTTTCATATTTTTCGTTTTTTCCGTGTTCTGCAGGAGATAGGTTTTCTATTCACAGGGGAGGGTATCCAAATCTTGCCATTCCTATTGCAATCACAGCAGCTGCACCAGGCAAAGGTGGTGGCGTACTTGATCGGCCGGTAGAGAAAGTTACTCCTGGTCGTCAGTCTGAATTCGATGTGAAGTAAGTATATTCGTGTTACTTACGATTCTTTTCTTATTTAAGTGTAAATTTCAGAAATGGGATAATGTAAATTTTGCAGTATCAGATCTCAGAACTAGAGTCTAATCTGTGGTAAGCAGAGTGTAGGTTTCCACCTAATGATGGAAACTGAACACTAGAGAATACTATATCAGGTGGCCAAACAGATAACAAAGTGGCCAATCCAGAAGGTATTGGATTGCTTCACTGAAAAGGCTAGTTGTCAACTACTCCATATTCATTGTTGTTACTGCAAGAGCACACAGCTAATTATTCCTTGACAAAGGGAAATCATAAATCAAAAGTCATCCAGAGGCACGAAGGGTCTAGAGTTTCTCTAATTTGCCTATTTCATAGCAACATATTTGTTTTTGTGATCATCAATATAGAACTTTGCTTTTCCAGAAGCATGTTCTTGACCTTGTAAGTAGGCTTGCCATGAAGTCAATTGGCAAGCTCCATTGCAACTACTGTGGTCTCAGTGATGACTTGAAATGTCTGTGTTGTGGTTTTCTGTTGTCTTGAATGAGGTATTTCCGGTCCAGGTTACTGTCAAAACTGTTAGTACAAGGTTTCTTCTAGTGTGGGGCGGTTTGTTCATTTGGACGCATCATTCTAGTATTGGATGTGGATGTTGCCTTGTTTATAAGAAAAATCTGTATATTTCACTTTCTGGGTTGCATCAAAATATTCATATTTCATGTCTTTTGGCCTAAGCTTAAGTGGTTGGTCTAGTACATTATGAACCAGGGCAGGTTAATGAGTCTAGCAGTTTGGCTGGTGTTATAGCTTACCTTTTTCCTGAAACAATGGTTCTTGGTGTATTATGGTGCAAGGAGAATTATCTCATCAAACTGGTTTATTTTCAAAGGCTTTATGGTTTGAAACTGCAATAACATGCCTTGAATTCTACATCATTTGGTTGTCGGACCTGATGTCTAGTATTCCAATTGTCTATACTTTTGAAATAGAAATAATGATCATTTTGTCGTCGTCAATGTGAGCTTATGCCATATAGTGATGTTGTGTGTTACAAGTTTGTTGTAGTTGCTAGTTTTGTATATCATATATTTGCATATTGATGATTGATTCTTAGTAAGTCGTGCTTAGATGCATCAGCATGCCCTTATTGATAGGCTATATGAAGTTTCTTGGACGTCAGTTTTTTCAGGGTCGCTAAATTAATCTCATCAGGCTATCTTCTTTCTGAAAACTTTGTGGCAGTTTTGTTCTAAACATTGGGATAAAAAGTTATTATATTTGATAGATCACAAAATATGATTGCAGAAAATTATCCCCAGGATCTAAAAGCCACACGCCCTAGACAACATAATCTGAGACAGCAAAGTAAAATAGCTAAACGAATACTGATAGATATGCAATACTGCCTACAGTGGTTTAACTTCAAGATCAACATCAACTAATACTCTCTTTGCCTCTTTTTTCGATGACTCCTTTGCCTTCGTTGATGAGCTTTATGGCACATTCGACTAAATTGTTTGTAAGCTTAGAACGCCAGATATGACAGCATTCTTTTGGTCTGCAGGAAATCCCGGAAAATGTCACCTCCATATCGTGTGGTCCTGCACAATGACAACGAAAACAGGCGTGAGTACGTCGTCCAAGTCCTGATGAAGGTTATCCCTGGGATGACTGTCGACAACGCTGTCAATATCATGCAAGAGGCACACGTAAATGGGCTGGCAGTGGTTATTGTCTGCTCTCAGCCGGAAGCCGAGGAGCACTGCACGGCCCTCAGGGGCAATGGCCTCAGAAGCTCAATCGAACCTGCAAGCGGTGGCTGCTGAAAAGAAAAAGGGTTCCTGTTTTTGCCGCTTAAAATCTGTAGATACCACTGCATATCCAGATAAACTGCGATGAGTTACAGGAGATTATTGTTAAGATGGAGACGGATAGCTCATTGCAAGATGTAAATCATGTAGACCAAATATAGTGTTTTCAGTTATGAAACCTTAGTTACATTAATTGGAGGTACTACTTTGGACACTGCTCATAGTGGTTAGTAATTGCTGCCTGGTGTTAATTTGCAAATTTTGTTGTGCTACACAAATGATACGCTGCGCCAGGTCTCCTGTTTTTGTATTGAGGCGTCCGGAGGTATCTGTTATTCAGTCGCCACGGGGGAGGCCCTCGCCATCAAGTCCACGGCCAAGGCGACGCTGCGGGGCGACCCCCTCGACCTCGCACTCACCGAGCGGAGTGGTTCGGGGACGGGCGGCCGATGTCGGGGCTGGTGGACACACTGTACTACGTGGTGTGGATCTTCGAGTCCGTCCTCCGCGGCAACATCCGCTTCCCGCCGCGCGTTCGCGTCCGTCTCGCCGGAGGCCAAGGACCTCATGCGCCACATGCTCTACAAGGACGTCTCATGAAGATTCTTCGCCGAGCAAGTCCTAAGTAAGCAACAACACTTCTAATAATCCAAATCCTCCGCTCTTCGATTCACCCAGTTCCTGCTTCCCCTGGAATGTTCGTTTCTAGAGGTGTTTGCTAATGGACTGGATCGGATGGTGCTTTCCGCAGGGCATCCATGGATTGCGAGCCGTGGGGGGAATGCGACGATGGGCTAAACTCAATCAACATGTTACATGGACTCCGTCTGTACATAGATTTTCTTCAGAGACGACTACTCTTTTGCTGTCAATGTCTGCCTTGTTTTTCGCAAATCGGCGATGGGCAAAGTAGCGGTGGTGCCGGAGTTTAGTAGTTCTAGCGCTAGTTCTGTGATCCTTTAGGGCGATATCTTGTAAAGTTGGAGCTTTAGAGCTTCTAGCTGAGCCTGTTCGTCATGTTTACTCTTGTGTTTTAGTCCTTGTACAGTCTTCTTTCTGAAGAACAGATGGACCGTAGACAGGCTTGTTCTGAACAAAATGGAACAAAAAAATTCGGAGTGTTTTTGTACATTCCACTCATGTGTTGCTTCCGTTTTACTGCTCATTATTGATTTTCTTGCTTCAACTCCCAGTATAGTTCGTTACCCAAAATGGTCCATGGTTGTGGTTGCTTCCATTGAATACTAATTCAGTATCCTCTGCAAGCTATGCTGATATTTCATTTGCAAAGCTTTCTTCTGAGCTCACGGGGTTGGAGATTTGGTGGCTGTTCTGTTGACACTGATTAGATTCAGAAACTAGTAGTTGCCTGGTTTTTCAAATATAAGTTGCAACTTGCAAACTCTCTATCCATGGGTTGTTGCGCTGGGTCTGAAGTCTGAACTTTCTGAAACTCGTGGGTTCGAATTACCATGCATAAATCATGTAGTATATCAGATCTCATCCGAGTGCTTAAATGAAAACACCTTTTGTTTCTGGAAAAAGAAGAACTGAAGAAACTAAATCATACATCTCTCCCCTCTTTTCTCCACCATCACTTTACAGGCATGCTGGGGATTCTGGGCCGTGTGATCCCATGGATCTGCCAGAAGTCAATGCCCAACCGCAGCTAGCCCTGTTGATCAGCAACGCCGATACATACTTGGTCACGTTCTGCACCCTGCTCGCAAAGCCACTACTCTCATCCGTCACGACGACAGATCGAAAACAGATTGCGTGAGTGAGTTTAGAGGATTGAACTCTAAAGTGTAGAGGAGGAATAGCCAGAAGAGTATGAATAGCACAGAAACCATATGACTTTGAATATATGGATCCAAAGATATAGCTATCAGAAATATATAACCATTAGAGAATATAATTCATCGAAATGTAGCTGTTAGCAATAAAAAGGAAATATGATGTGTTTAATGCTGTTTGTGCTACGAACATAAGGGTATCAGGTGGAGGTGCAGGGTTAATATCATTTTTTTAAATAATGTTGGGTGAAGGCGAAACAAGCATGGCGTTTGATTATGAACTCCATAAGAGAATGGTGGCTATTCAAGGGTATGGAGTTGGAGTCGATGTATCTCTTTGGTGCACTCTTGATGAATATGCTGGAGCAACCACTGAGATTAACGCGATAGACTGGAGATGCTATCAGCGAGCAAGATTCGGACAAAATGCAATGTTGTGAAAGTGGAGGAGATGGAACCGGGCTCCAGTAGTTAATCCATAATCTTTTGCTGGTCTGTAATAACTTTGTTGAGCTGAATATTGTAAGCCAGAACTTGAGAGCCTCTTGATCGGTAGGAATTTTAAAATGCTGAGAAAATATAAAAATTAAATGTTATGGCAATGTTGTATTCTACCGAATCAAAATACATAAATAAATAATACAAGTTGTTTGTTTACGCCACAGAAAAAATATTATAATTTTCTTTAGTTATTAGATGCACGCCATAGTTGTCACATATACAAAGAAAAAAAATCTCAAAAGGTCAAATACAATGCAATTTTTTGTTTAGTATTAAGTGTAAAATAGTCCATAGAAAAAATTCATAAAGTTTATAAATCCTACAAATCAAATAATCACTATAGAAAAATTTCCTAAAGATTAAAATCTTCTAAAAATTATTTAAAATTCTTTGAATCAAAAAGGTCCATAGTTTTTGTTGTTAAGTTCCAGTGGTGGACCTAGAATAAAATTAACCCGGTGTCTGTGTGTGCTTTGTGCTGGCAGGTGGAGCATGGAATGGGCTGAAATTAGCTGGAGTCCGTGTCCAATAATTTTAACAGAAGGTCTGGTATATTTAATTTGTATAGAGGGTTAAGATAATTTTAAATTTTACCAGATAGCCAGTGCACCCTGATGGGCCGTTGTTGGGCCGTAGGTTCTGCAAGAGCAATAAGTTGTGTCATTCTGCTTCGAGCTTTGTCCTCTGTAGGAGCCTTCGTCTCATGTTTGGATGTTGGGATTGGGTGTCCTGTGAATCTTTCTTCTTTTTGACAAAGGGTGTCCTGTGAATCTAAAAAAAAATTACTCCTTCCGTCTCAAAATGTAAGACGTATTTTGTTTGGTTAAAACAATATTTTAACCACAAATTACTCTATCAATACGTGGTTTATATGACGTAAAGTCACAATCATAAATAAATATTTTTAAATATGAATCTAATGATATCAATTTTATGTCACATAAGCTACATACTAATAAAATAATTATTAGTTAAAATTTTATCTTAATTAAATAAAATACGTCTTATATTTTAGTAGGAAGGGAGTAATCAGCGAGGATATGCTTTCGGGGAAGGCAAACTATACTCCCAGATAAGCTGCACTCTCCTTCAACTGTTAATTTTGTACGCGCGCATGCCGACATCTTCCAAACGTCACTTCCAAATCAAACGTAAATAGCAAAAGAAATACTATTCTGAATCCTACGGATGCCTGCAGCAAGATCGTGACACCATCACCTTTGTCTCATCTAACCGAAAATAAAGCTGGTGGAATTAAATGACGCATGCACACATGCACGTACGGCCGCACGGCAACAACACGCCGCCTCCCTGCTGCCGCACGTCGCCATGTCTGAACTCTGAAGTATCTGCGCCGGCTGGCCGGTTGCGCCATTGATACCTACGAGATACACATGCACGGCTGATTGGGGATGCGCGTGGCCGGTGGCCGGGTAGGGACGTTGGCCCCGGCACAAAGGGCCGGTGGAGTTGCGACGCGGGCGGGCAGTCGCGGCGAGGACCGTGTCCGTGTGCGTGTGCTGGGCATGCGCACGGCCGAGTCGACCGCGCCCGGTCTGCGGCACGGAGGGCGCCGTTGCGACGCGCGCGGTGGCCGGCAGGCCGCAGGCGAGGACCGCGCGTTGCGGCCAGCTTAATTGTGCGGTGAACGTGGGCACCCGGCGTGACAGTGGCAGTCGTACGTCCTAGTGCCGGCGCGACGTATGGAGTACTATTGGAGAGATCTTGAATGACCTCTCTGCTACAACCGTCCATACCGTTACCAGCTCTTCTCCATCCCGTTTAATTTGACCCCGTTACTAAGCGGCCCGGACACTCCCTTTTTCTTTTTGGCGTCGTTTCTAGCCAGTGGAGAGCAGTTTGTCCCCGTTATCTATCTGTCTTGCCCTTCTGTTCCATCTCCAGCAAGGATGACACAACTGGTATTTTATTTCCCTATCATTCTTTTCGCCTCTTCTTCTTCTTCTTCATCTCCAATGTCCGATGTCATCACAAACTCAAATGCACCTCATACGTTAAGACTCGTGATAAGAGTTAGAGTCCAAACTTTACAACACGAGATATAAAAGACCGTCCAAGATAAAGAGCAATCAAGATAAAGAGCAAAGGAACTAAGGAAGAAGGCTTCACCACCTAGTCAAATCCCAGCGGTAGACTCCGGGCCACCACCCATGAACTCCGGGTCACTACTACGACGACTTCAAATCCTCCAGAGATCCACTAAAGATTTTCATCACAGACGGGTCCATCACAGACGGGTCAAAATAGTCATCCTAGATGGTTTCCCGACCTGTCTATGCGAAATGGTATGTGATGACTCATGTCATCACAGATGGGTAGGCATAACCGTCTGTGGTGACTTCACATCATAGTCGGGTTGGAATGTTAAATCATCTGTGGTGATGTGGTCATCACAAACGGTTCACTTCTCTCAACCATCTGCTTATAGACAGGTGACCATTATTGTTTAGGGGGCAATTTTTGCTATATGTCTTGGAAAATAACAGATTTAATATAGAAATGATAGATATGACATATAAATTTATTTACATAATATTTACTCTAGACATCACAGTTCACACATCACCACATCACATAAATGAACTGAAATTATATACATTTCGAAACAAATGTTTGATCTACACTTGAAAAAAAGTTTGAAAAAATGACACTAATTAAGTACACTAACGTGTGAACAAATGTATGCTGAACTATGCTCCTACACCTCCACCATAGTACTCACCGTCGGGGTTTATGGTCTCGATATTGATAAAAAAGCAAAAATTCCTTGAATGCGCTTTAGTTTGGCTTCATCAAGATGACTCTTGTTGTCGAATGTCCAACCCTGTCGCTAACGAAGCTCAATTTCTTAAAATCATGCATATACAAATTGACAAGCATGCATGAATTATATATTGAACAAATCTTTAAATGTGCTTTTCGTGTGATGAAATGCGTGATCACCTCCTTGTGATAGCAAACATAGAATCCACATATGTTAGTTGCTTTTACCTGTTATTTGCACTAAAATTAAAAAATTGTTAGTTCGAAATTAATGACGGTGAAATGTACTATATCTATACGACCTATTAAAAGGCCTAGTCTTTCTTTCCTACCTCTACCCCACAAAACATACCCCATCCGATCACTCATATTGGTTTGATGGTGTGCCATCTAATCCGACGGCTATCCTTAATTGATAGATAATTACCTACTATATCATTCACTTAAAGTTGATGGATAATTACCCACCATGACATCCACTTAGAGTTGATAGATAATTACCTACCATTGTCCTTACTTAAAGTTAATAGCTAATTTCCACCATTGCCACTGATATACCCTCTAGCGTTCCTCTCTCCCTAATCCGTGCCACTCATGGTCGCCGCGCCCACGCCGCGCTCTGGCCGTGCCCGTGCGCCATCATCATCGTCTCCTTCGACATGATGCAATATAGATTAAGTTTGTCGAATTCATAATCTAAATAGAATAAATATTACCACAATAAATGTATTGATTACAAGTATAAAAAATTTAAGAAATATATCATGCATATATAGACATAACTAAAATGGAGGCATAACTAATTTTGAAGCAAGACATATTAGAATTTACATATTGCAATCTACATCCATCATGCATATATAAGCATAATCAAAATGGAGACATATCTAATTTACAATTGTAAAGCAACACACGTTGCAATCTATTCACATATATATTACAATCTATATTTTAACAGAAGAATACAATTGTATGAAATTTTAACATGTATTGCGATCCACATTTTTCACACACATCGATAGCTAGTGCTAGGGCCAGGGAGAGGAGTCCATACATACAGCCGTTGGTGTTAGGGAGGTAGAGGAGGTTGTCGGCGGGGTCAGGGATGGCTTGGAGGTGGCCAGCAGCGTTAGGGCGGGCTTGAAGCGGTCGACGACATTAGCTAGGTCATGGAGGCGGTCGGCAATGTCTGCGGTTGTGCTCTGTTCGGGTTCAGGCTCGATGGGGATGAGGAGGTGGCCGGCACAGAGGAGGCATCGTTAGGGGTCTGCAACAAGGAGGGCATGACGGAGAGCACTAGGTGGAAGAGAAGGCGGCAATGGCGGCGAGGACGAGCATGTATCAGGCAGTTTAGTGAGCGAGGATTTGAAATTTGGAGAGTTAGGACGGGATGGCGAAAAAACTCTAAGTGTGAATATATATATATATATATATACATATACACATATATATATGTACATATATATAGGAGTCATCACATATGGTTTATGACCTTACCCATATGTGATGTGGGAGTCGATGTGGGAGTCATCACAGACGGGTCTAGTGTTGAACCATCTGGATGAGGGTCACATCGCAGATGGTTGGTTCAATCACCTGTCTGTAATGATATCTTCCAGGGGCAGGTTTATTCCTATTTTCAGGCTATAGAAAATAGCAGTTTTATATATTCATAGCACAAAAATAGCTAACACAACTTATATATAGTTTCACACAGATTTATTCACAACATATATATCAACACACAGAAGTAGCTAGCTAACAATATATATATATATATATATATATATATATATATATATATATATATATATATATATATATATATATATATATACATATATATTCACATACGCATCAAAGTAGCCGTCCTCATTCACATAGAAATAAAAGTATCTTTTAATCATTCAGAAAAATATAATGACGTATAAAATTTGCTTTTTCATGATGCATTACAACACTTGTTTATTTCCTTTGAAAATTAGCCCTTCGCGATGCTCTTTGTGGGTGTAGCTAGTTTTCTCATGTTGTTCTTCCTCACATGTCACGTCTCTGGAATGAGGAAGGTCGTCAAATTGGTTCTATTAGCCTTGGACAGAGTGTAACTTGCAGGGGGAAGGAACATTCGGCCTTTATCGGTTTCTATTGGTGCTCACTCCGGTTTGATTCCCGTACAGACCAAGTCAAGCCGTGTCTTCAAACTGTCCTTTGTTTTATTAGGGATGTTTAGTAAGAGACCAATCAAGCTATCACCTACATTATTCTCTACGTACATGACGCTGATGCAGTGGCGAACTTCTAGATGCTTCCAGTAAGGTAAGTCCTAAAATGTTGATCTCTTTTTCTAGATGTACTTCCTCAAATTCTTCCCCTTTCTGAGCACAACATCAATATCCTTAATCATGGCACAGACTTGCTTCCCGATTAAAGGATTTGGAGCCGAACCTTCCTCAATCCCATTGTCGAACTCTTCTGTCACATTGCGGTAAGGGTGATTTCTTTGCAAGAGCCTACGGTGCGGCATATATAGAATCTTGCATGAGTTCTTGACATGCATACTCATAGTATCATCTAAGCATGGACCACGGCCCTCGAGACCTTTTGTAGTTTGGCCCGACAGGTTACCATAGCTGGGATAATCATTGATGGTGCAGAACAGCAAGCCACGTAAGGTGAAGTTTTCTCTTTTATCTGCATCCTTACCTCTATGTCTTTGTTCCATAATGTTTTCAAATCATCCATCTATAGAGATAGGTAAACATATATGTTGTTCCTAGGTTGCTTCGGCCCTTGAATAACCATGCCAACAAGATGAATTTCTGCTTCATACACAACGAAGGAGGAATTAGGGTTGTACATACAAAGAACCACCGGCCAAGTGCTATGTCGACTGCCCATGCTATTCCATCCCTACTCAAACCAAACCTTACATTCCTTGGTTCTGCACTGGATGGAGTTATCCAGGTGTCTTAGCTTTTCCATCATCCTTATGTGTCCTCTATGTGCCATCACATCAATTTTCCATGCTTTGGATTCGCATACAAATGCTTCAGACGGGAAATTATGTTAAGATGCCACACCATCATAGCCGTCGTCTCCTCGTTGCCCTCTAGGTCACCATCTTAAGCATTGTTACACTGCTTGTATCGAGATTTCTTGCAATACTGGACATACATGCAAATTCTGGTACTCTTTACGAAAGAGGATATAGTCATTCCGACAAGCATGTATTATTTTTACTTCTAAACCTAGGGGACAAAGAACCTTCTTGGCTTAGTAAGTGCTTGTGGGCAACCTGTTTCTCGCCAGAACATGTCTTCTACGGGATGTAACAATGCCGTGAAACTTTTATTGGACCAACCATTGCTTGCCTTCAATCGGACCAGTTTAAGAACTGATGACAACATTGTGTATTTTGTCTTACAATCTGGGAACAATGGTTTCTCCAAGTCCTCCATCAAACCCAAGAATTTATCATATTCTCTCCCACCAAGGTCATTACCTTTAGCATCGCGCAACATCTGATCAAGATCATTATCATTGGAAAGCATATCATCATCCTCGTGATCGGATTGAGAATCGACATCATCTGGCATATTCTGTTGATCTTCGTCACTCATCACTCTTCATCGACCCCCTCTATAATTATCTCCTATTCGTTGTGATTGGTCCAGCATTTACAGACAGCTATGAAAACCTGCTGAATCAAATGATCTTGTATCTAAGATGTGTTCTTCAATATCTTCCCATTCTTACATTCAAAACATAGGCAACACATAAATTCAGCTCTCTTTGTCAACATATCTTCTTTCACCGTTCTTAAAAACTCGTTCATGACACTAATGTAGTCTTGAGTCACACAGCTCACATTATACATCTAATTTTGATCCATCGATGCTACGATACATATAAACACTAATTTATATGATGCCATCCTACATCACAGACGGACTCATCATAGATGGTCCATATGAAAGCCGTCTGTGATGTTGACCCACATCACGGACGATTCAAGATAGGACCCGTCTTTGATGAGTCATTTCAGACGGTTCGTCCTCCACCCATCTATGATGACTTATCATCCCAGACCCTACAGTCTGGTGACAAGTCATCACCGACGGTTCAAGTAGGTGAACCCATCTGTGATGTTGCTCATCTCAGACGGCTTTGTAGAACCGTTTGAGATGAGATGTTCTAGATAGGTATTCCAATAGTAGTAAAATAAGAGGGCTAGGTACTCTGGGGTTGAGCCCGAATACTCTAGACCCCCAAACCGAGAGCATGATTTGGGCCGGAATATCCCCCGGATACTCTAGACCCCCGAATACTCTAGGGTTCAGGAACTTAGGACCCGCGGCCCATGCAAGGGTTACGACCCGGATAACCCTAGTTGGTTATCATTTCAATCTTGAAGATCTGAAGCCCTCTGTATCATTTCTACTCCCATACATCAACAGAAGTCTCCTAGGGCCAACTAGCTAGCACCACAAATGGTGGCCTAGCCAGCCTGGGTTCGAATCGTCACCTCCTACTTCAAATTTGTCTAGTGGCTTCTCCCTCCCGGCCTTCATTTGTTCATTAAAAGCGCCTATACATTGAGCTTCCATTGGAACAAACAAGAAATTTCAAATATGAATTGACCTTAAATCCCAAATTCCCAGTGCAAGCACTGCAAATTTCTATCATATTTTTTGAAATCCTAACTATATCAACTGAGGTTGCCGACGATGCTGGTCGGAGGGGTTGCCACCAGAAAAAGGGGTGGCAGGGCATGAGAGAAAGGAGAAAAAAGGATGAGGGCGTGCGGTGGTGGTAGAGGAAATTCCTAGGTTGTGAGGAGGCAAGGTCACCATCCGCTAAAGGCGGCATCGAGCATGGCGGCACAGCGAAAAAACGGTAGATGGTGGAGATGGAAAGGAGAAGGGAAAAAAGAAGAGCGATGAGAGTGGGTCTCTCGATAAGGTTGATAAGGGGAAGGAGGGAGGGTCAATAGATAATCAAAGCGCGTGGCCAGACTCAGATTGACCTCTGGAATAGTGGCCACCCATAGATGATCATTTTTTTGTGTGCATATTTTCATTGTGGCTGCACTAATATTTGCGTGCTAACTAAAGCTGCAATTTTGGTTGGGATATGCAATGTCGACTAGCTAGCTTAGGTTCGAAGAGTCGGCTATATTTTCTTATAAATAAGCCAGTACGATGTTACTCACATCGTGTGCGAGCACTTACTAGAAACTTGATTATACACATGCCACACCACCACTCCACAAGCATCTTACTCATAACATATTTAGAGTACTTAAATTTTTATCTATACGAGTCATTAAGATGAAAAGCGTAGAGATCGATTAGATGGATATATAAAGGATGAGAATTGATTTGATTATTCCACGAAAAAAACGCTACTAAATAAAAAGGTTATCCTGAACTCTGAGCCTACGGAACCTATTTAATTGATACCGTCACCTTTGTCTGATGTAACCCATAAAACAGCTGGTGCAATTAAAGAAACGCACGCACGCAGGGCACACACACAACACGCCGCTTCCCTGCCGACGCACGTCGCCACGTCTGAACTTTGAAACAGCTAGCGCGGCCGGCGGCCAGTGCGCCGGCCTGCCGATGGAGGGATCGCTAGCTCTGCAGCTCTTAGCTTTGCCGCGCGCACACGTTTTCGTCTCTTCTCTACTCCTACGATCGACGTCGTACATATGCTGTCGACGTCGTATATATGCTACACGGGTGATATCTGATGAACCATGTGTAGGCAAGTACGTGCTACGTACCAATGTATATATATTTATATATTTAGGATAGAGTGCGTTATATATACTTACTGTGCGACCTGTGTGGTAGCTTCCTCGGCCACCAATTTCGCTGACACTCAAGATATGTACGAGATATATAGGCACGCCCAATTAATTGGCGTGCTTGAACGCCCAAACATGCAGATTCCCCCAGGTCTATACTGCATATTCTTGGGTTTGTAGTTTCGCTGGTACTCCGACTCCTGAGTTGTACATCTAGAAATGGCTGTACGTGCTAAATCAAAATATCTGTAAATTACGTTATATACTAATATTTTTTGTGAAGGTGCAATATCCACAAATTTTGGATGCACGATTTGGAAAACAAAGGGTGACATCATGTCCTATCAAAGCATTCGGTTGTAAATTTATGTGGCAACAAAAATGTCTGAGGCAAAAGAAATGGAAACAATGTTACTAGCTAGATTGAAGAAGCCGAACACAGTTACATGACGATCCAGATCACAGAGATGACAGGGATCACCGAAATTACGTTGGACAACTGTCTTGTGCACCATTCCGGGACAAAGGCTGGATCTATCAACGTGTCTAATACAATTCACACGACATCCATAGCAACAAATTAGAAATGCAGATGCCCATATAGCTGACCATGACCAACCCTATTTCCACCACCTCCACAAGGGTCAGGGGGATGGCGGTCGGGGTCTTCCCACGTTTCCCTGTCCGATCACACAAAATTGTACGAAAATCAAATAATTGTAATTAGTTAATTTTGTAAGCTATAATTGCGAACTTCAACATTACTTTCCGCATTAAACATATATATTACTCCTACTAAGTCACAACTTTTTTCTAAATTAATTATGTCTCATAGGCAATATCTCCATGGAACTTAAGCTACGTGGACCTCAGGCAAGAGAATCCCCTAGCCTTGCAAGGTTCTCTGCGTTTGGTACAACCGAGATATTCTTGCTTTCAGAGGGAAGTTAGCCTCGTATGGCTAGAAAACAAACTAGCTGCTGAAGGACAGCCGAATTGGCTCGCTCTCGTCGGCAAGAGAACTGTGCGCACGAGATGTACTTTGGCAACTTCTCCCGATTTTGGCGGCAACTTCTATCAACAACGCAACTAACCTTCAAAAGTTATGAGTTTTCGATTAAACAAAACAGCTAGGCAAGGGTAGCACCGCAAAGCTAGGATAGGTTTGTTGGGCTATAGCGCAGCTCGACTAAGAACCGAAACGTACCCTAAGTTATACTTTTAGATGTGAAGTGAAAATAAGAGTACAAAACTTATAGACCCCCTTATCCAGTGGGGCAACTAATTAATAATCCTTATACGAGCGTTTACCCTCCTGCTAAATATTGCACCCCCGTTAGTTCCACGTCTAGAATTCTTCGATTATCGTCCAAAATAGGTCCTCGTACCGCAGAGTAGACTAGTACGAAATCTACTTTTTTGTGTAATCTATAAAATCTAGCAAGACGGATGTTCAAAAAGTCATGAGTATTTCTGAATAATTTTTACAACCTGGGCATAAGGTTCATTTATTATGTCATACAATTTCAAATCTCAGTTTATCTGTGCATTGAGAAATAAAAATAATAAATTCAGTTGTAAATAGTACCTAATTCAAGTCATACTATTTTGGTACACATTCATAGTAGAATTTCTCTTTTCATTTCTCAAAGCACGGATCAAATTTTGTGACATCAGAGATGAACCTTGTATCTATGTTATTAAAAAAATTATGACTTTTAGACATGCCTACCGGTTAGATTATACTTATCCATCTAAAGGAAAGATTTCATACAAGTTGGTTCTCGTCCATTGGCCAGGTAGTGACAAGTGACAAATCCAGTTCGTTTGGTTTTCGGATATGTCATGGGACCACCGTTAATAGTTTGTTCGGAAGTCGCAGAAGGCCAGGACAACAAAGTTCGACCCATCCGATGTCGAGCAAGTGCCCGAACTGCTGGTATGTGTGCGCATATACAAGTTTCCAGTCGAGCATTGCAAGTGGTGAGGCGCAGCGAGACCAAAAGTTGCGATGTGCTCTTGGATTTACTCCTCTGCTAACAAACATTACTTAGAAATTATGCATTCTGTTTGCCCAAAAATGATGTGTGCTTTTTAAATTGTAGGAGGGATGCTTTCACGTGTCACGAAATATACGGGAGATCCAACTTAACATTATAACCGAAGGTTTCTCTAATAATAAAATCAATAGGACCAATAATGAAGGTCATTTAGATAAAACGAAAGGTCTTCACATGGTTCAACCTCACGTGTGAAAAGGATATTTTTAGATGGACGCTCTACATGTACTGGACAGTTTCTGTTCAATCCTTGTATTCTGCCTAGGGCGATTTCATATTCTAATTCAATCAAAACATTTATAATATTTGCAAATTCTCCTAAAAATTAAAATCTTCCTGTGGTATCTATATAGAAGGGTGATCCCTACTAGGACAATTTTGGCAAAAATAGAACTGCAACAATAGCAAACTTTGTGCCTTTTGTAGTCATAATGAGATGATTCAATATTTTTTCTTCAAGTGTCATTCACCATTTTGCATGGCATAGCGACCTGTCATAATGTCGGCATTTGTCCACCTGGTAGTGTCCTCATATTTTTTCAAGAATTGGTTGTGTGTGTGTGATTGATAAGTCTTTATGCTCATAAATTTTAGTGGGTGCAGCTGTTTTATATTGGTCAATTGGCTATTATAGAAATAATATTTTTAATAAAAAGAAACTAACCAATCCTTTGCGGGCTATTTTCTCTTTGTAGTCAAACTGGTTGTGATCGTGTCATTGGTCCTTAATGGAGCGGCAATCATCGCGAGCAAGATTTGATGATTATTGGTGCCAAGAAGTTGATGTTGGCTACCAGGGGATTTATGTCTCGGTATGTAATATGATTTCGTGCTTCATACGTAGTTTGTTGCTCTCCTTCTCGCCTTATGGGAGGATATTGTATTGACTCTATAAATAATTCGGGTTATGTGCATAATGAGACAAAGAGGGCTGCGGGAATGAAATCTTCATTATCTAAGACAAATTTAGATAATTGAAAAAATGCAATCTTTGTAGTTTTGAATAGAGAAAATTGCATTGGACCTCCCTAAGCTGTCACTTCCTCACTTGGCTCCATATCAACATAATTTCCGTGTGTCACGATCCCTATATTATATCATGACTTTCTCGACACGTCAGTGTTTGCCATTTCTAACACAATACGATGAGTGGACACTGATGTGGTGAAAAATTAGGGGAGAGGACAGATGTACACTGAGATGGATGATGATGACTTGTCTTTCTCTCCCAACATTTTCTATTAAAGCTGGGACTCGGGCGGGTTATTCCGGGCTTGCCCGAGGCCTGGCGCACGGCCCGGCCCGACACGCCTGTCAAACGGGTCGGGCCGGCACGGCACGATACCTCGGGCTGGGCCGCGCCTAGAAACGGCGCCCGATGGGTTGCACGGCCCGGCACGACGCAGCGGGTCGTGTTCGGGCCGGCCCGGCCCGTCCCGCCTCCCCCACCCCAATTTCCCGCCTCTCCCACCCCAAATCCCCCCAATCCCCCCAAATCCCTCCCCT
Source organism: Stipa capillata (assembly GCA_019208055.1). Lineage (NCBI taxonomy): Eukaryota > Viridiplantae > Streptophyta > Magnoliopsida > Poales > Poaceae > Stipa > Stipa capillata. Next base: position 283,310 of record JAGXJF010003324.1, read on the forward strand.
CCTCCCGCGCCCTCTCTCGCCAGTGCTGTCGGCCGCCTCCTCCTCGCGCTGTCTCTCGCCGGCACCCGCCCCCTCCTCGCGTGCGCCGTCTCCCTCCACCTGCCGCCTCCACGCGCGCGCCGCCTCCATCACCCCTCCTCCCTCACGCCGTCTCCCGCTGGCGCCGCCGCCGCCGCCCGCCCCCTCCTCGCGCGCTCTGCCTCCGTCGCCCCTCCTCCTCCCGCGCCGACGCAGCTCCTCCTCCTCGCTCGTGGCGTGCCCGTGCCGGCACGGCCCGAAAGCGGCACGACGGGCCACCGTGCCGTGTTTGGGCTGCCGCTGCGGCTGCGCGTGCCGGCACGGCACGACACGGTGGCCACAGCGGGCCGTGCCGGCACGGTCAAGCGGCGGCCCGAAGCACGCTGGGCTCGTGCCGTGCCAGCACGGCACGTCCCGAGTCCCACCTTTAATTTTCTACATGACCCATATGTCATCATGAGTAGCTTTATAACCGAACTACTTTAATATTTCTAATCAGCTATGGCCACATCTTAGATTAATATGATGCAATTAGATCTTAGAGAAATTAGCGCATTGCAGGACAAAATTAAGATGAATTAAGCTAAATTAGCATGTAATTAGCATCGAAGTTATCACCAAAATGTCAAATAATCACAACATATTAGATTAATCACATGTATCACTAATTGGCTCATAGTAATAATACTTTCTTGTTGAAAAGGATAGGCAGTTGATTGTTGGCATATATTTGACATGTGAGTCGGCCCGCGTCATTTTTCTCACTACATCAACGAGATCGATCTCAGCTCAAGGAGCATGTAATATTTTTCTCACTACATCAAGCAAAATTGTCACAACAACATTCACATCAATGAATTTCATTAGTCTAACGGTTCAAAGGAGTAGAGTGGAAAAGTTATGATAGTTCAAAGACCATATCTGTAGAAAAATAAAAAGTTAAGTGAGAAATAATAATAGTTCAGAAAGTTTCACTGCAATTTTCTCGTTTGGAAAGTCTAAGACCCACGTAGCAGTACTGTCACAGCCGGATGGCATCTTTTTTCCCCCAAAACCGGGAACAAGCTAAAACACAAGCCAGATTATCCCAATCCTCTCACTTGGTTAAAAAGGTGATATGTGTCTATCCACGCCTAGGTCTTGAGTCTTGACACACCGTTCCACGACAAAAGCAACATGCAAAAGGACGGGACAACTGTTTGCATGTGTGCACAAGCAACACATCACCCTGGAAGTTGGGCTTGCCGGCTTGTACCTTCTGAACAGTCAGCTACTGTAGGTGCATCCAATTAACAAATGCCCGTGCGTCTCATCACTGCCGGCTCTGCCGCCAAAACGTACACCCCTACCAAAAAAGAAGAAGTACGTAGCCTCAGTCGAGAGCCCCATCCCCGCCGTCCATCACTCGCTGCCCGTCTCTGAGACCGACCGACACACGCACACAGGAAAGAGGGAGGGACGTGTGTATACAGGTATGCTTGGCCATCGGATCAGAAAAAAAGAAGGTAGTGAAAGAATCAAAGAAGAGATAGAGGTATATATGTAGGTACGGTGTGGATGCTAGCTATGGCGAGTAGAGGCGTGCTGCTGCTGCAACTTGTCGTCCATCTATGCGTGCTTGCCCGAAATCTTTATCTGGTTTTGAGTGGCATTCATCATGGCTACCACGACTCCCTTTTTTCCTTGAGAAAAAATAGCACACATGCAGCTAGCAGCAGCAGCAGCAGCACGGCGGCCACACAAAGCTCGCTCTCCTATCCGGTTATATATCGCCCTTATTTCCTACAGTCCGGGGATGCATGGCATTCACAGCATCGACCAATCGATACCTCACATGCATCCAGCATCCCAGTCTCTGCTGCTGGCTTATTCTCGGTGGAAGCTAGAAGAGGAGAAACTCACACTGCTGGTACCTGGTATGTGTGTGTGCTTTCTCGCTTTCTCTACCATGCATCTGCCTCTTCATTCATTCTTTCAGCTGCTAGCTTAGTGCACTGAGACATGTGCACGACAAAATGTATGATGCTTCTTCACTAGTGCTGTAGAGCTGAAAGATCGATCTCCCCTCTAGCTTTCCATGCATATCTAGAGTTCATTAATTAACAGTCCATTGAAATGCAGCTTAAGAAAGTTGTTTTTGTCTTGATTGTCTTGTCCTATCATCCGTACGGTTCGTGTTTAACCAGTTTCTGAACATTGAACAATAGATCAAGCTTGTGCATAACTGCATACACATTCTTATCTTCGCAGTATATATCATGTACCAAAGAGTCTTCATGCGCATATGCTGTCAACAGAATCTGAAATGTTCTCCGGATTCCATATATTTACATTGGGCACTAGCCCTGTAGAGCCCATAGTACTCCATTACGTGATGAAATATGTCAAGCAAATTGTTGTTACTCTTAAAAACTCACCATGAATGCATGAGTATATCACTCTTAGGTGTTGAACCACACACTTCTAGATGTGTTGATTGGCCAATTGTGATAAATTATTAGGAAGAAAAAAGTCTCTTCGAGCACACCGGTTAGTAAAAGGTTGTAAGAGAGGACAGGAGGAGAAACTCTCTTATGTCCAATTTTACTAAATTAGGATTACAGTCCGTTCCAATTCTGTCAAAAAAAATAGAAGGTATACGCCCTACAGCATTATGTAAGTACATCCTAATTTATGGACTGCATAAAGGTTGCTCGATAAAAATATTATGGACTTATGGAGCCTGGGTGAAATTTACCATACTGAAACAAGCTCCGAACAATTTAGTATTATATGTTTTACTTCATGGAGCACTCCAAATTAAATCATGGTTCAAAAATAATAATAAAACTGACAACCACCTTACGAAACTATAGCAGATTTCAATATGGGGGTTAATCTCTGCTGCTAGCTACATAGCCACCGAAGATCCTATTAATTGTCTTGTCTTATGGTTGCTGCAACTTTCATTTAACAAGTTTCTTAACATTGAGCAGCTAATAGACCATGCTCTTATGAGTAGCATGTGGTGGAGTACTTAAGAATCTTGATGCGCCGCGCATGCTGTCTAAGAAATCTGAATAATGGTCCTCCATATTGAATCTACTTACATTTGATACTAATCATGTTATTAAAGTCCACACTACATTATGTCATGAAATATGTCAATATCTTTTTTACTCTTTAAACTACCATAAATTAATAAAGGAATATCATCTTAATTAGTAGGTGTTTGGAAAGATACTTTTATATGCATGTGTTGATTGGCCAATTTGGAGAAATTATTAGGAAAGAAATCTGTCGGTGCGCATCGGTTAGCAAAAGGTTGTGAGAGAGGCGCCAGAGGAGGAGCAACTATGTATGCCCAATTTTACTGAATTAGGATCATGTATAATCCCTTTCGGTTCTGTCCAAACAAAGCAACGTGGCACCGCGCCTATATTTACGAGGACGGATTTAATGCACCCGGATTGGTGCACTTAGGTGCACTCACACCTTATGCTTCGAGAAAATAAAAAAAAGAAAATATAGAAGTTAAAAACAAATTCTGAAATTATTTGTAAATGTGTACTGTTAGATGAAGCGTAGACCGGCAAATGTTGGGACAAAAATATATCCATTTGTGTTCTTCACAAAAGAGAGCAAGGTTATGGGGTCCAAACAACAACTTTAAGCGTACATAATTTGTTTTTTCACAAAAACATAAATGGATATAGTTTTAATTGGACCAAAATTTGCAGTTTCACTGCTCACTACCAAAATTTGCAGTTTCACTGCTCACTAACAATGTGCATGTACAATTGTGGCTGTCATTTTTCAAACCTTGGAAGTGGTCAAACTCAATCGGGTGCGCGTGTACCTAGTGTACGGATGCATTTTATACATGGAGTTCATGGAGCTTGGATGTAATTCACCATACTGGACGAAGCTCCTAATAGTCTGTTAGATATGTAACTTGACGGAGCCAACAAAATTAAATCATGTTGGACAACCTAATGATAAAAATTGATCCCAGCTTGTTTGTATACACTCTTAGTGTACAGAACACCTTAAATTAGGGGTAAGGGTGCGAAATATCCAAATTCATAAGATTTATTTTATGCTTAGCAGATATACTTGTAACCTAGAAGGTCTAATTAATAATTAAGATTATATTGGTTTGTATATACCAACCTCTCATCATTCTTACACGCAGATCTCGAACCAAAGTCATCACATCATTAGATGGCCGAATTCACTTTATATGGCCAGAAATCTGCTATAGAATAAGTATATGATTTTGCATGAAATTAACGTTGTATATGTAGCCCCCAAGTTTTGCATAAAAAACCTTGGTGTATTGAATTGTTGATTCCACCTTGCATACTACCCAGACACATATAATTCTCCCCAACCATGAATCGCTTACCAAAATGATCAAAATTCCGTAGCCTAACCATCAACACATCAGATGGCCTTAATTAAGTACATATAACGTATTCATAGATGGAATGGACCACCATTATATGTAGGGAAGAAAGAACCACTTAAATAAACAGGAAAGTTCCTATAAAATTAAGGAAACATGGATATTTTTATGAAATTTAAGGATATATATTAGTACGAGTGCTTGAGCACACGTACGTAGACACCATGCATTTTGAGTTTCTATAAAACCTAATAAATATTGGACTGTGACAAAGGCTTATTCTGCTTTGTGATACTCTTCATGGGATCCTCTATTTTAAATGCCATCACGTATTTCAATTTTCAAATTAGTTAAAGCTAGCTAGACGAAGAACCCACAATTACCAGAAAAAAAATACTGCTATACATGCTACATAAGAGGAGAGAATTAGTTAAATACGTACTGAGTATACATGGACTTAGCGTCATCACAATATCCTATAGAAATTTATGTACTATAGTCTCAATTTAAAATGCATTATACATGCAAAAAAAAAGTATCTAAGAGGTGTAAAGGTAAATATAAGCTCAAGCCTGGGATCAGCTGATCCTTAAAAACGATATAATTTGGTTTTCATGTGCTTAGGCTACATATGGATGATGACTTCCATATTTCGAATATTGCGGCCGGACTTCTCTTGTTCTCATCCTTTTCATAACTTACTTACCAGAATCTCTGTACGTTGCATGGGTCCATAACTTTGGTCTCAAAAATGCTATATAATATGTGCTCATTGTTTATAATGGTTTGCGTTTAGTTAATTAATACAGTATTATGTTAATTTAAGTAAAATAGTAATAAAATGCAGGATAGGGAGTTGTCATTTGGCTTGCACAGAAGGTCCTTAAGCACACACTTACTATGTGATATTGGTCAATACATATGTAGTTATACTAAAACTGATGTTCAATTTTATTCTAAAAATATTTCACTAGTAACAAATGTAAAAAATTACTACTAGTAGAAATATCTATTATGGCTAGCTAGAACAAAACAAACGAGTCTATCCAATATATACTGTTAGTCCAGCTAGTGATAATAATCTTTGACAATATACCAGCTGTATTGGAAAGGAGTTGCACACACAGTATTTTCGTTAATTTAGGCAAGAAAGAATTGAAGCTAGTGAATAATACTGAAGGACTAAAATCAGCAATGTGTGTTTTTGATTCACTTGAGCTAGCACATGGCACTACATTCTTTTGCTGTCATGTATATGACTATAGGTGTTCAATGATTGAACGCACGACTTCTTCTTTACTTGCTGTCACTCAAGCAGTACTTTGTTCCTAACTTTCAAATACATACCATATACTAACGGGAATCAATTAATTTATGTTCTTAGGCAACAAAGGTTGCCCTTTAATTTGTGTATGATCTTTCCTTGATCAACTTGCATTGCTATGCAATCTCCTAGAGGACGTTAATATATTACTGATTCTTGGAGAACAGGAAAAGGAAAAAATTAAGGTACCTATATACTTCCACAGCCATGTACAGATGCAATTAATATGAGGAAGAAAGCATTACTGATTCTAGCTTGAATAACAAGGCATGAGTTACTTTTCTTTGTATGTGCAATTAGTATGCTATCTGTGGTCAAGTAAGGTATATAAACATATTGACATTACGAGGAAGATCTAGTGTCGTTAGACGAAATGAAAGTACTTCATAATTCTAGAATATATTACCACTCATGTTAGTTATTGAAGTGCTGCAACATAAGTTTACCAATAGGATGCAGTTAACTAAAACCAGAGACTGATAAGGCACATGAAGCATTTAATGGATCCGCTTCAACTGTTAACCTGCCCATGACTATTCTCTGTAAGACTGCGTCCGTGCACTATTTTGAACACACGAATATCCATGCATACTGCTAATTTTGACTTTCTGTTCAGTTTGACAATAGACCAATTTTAGTATGTCCGTTCAAAAGAATAATTTCTAGCAAACATTTGGTTTGCCAGACTTATATTCAATAGCTTAAAGGGATGTATGTTATTCAGACATTAACCTTTTAGAAAAACTTCATACCAAAACATATGCATCTACTTGCTGGTAGTTTGACCGGGCATTAATTAATTACTCCTGGTTAGTTTCGTGAGCTAATTAGGCACGTATTTTTCCTATGGTTCTCCAGATACAGGTGACATAGGTATGTCTCCTTGCATTGACCTTCTAGACCTGTGTAAATTTTGTGTGAGCAGCTTTGAGATGATCAACTAACTCAAATTCACGGTGACACTAGAAGCAATATGAGATTGGATTCCTGTGTTTCTATGTCAGCCGTCCAAATTGGTCAACAATATATGTGCAGAGCTAGCTAAAAGTTGGGGAAAAATTATGTGCTAAATACATGCACTAGCTAGAAGCCATAATGCTATATGTAGATCACCTAACAAAAGACCTGAAACCTGATATATCCTTGTATAATGCATGCAGCCTGGCCTGCTAAAGTAGAAATTATTCCTCTTGCAAATCTATTGTGCCCTTAAGCAAGAAACTATTCATTCGTCATAAATTAATTCTGCTAAAATTATGCGATTTGAACTCCAAATTGAGAATACTTAGGTTGGCCCTAGGTAGGATTCAAGAATTTCACCTTAAATTGCTTGCCCAAACCTTCCAGCCAAAATGTATCTGAAGGATGATATTCCCATAGAGCACTGACAAATTCAGAACAGCTCCAAGAACCAGAAAATTAGCACATCAGCAAACCAAATCCAACAGATATCGTTAGCAAGATTAGTAGATCACACTGGGCATGAACATAAGATTTGCCGGAACTTAATTAGTCTCCGCCGGATACCACACACTTTACAGCAGTAATAAACTAGTATCGATCAAATAGAGAAACAGATAGCTAGCACCTAGCATAGGATCATGACGAAGGAAGGCCTAATCAAGCCACATATATAGTAGCCTTCACCATTCATACCTCATGTTTGCATATCATGCATATACAGCAATCACCTTAATTTGTACTCCTCTCAGTCGTCCTCTGTCGTTGCAGCTCTCATCATCTCCTCGAGCTGGTAGTACTGGTAGTAGTAGTCCAATCCGTCCATCGGCTGCTCTATCGCCACCGCCGATGTCGCCTCCGACATGAACCAGTCGACCTCACCACCGCCGTGCTCCGGCATGAGCACCATCTGTGAGCCGCCATAGCCGTCTATGTTTTTCATCCTTTCCGACGTCGTCCTCTCGCTCGCCAGTGCCCTCGCATCCTCCCTCGCATCCCTGAAATAATCAGTGCTCGAGGAGCTCGCAGCTGCCTCCCCTTTCTCCTTCACCGCTCCGGCAGCAGCAGCCCCCGGCACGGCGGCCCCCGGCGCCGCGTCGGCGAGGCGGTCGATTGCCGGCTTGGACTGGGTGAGCAGCCAGTCCACCGTCTTGCTGGGCTTGTCGAAGCCGAGCAGGTCCTGCAGCGCGAAGAAGTCGCGCGCCACGCCAACCGACAGCCGCATCCGCCGGTCGCGCACCCCCTGCGCCGTGCGGATCTTGCTGTGCCGGTCCGTCCGGAACGGTCGCTTCCGCGGCGCCCCAACGGCACCGCCGCGGCCATTAATACCGTCCCCTTGCGCCCCATTTCCGGGCTCCATCTCCGCCCGAACCGGAGCCGTCACCGGCTGCCAGAGCACCGCCTCCAGGGTCTCCTGGTGGTACATCTCGGCGGGGAAGAACTGGACGTGCTCATCCAAAGACGCGGCCGGCATGTGGAGAACAGTAGGGTTTGGTAGTGGCGGTTCTTGGTGGGAGACGCAATGATGATGATGATGATGATAACGAGGGATGTCTGGGTAAGCAGGTAACATCTGAAATAGTTCGAAGCTTCAGTAGCAAACCACACTAACCGGTAGCTGAAGTAGATGGTGAGTTAGAAGCTTCCAGTTCTAGTGGTTTATATGAAGTAGTACTAGCTAGCTAGCTGGAACGGATCTTGTTTTACTTCTAATTCTACTGCTGCCGCTGCTGCTTCTTCTTCTTTGTTCTATGTAAAGCTAAGTATCCATGTCCATCGTGGTGTGATCAGAGGGGAAGGGCCTAAAAGGAGGAGGAAAAGGAAAAGGAAAGAGCCGGAGAGGTGCAGGAGAAAGCCACACAGCAACTAGCTAGAGATTTAGCTAGGCATCTAGCGAGAGGCTAGTGTCAAAGGCCCAGTTGAATAAGATATGGACAAGTGTATGTACACTGCAACATTGCACTTGTATTTTTATTTATTTTTTTCTTTTCTGGCTGTGCAGCTCTGCAGGCTCTCTCTCATGGCGTTGGCTCTTAAAACTTTTCATAATGTACTGGAGCTAGCGTGGGCTCAGGGCAAGGTAAGGCTGTTTAGTGCTGCCGCTTCTCGTGGTGGGTGTGTGTGTGGGCGAATGATGAAGGCATTATTGTGAGGTCTATGTCTATATGTGTGTGCAGTTGGTACTGCAGGGACATGTGGGGAGAGCTAGGCCAATACACATCTGAGCCTGCATGGTCAGGTATTTGTACACATCTAAGCATACAGTGATAGATAATGATGGGATATTAGATTAATTAGCACTACACCGTTGTCCATTTGTTCATTAGGGCATATCTTCGACCTTAGAAGTGCGCAACTGTTGTGTCTACAGTGTCGACTACCCTACGAACAAATAATGTACCGAAAAATACAATGGAGTTAGTCCATTCCAAACACATAGCCAAACAGCGTTTGTACGTATGAGTCCATAAATAAATCCTCAGCTCCAAAGCTGGGATTCGATGCCCTAGACTCTCAGAACAGTGCAAAAACACCCCTCTTGCCCTAAACCACCAAAATTTTGGTTGGCATATCTGAGGTGTGGCATATTTGCTGACATGGCATGTTTAAATACACAGATTTGGTACTCATCAATCAACTGTTTTTTTTGTCTTTTCAAAGTCAGTCGAACTTCTGACCATGCAATCCGGGTGAAGATTTGTTGAGCACATGGTCCTCCTCCTTCGTGGCGCCCTTGTCGCTCGCTGTCACGTTAGGGTACGACGATTCATGTGAGTTCCCGAACTTAGAGAGAGGGGAGGGGAGGCGGGGGAGGGGCAGCAGTAGCGATGTCACCTACTTCACATGACAGAGGAGGGTGAAGAGGGCGGTGTTGGGGTGATGAGCTTGAATGAAGAGGGTTTGGAAGGATTCTGTTGTCGATGACGGGTAGTGGTGAAGTCTATGGATATAGAGGCGATCAGCTGCTAGAGATGAAGAAATAATGGGAGGCAAAGGCGAAGGAGCGGTGGAGGAGGAGGTAGGCAACGCGTGACACCGTGTGATGGCACTGCTGTCACGCACTGTTGCGAAGCGCGAGCTACCTTTTGCGTTTAAAACGGGCCCGTGATGGAAATAATTTCCCCGTCAGTTTTTACCCACATGGAATATATTTTACTGTCAACTTTTGGAACAATTGTTAGCCCTTTGAATTAAATAATTTCATGTGCAGTTGATGCAGCATACAAGTCAATCAGTTGAACAATTGGCAAAGATGAACTGACCTAAAGAAGTTCACTTTTAGCTTTGTGTGCAAAATCTGTAATACAACTATGATGCCTATTGTTAAAATAGAGATCTCATCATCCATACATGATCTATCTACATGTTTATTGTCTGGATTCACCAAAGTAAGCAATGTTGATCATACTATCAGGTAGGGTTTTCTTATTTTAGGAACAGCCAAAGCAAAAAAAATTAGGAACATAAAAACATATAGAAATAACCAGTACGTACAACCCTAGATGCGTACATACACGCATAACCACACAATGCACCAACTCACAGCGAACCATGAGTGTGTACCAAAGAATGGACTCACAAAACAAAAAATGTTGACAAATCACCATGGGCGCGCACCTAGCTAGCGACATATACATTACCTAGCACTAAAAGAAAAAATTCATCTCTTGATGAGACACAAAGACCAAACCTAGGGTTTGATCACGTGGATAGGGTTTACAACGGACCCACTAACCATCCATGCAACAACTTGATTGTTGGAACATATAGAATCATGACTTTGTTGACATACATATGCTTGGATGCTCAGGTTTACCTGCTGTAGTTGCTCTGTTGTCTATATATAATTTAGCATATTTCCTTCCCTGGATCCTTCTTAACATTTTTGCTTCTTTTTGTATTGTATATTCCATATTAGCTGAAAATACAAAGTATAATGTACTTGTTTCAAATTTGTAAACACATTGTGCTACACAAATTCAGATTACCACTCCTTGATGGTTTGTAGATGTATCTTTGATTTCGGTCAATTCTAGGCATGTGGGTGCGCATGCGTGTTTTTCTTGTAATCATAAAAAACATAGTGTTGAAAATGTAACTAGAAAATCTTCACATGCAATCTTTACGAAAGTTGTATTCCTCATAAATATAGATCTATGGAAATTATATTTGACAGACATGCGTCACATCGCATCACTAGTACAGAAAAAGTCATCAAAGGCGGTTGAAACATAACATCCGAGGCGGTTATCCCCTATGCCTCCAAATAATGGTTATGGATATGGGGTACATATCGGAGACGGTTATGCAACCACCTCGGACAACCAATTATTCAAGGGAGTTGCAACAGGTTAACCGCCTCCATTAGTCTACTATTCGAGGCGGGTTCGGTTTACCAAACCGCCTCAGATAATGGGTTATCCAAGGTGGTTTATACAAAGGTTGGAGGTGGTTGTTTAATTACAACCGCCTCGGAATATTTGCTTGTAAGGAATATTTCTTTTGATTTTTCTAGCCACTCTAGAACAGAAGATTACAGTTCATACCTAACAACAGATTATATAGTTATATATACCACAACACAACACATATATGCCAAACACTTCAATTATTCTCACATCGCAGCACAACATCTACTTCTCACATTCACATGCACATACAAAATAAAATTACACAAGTTATTCACTTGTCACATCCACTTCATATATATGCTTATTTGACAGCCAAGTTATTCACATGCACATACATCCACTTCTCATATTGTCGGGCAGTTTAATAAGCCACAACCTCCATATATGATCAATTTGTTCATAAATAAGAAGTGTCAATTGTTAAAAAGTGAAATTCATAAGGACAAGTTAAAATTTCGTATTCACAAGTTAGCATTGAGAGAAAAACTAAATATTAAAATTTGAAACAATAAGTGCAAGTATCATTTGAAACGACAAGTTTCAAAGACATACAATTTTAGTTTCGTACAAGTTTGAGACTCTATTGGTAACACCAAGCTTGATCGCTATCGTACTACGAACCTAACTAATCGCACTAGCTTTAGGGCGTCGGTGGGTGACTGAACCATCATGTGGGATTGACAACCTCGTTATTTAGGAATGTAGCCATCTGCGACCGGACTTAGGCGACATCCATATCTTCCAACTATGTGATTCGCATGAGTTTCGCCTCTTCCTGAAGATATGAAGCGTATACTTAGGGCAAATAGCATTAATAAAACGCTATACATTAGTAGCGATAATTTTGTACCATTTATTGTACTTTCGGTTGTTGCAAAGGGCTAGCATGTGGAAGCAGACGTAGTACCCACAGAGGGCGGATCCTTTGGGTTGTTGCCGGCACTACAAAAGGAATATTGATTAGCTATGGAGTGTAGAGGTATGATGGCATTACTATGAGGACTTATGAGCATTAGGGAATACCTTAAACTAGGAATCGTGATGTAACTTGGCAGGCACTCCTTCCTTGTGCCTCCCTCCCTCTTTGACGCACTTATCAAATGCCCTACGTGATTCAAAACAATAAGCCTTAGTGCGTCATTTTGAAAGAAAGAAAGAATAGACATCGATGAAGAGGAAAGTTTTGGTACGTACTGTTGAGTAGACCCATAATCTGCAAGTGTGTGGGTTTACATTGATCATGGCTACACCTCATGGAATCAAAGTAATATACCTTATTCAATTTTGGCATGATGATGACAAGGATCCAGTGCCCCTGGTTATACGATACAAAATGATGATCTGCTTAGCCGTTGAAAACAAATAATCTGCAGGGCATATCGCTTACCTGATGTTATAGGCGACTTGGATGTAATCTCGTGTGGAGTACTCATAAAGTATATGCACAACTAATCCTGCATGATGTTCTTATTTCTCCTGATGCTTTGCACTGAGACTAGGTGTGGTTCAGCGAACGCCATGGAGTTCTAGAGCCTTCTTTTCTCGCTTAGATCAATCATGTATCTGAGTATAGGACAACAATGTGTTATATGTATGCACTTAGCGGTATTAAAACAAACTTGTGTTGTATTACAAGAACTTACAATGTAAAGCATCTCATGAGGCCGTCGATCTAGCTCAGGGAAGTGGAACATCACCGCTGAACACTTTGCCCCAGGGTGCGAGATTTCCAAAACCCTTGATGCGTCCATACTGCTGCTTGGTGCTAATGGCTTTGGGGAGTATATATTTCTCCCGATTGGGCACAAACGTGCCTTAAGTTGCCTGCTCATTTAGCCCTACCATTTTTTGGTAGAATTCCTCGTCTTCTGGGTGTCGCCAGATGCGTTCATCATGAGGATTGACCTTCGTCCTCGTCCTGCACCAGTCTTGGACGCGGTAGTCCCTGAAATCAGAGAAGACAAGCTGCTGACTGTACTTTTCCGCTTTCTCGTCTTCCTTGGCCCATTTCCTTTTAGCACTGATGTACCCTAAGGTTCTGAGAATGTGTGGCTACTTGTTTATCCTTGCTAGCTCCTGTCCTTTCTGGCTTTCTGCCTAGAATTCCTCTAATGACTTCAAGGCACAGAATTCCACCCAGTCTTCTTCTGTCATGTCCGGTTATGCTTGGCAAGACGATTTATTTTTCTTCATAAAGTCCCTCACTAGCCTGTGCTTGAAATTTATCCAACACTTCCACGCTGTTAGGAGAGTGGCTCGGTCGAAATCGGCTTCAGCTTCAACTAGGACTCTGAAGGATCACTTCACTTCTTCCAACGGGCTACGTCGCTCCACTTGTGTCCTTTTACCATCTCACCGTAGGTGTTGCCGAGAGCGGGAATTTCTTGGATTGTGTAAAATGCATGGCTCGTAGAGTGGAGTATTCTCTTTTTTCCGCATCCCATACTTACACTCTTGTTTTCCAAAATATTTGTAGATCATTCATCAAAAATTGGAAATAGACGTTGATGTCGTTACCTGGTTGCTTAGGCCCTTCAATATGTATCAACATCATAATGTACTTCTATTTCATACAAAGCCAAGGAGGTAGGTTGTACGTACTAAAAAGCACGGGGCAAGTGTTGTGTTAGTTGCTCATGTTGCCAAATGGATTAACTCCATCCGTACTGAGCACAAACCTTACGTTCCTAGTTTTTGCAGTGAACAGAGGAGGCTTCATATTGATGTTTCTCCACTGAATAGCATTAGTTGGGTGTCTTAGCTTTCCACCTGATGTCTTCGCTCCTCGGCATGCCACCAAAACAATTTTGCCTCCTTTGAGTTCACAAATAAACACTTTAGGTGCGGTATTACAGGCAGATACCATGTGACCTTGGCAGGAGTCCCTTTTGTATCCTCGATGCATTCTTTGCCTCCATCTGGTCCAAGATTACACTTGTACCGAGAAGCCTTGCACACTGGCCATGGATGCAAGTACGCAAATTCTTTTCGGTACAGGATACAGTCGTTTTTACATACATGTATCCTTTCAACTCCCAGTCCCAAGGGACAATGCACCTTCTTGGCTCTGTATGTGTTTACGGGTAACTCATTCCCCTCTGGAAGCATGTCCCTTCGGAGGCCCAACAACTCGTTGAAGCTCTTACCGAATCAGCTGTTGCTTGCCTTCAGTTTCAATAGTTCAAGTATGCCTATAACAATGTGAACTTAGCCTTGCATCTGGGGAACAGTGCTTTCTCTGAGGATCCCATCAATTCTTGGTACTCTCTGTCAGTTCCATACCCTTCAAAATCATGCAATATCTGTTCCAGATCTGACTTCGAGTCGGCATCATCGGACATCTGATCGTTCGAATCACGAAGATATCAAATGGCATATTGGTTGCTTCTTCGTCAGCCATGATATCATCATCCAAAACTATAGCTTGATCTTCACCATACTTAGTCCAACGTGAATACCCTTCCTTGAAACCTCTCTTAAACAAGTGGAACTCAATATGCGGGAGCTCGAAAATCCTTACGTTACCACAGTCCAGGCATAGACAATACGTGTCTGCTCTTCCCTCTCTCAACATGTCCACCTCAGCAGCTGCCATAAAGGCTCTCACACCATCTCTATAAGCCTTAGTGTTACGAGCTCCATACATCCACGTTCGATCCATCTATACTATGCATATAGAAAGTTAAAGTTGCAAATATAAAGTGCATCGACTACGTGACATGAGAGTAGTGCTCTCTTCAATTACTAACCTACCTAACAAAATTAGCATTTCTTGCATGGAAGCCACAAATATAAATCTATAATTTGCATTTCTTGCATGTAAGCCGCAAACATAAATCCATAATTTTTAATTTTTTGCATTTTAGCCACAAAATTCCTTAAAGTTTCTTCCAACCTTAATAAATAATCTCTATTCATACAAAGCATTCAAATATTCAATGAATCAGCCATCTCCACACATCTAATTATGACCATATAATCAATATTCTCAATGTCCACATAACAAACCGAAATCACAAAATTATTTGATAAAATGCTTGTAAAACGAACCACTAACCTTTGCTAATCAACAAGGAATTAGTTTCTCCAACCACTCTTCCAAAGCTAGCTTCTTCCCTAAGAAATCGCCACCAAATCGCTCAAAAAATCGCTAGCAATTTGCCATATTTAAGACAGATTTGGCTGTGTTAGTCTGTCTCCTCGCGCAACGCTTTAAATACTGTGGTTGATATTAGTGACGATTAGATCCACTTACGCACCTCAGATATGGTTTATAGGAAGGTGGTTATATAATAAACACCGCCTCCGATATGGTCGTCTAAGTTGGAGGTGGTGGTAGATACATACTCGCCTCAGATATAAGCCTTATACGAGGCGGTTGGTTCTAGGCGACCGTCTCGAATTTATGTCCAAGGCGGGTGCTGTGGTATAATCGCATCGGATGACTTCATTTTCTGAGGTGATTTCTCCCGAAGTCCTTATCTAAGACGGTTGTGCTGTGGCAACCGCCTCAGGTATATGTTACTAGAGGCACTTTAGCCCAATTGTCTCAGATGAACGATTCTGTACTAGTGCACACCTTGTCGGTAACCATGATGTGTCTCCACACTACCTCAGAAATGATCTCTACTACAACACAATCACTGACGGGCACCCCGAGGCCCGTCGGTGATTAGATGAATCGCTGACGGGCGCACACGGGCCCGTCAGCGATGGTCACGAACTGGAGGAGACGTAGAACTTCTACTGACGGGCACAAACAAGACCCGTCAGTAGAAGTGCGCACGGAATGCCAACCTAGTGTCTTCACTGACACGAAGCTTCACTGACGGGCACTTTAGGGCGTGCCCGTCAGTGATGGTTTCAATTCCTCTGACGGGTAACCTTATGCCCGTCAGTAGAAGTCAGAAGGGAGGTCCACCCTGGCTTCTCCACTGACACATATCTTCACTGACGGGCGCTATAGGAGTGCCCGTTAGTGATTGTCCCATTTCTACTGACGGGTTATGTAGTGCCCGTCAGTGAAACTTTGCTCCCAGGAATGCCTCCGTGGCATTCTTATCACTGACGGGTGTAGTACGTAGTGCCCGTCAGTGATAGTACTGCAACATTATTAAACACTGTTCACCGGCAGCTGGCCGTTGAGCTCGCGCGCCTCAACACGGCCAGCTGCAGCTCCGGCGATTTTAGGCCAGCTGCTGCTCTCCTTTGTCCTCCTCCTCCCTCTCCTCCCTCTCCTCCCTCCCTCCCTCCTCATCTAGATCTAGATCTAGATCTAGATCCTCCCTCTCCTCCTCCCTCCCTCCCTCCCTCCCTCTCCCTCCTCCCTCGCTCTCCTCCTCCCTCTAGATCATTAATTAATCCTCTCCTTCCTCCCTCCCTCCCTCTCCTCCTCCTTCCTCCCTCCCTCCCTCTCCTCCTCCCTCCCTCCCTCCCTTCTCCTCCTCTATATCTAGATCTAGCTCTTTTAACCCTCCTCCCTCCCTCCTCTCTTCCCTCCCCTCTCTTAATTTCCTCCCTTCTCCTCCTCCCTCTCCTTACCCTATTTTGAAGCTAGCGAGCGACTTCTCTTTGGTACGATATAATACATGAAAGAAAATAATAAATTTTATGATTACTTTATTAATTTAGATTATAATCAATCAGTTTGTTGTTGTAGGGATCGATGGATCGAAGTTGGATGTACGGCGAAAGGGCAACACGGAGTTTCGTCAATACTCTGAATGGGTTTCTAGATGTGGCCGAGGAAGATAGGGAGAAAAAGGGTGCGAACAAGATGTGTTGTCCGTGTTCCGTATGCAAGAACACGATAATGTTCAGGGAGAGAGGCATGCTGCAGCTACACTTGTTGACTAAAGGTTTCATGGAAGGTTATACACGTTGGACAAGTCACGGTGAGGAGGAGACAGAAATTTTAGCTACTCGTGAATGTTTAGAAGAAGAGGCCAGACATGGAGACGCAGAAGAAGATGAAGACCATATTTCGGAATGTAGGGATGACTTGACGGGGGAGGCGGGGAACAATTTGGCTGAAATGTTGAGGGACAGTCACATGGCGGACCAGGTGGTCGAAGACCCCGAGGATGAAAGAGAGGTCGCAAAGTTTGCGAAACTGATGGAAGACTCGACAAAACCGCTGTATCCCACCTGCGATCCTGAGCACACGCGTCTGTCAGTCACGCTAGAACTTCTAAGGATCAAGGCAGCCCACAACTGTCCGGACGCAAGCTTCGATGAGATACTGGCTTACCTCGCGACGGTTTTTCCAAAGGAGAACGTGTTGCCTACGAGCACCGAGGAAGCCAAGAAGGTGGTCTGCCCACTTGGATTGGATGTAGAGAGACTCCACGCTTGTCGAAACGACTGCATTATTTATCGCAGGGAGTATAGAGAGCTGGACAAATGTCCGGTGTGCAACACATCTCGATATAAGCGGGGCAGAAACCAAGACGATGACGAGGAAGAAGTGACGAGTGGTGCCCCTGCAAAGGTTGTATGGTACCTTCCAGTCCTCCCCCGTCTGAAGCGTTTATTCGGTAACAAGAAGGAGGCAAAGCTGATGCGTTGGCACGAAGAGGGGAGAAGAAAGGACGGGGTGTTGAGACACCCAGCCGATGCTTGTCAGTGGAGGGCAATCGACGCCGAATACCCAGATTTCGGTAGTGATCCGAGGAATATCAGGTTCGGTATGAGTACGGACGGAATAAATCCATTCGGCAACATGAGCAGCAGACACAGCACATGGCCCGTTGTTCTTTGGATCTATAACCTCCCTCCATGGTTGTGCATGAAGCGGAAGTACATGCACCTGTCTATTCTCATTCAAGGGCCAAAACAACCTGGAATGGATCTTAACGTGTATCTACAGCTACTGAAGGACGAACTAGCTACGCTGTGGGAAGAAGGGGCTCAGGTCTGGGACGCGGACAGAGAAGAGTTCTTCACTCTGAAAGGCCTGCTGTTCACAACGGTGCAAGATTACCCCGCGTACGGGAACAACGCGTGTCAGTGCACCAAAGGATACGAGGCATGTGTTAGGTGCATGGAAGAAACGACGAGTGTTTTCTTAGAGGGCTCTAGAAAAATCGTGTTCATGGGACACCGAAGGTGGCTGACCATGAACGACCCATGGAGAGAGGACACGGAAAGGTTCGACGGAACAAAAGAAATCCGTCCGAAGCCTCGCGAGAAGACCGGACAAGAAATCTACGATCTCTTGAATGAAATGGATGAAGTTGAGCCAGGGAAAGGAAAGAAACAACCGCCGGTAAAGGGCGTCTGGAAAAGAAAATCTGTTTTCTGGGAACTGCCTTACTGGCCTCACCTAGACACACGTCATAGCATTGATGTAATGCATGTTGAGAAAAATGTCTGCGACAGCTTGCTAGGTCTCTTGCTCAATATTCCGGACAAGACAAAGGATGGGCCGAAGGCACGAGCAGACATGCAACATATGAATATAAGACCTGAGCTGTGGGCAACCAGAGAAACGACCAAGACGGGGAAGAATGGTATCAGAGTCAAGACCAGCTGTCCTGCTGCCTGCTACACTCTGAGTAGAGACGAGCTCCATAGCCTCTGCGAATGCCTCTATGGTGTCAAAGTTTCTTCGGGTTACTCCGCAAACATCCGGAAACTTGTTGACATGAAGACTCATCGACTGATTGGCATGAAGTCTCATGACTGCCACGTGATGATCACACAGATACTGCCTGTCGCAATTAGGGGTATCATGGAGCCAGGTGTCCGCAAGACGATCACGGATCTTTGTAACTTCTTCAACACTATCTGTCAGAAGTCAATCACGGTGCAACGCTGCCTGAAACTGAAGGCCGAGATCACTGTCATACTATGCGAACTTGAGATGTATTTCCCTCCAGCATTCTTCGATGTCATGGTACATCTTATGATCCATATCGTCCCGGAGATACTGGACCTCGGTCCCGTGTTTTTGCACAACATGTACCCGTTTGAAAGGTACAACGGGGTTATCAAGCGCTACGTTCGTAACAGAGCGCATCCGGAAGGTAGCATCATCCAAGGCTATGTTACCGAAGAGGGCGTCGAGTTCTGCACGGATTACATGCGTGATCAGAAACCTATAGGTGTTCCAGTTTCGCGGCACACAGGCAGGCTCGACGGTAAAGGTGCGATCGGGCATAAAAATTTACATGTGTATCGATCGGAAAGATCAGATGACTACAACAGAGCACATTTCGTGGTGCTGCAACACTTGGCTGTGGTACGGCCTTATATTCAGATCCACATGAAACAGTTGCGCGAAGCGAATCCGAAAAAGGGCACAGTTGCGCTCACGAAAGAACATAACGCCAAGTTCTCCCGGTGGCTAAAGGACTACTGGTACGAAAGGGAGCCGACAAATAGAGAAGAAGAAACCGTCCGAATGTTGTCACAAGAACCCGATAGCAAAGTCGTCACGTGGCAATCGTATGATATCAACGGATACACATTCTATACCGAGGCTCAAGACCGGCGCAGTACGTACCAGAACTGCGGTGTAACGCAGGAGTCTAGAACTGGTCATCATGGCAAGAAGTGTAGGTACTACGGCGTGATCGAAGAGATCTGGGAACTTGACTACACCGTGACCAAGATCCCCATGTTTCGTGTCAGATGGGCGAAAGACGTCAGAATCGAAGATATGAACACCAGTACCATGGTGATACCTCCACCGATCCCTATGGAGTCACGACAAGTCAAATCAATCAGTCCCAAAGATGAGCCATGGGTATTAGCCAAACAGCTCGCCCAAGTGTTCTACATAACAGATCCCAAAGAATAAGAAGCGCGTTGTCGTGAGGAAAGGGAAAAGGAGTATTGTCGGAGTCGATGGTGTAGTTGACGAAGAGGACTACGACCAGTTCGACGATCCGGACACAGAAGAAGAAGATGTTGATGATCGAACGAGCAAGAGGCGCAAAAGTTCTCAGGATGCGTGCCCGTACATAAGACGCAGCCACGACGAAGGCCTGACGTATACCACCAAGAAGATCAGAAGTACTATTGAGAAGCGTGTCGAAGACGATGAAACCTAGCTTTCCGATCAATTCAGAATTAAGGAATCTCAATATGTTCGGAACTTTGTGAAATAGCTAGGTCAATATGTAATAATATCATTTTATCGAATTGAATGGTTAATATATCATATATGTTTGGAATATGCTGCATCTATCCACTGCGCAAACCATAAAATCAGCCCTTATACTCCTCGGCCCTCGCTGCGCCTTAAAGGGCTCCGGGAGAAGGGGCGCCGGGTGGCGGTGGACGTGACGTGACACGAGTGAAGAATTAAACACACGTGTCGCATGTATGCTCTAAGTCACTACGCAAAATCCTAAAATCAGCGGCAAAACAGGAAATCTCCGCAAAACTGGAAACAAGGCAAACCAGCAAAAGTGGGGATAGTGTGATCCTAAAAGAACTTCTACTAACGGGCAACTTGAATCAACTGTCAGTAGAAGACTTCCAATGACGGGTTTTATAGACTTGCCGTCAGTGATTCTACAGAACTCCGAAGACAGATTATGTACTCCACTGACGGGCAACAAACGGACGCCACATGGCGAGGGTGCAGGTGGACCGCGTCGTCGCCGAGTTCAGTGACGTCACAGTCCCTGTCGCCCTTGAAGAGGATGTCACGAAGTTGGGAGACTGCAAAGGGTACTACATCATGTGGCCGAAGAGCCAGATAACTATCCTCGGGGTGTCATCTCCTAGTACGTCAACTATCCCCTCTCCATCAGCCGGAGCCGGCCCGTCTCCGCTTGGCGTGTGCAGGACTCCGGTTTCGTTCGATGATCGGGACGACGATCTTGGCGGGCAGCAGCACACGACGATCCTTCTGTCCCAGGAGGAGGAGCAACCCAAGAAGGACTCGCCGCCCCGTGAGAAGCGCACCAAGCATCGCCATGACCCGAGCGCAGCGGAAAAGAAGATCCTATCTCCAAGCACGCTCAATGCTGCGGTGGGCGAAGCGTTGACGGGAGGCAAGAGGGCCTCCTCTCTGGAGCCGGAGAGGAAAAGAAAAAGACCACACAGGCGGGGTGGCACCGCTGCGAAGGAGGCAAGCAAGGACAGCAAGAAGAAGGTCTTATCCTTCCAGACATCTGCCGAAACCATCAAGAAGCCTCGACGAATAGTGTACGAGGCAGGTGAGCCCTTGCTCCCAGATGATGAGGTGCAGAGGTTGCCCACGCAGATGAAAATACTCCATGACACGATCATGATGAGGACACGGAATCGGGATGATTATGTGCAACACTTTAAGGTCGAGGTGCCTAAAGATTTCGGTTTCTTCCTGAACAGACAGCATGACACCTTCGACATCAATTTTGAAGATATATTTAATTTGTTCAACCTCTTCCGGCTCGACACCATGCTCGTCAGGCTATGGGCGCTTTACCAAGCGCAAGAGTCTAGGCGTCTGTCCAGCTGCGCTTTTGGAATAATCGATCCGATCATCATGAACGAGTACTATATACGAGAAGCGGAGCAGCTCCTAACAAATTTTATCACCGAGTCATTGATATACCATAAGGATAAGGACCACTTGCTCATGCCATACAACCCCCCGTAAGTTACTTACTAGCGTTCCTAGTTTGCTGTTCTTAATCACGTATCCCCGTCTGTTTATATTCCTTTGTTACCCTTTACGCAGCGACCACTGGATCCTCATCGTCATCCACAAGCCTTCCAGATTCATATACTATTTTGATTCCCAAAGAAGTGCCAAGCGGGACTTCTCAGGAATTAAGGAAGTTCTGGAAGACGCCTTTTGGGAATACAACTTGCGGGGGGGAGGAGTAGAGAGCAAGAGCAAGAAGCTGACCCACAAATTCAACTTCCCTTGCAGGCAACAGCCGGAAAATAGTGTTACATGTGGGTATTACGTCTACGCTCACATAGACGCGTTCGTCATGTCCCAGAACCCGCAGTGGAGCCAGGACCAGTTCAATAACTTCATACACGACCTGGCCGAGGAAAAGTACGACTGGAGGAAGGACTTTGCCCGCATCCAGAAGACCTTTGCGTACATCATTAACAATGAAGTCATCCGGCCAAGCGGAGATTTCTACGCGGGAGTCCAATTACCCCCTTCCCGCCACCCTGCAAGTACTAGCGAAGCGTCGTAGACGTAGATTAGTAGGGCTAGTGAGAATAAACATTGTTAAATTCAATTGTTTGTCGTTTTAATTCGTTGTAAACTTGTTTATATATGTGTATTTACTATTTGTGATATTAATTTGGTATATGTGATTCATATTTCTGATATTAAATGTTACATATGCTTAATATTTGACATATTAATTGCTGTATATTCTTCATATTGCCTTTCCAGAATTTTTTTTAAAAAAGTGTGATCATACTTTCACTGACGGGCACGGAAACGTACACGTCAGTGGAAATAGCTCATCATTGACGGGCTCGTAATAAGAGCCCGTCAGTAGAAGGCACTGTCAGGATGTTTCCACGGACCCTGCACTACATCTCTGCTGACGGGCGCGTTGTGCCCGTCAGTGAAAGTGGACATCTACTGACGGGCTTTGTGCCCGTCAGTGAAAGTGAGACTTCCACTGACGCGACGTTAGTGACGGGCGTGAAACCCATCAGCGGTGGGGTTTTAGTGCCCGTCAGTGAAGGGGTTTTCTGAGGTAGTGCCATCTCTATCTTTGCCGTCCTCTCCCTACACTGAGCTACCCTAGGGGAGCCCCACACCATCTCCTCTCCCCCTCTAGCCTCTGCCATCAGAGCCATGTCGGACATGTTGCTGTCCCATACCGGGCCATGCCGTCGCTTTTCTCCTTCATAGTATCTTCCCCTTCCCCGTGGAAGGTATTGTTTACCCTTCACCGATGCCTGCACCGTCCTCCCATTGCCGCCACAACGTGCAAAAGGTGTTGACATAGGATTCTCTTCTACTTTAGGGTCTCTATTTTGAGTTGAAAGTTAGCATTTTGCAAGCTTAAATCTTGACTTTTAGAGATGGCAGCTTCAATTGCTTGAACCGCATACATGACAGTTAAAACTAATGATTTTATCGGTTGAAATTTTGAGATTTAGTTGAAACTTGGGATGGAAGGCGCCATATCTCAGCCAGCAGCCGATCATGAGCGCACGGGAGAGGCTGAATAGTTGGGGGCTGATGAGGGGAGTGTGTGGTGAAGGGTGTGAGCGAGGGAGAAGAGCATGATGAGGAAGTGGTGCAGCTGGTGGTCCCTACTGCCCCGTGCGTTGGATACTCTCTCAGCGCACATGGGCATATTAGAGGGCCCTATTAATTAGTGCATCATCATAATCTGGTTCTGTCAAAATCAGTACGTAGTTGAGGTTCTTATCTTTTTCTCTTGATTTATGATATGATTCTAGGTAGGCATGTTGCCAGTTTTATCTGCCCTCAAATCGAAGGTGGTGAGTTGAATCTCGTTTGTCATTTGCATTCATATAGATAGATCAGAATTTATCAAACATCCGCTTGCATCATTCAAATGGGCCACGACCAACAACCTCCAGCCGAAAGAGTGCTGGCCACACTTCTACAGATTCTATTTAATGGGACACCAGTACAATGCTTACCACAGACGGTTTCAAACGCGAACCGTCTGAGAAAATGACGACCAGCGATGGCGCACAAGCGGGACGGTACAATACAGACGGTTCATGTGACGAACCGTCTGTACAAATATCACAGACGGTTCCCAACGTACTGTGAAGGATATCACAGACGGTTCCCAACTGGGACTGAGACCGTCTGTGATATTATTACAGACGGTACCAGTTGGGAACCGCCTGTACTATCCCTGCTAGTACAGACGGCTCCCAACTGGGAGCGTCTGTAATATTAGAACAGACGGTACCAGTTGGGAACCATCTGTACTATCCCTCCCAGTACAGACGGCTCCCAACTGGGACCGTCTGTGATATTAGTACAGACGGCACCAGTTGGGAGCCGTCTGTACTGCGAGTGATAGTACAGGCGGTTCCCAACTGGGACCGTCTATACTATTAGTACAGGCGGTTCCCAACTGGGAACCGTGTGTGCTAGATATTTTTAGTGTGCCGCTTCGTCTTCAACTTTCGGAACTGCCGCTTCGTTTCGCACGTGTCGCTCCATGCATATTCCTCTTCACGTCACTTCACTCCCTCCGCCTCTCCCTACTAAGTACTCCACTTCCACCGACCTCCGCCCAATCCATTCCCTCCTGCCCACTTCTCTCCTCCGCCATGCTGAGCGTGCCGTCGTTTTCACTGGCGCTGCCTGTCCCATCACCCTACGCGGGTCTGCCGTTGCCAATTAGTTGGCCATCCAACTACTCGTGGGACGAGGACTCGCCGGCGAAGAATGTGCTCTCCTCCGACGAGGAGACTAATTGGTCCGTCGATTGGAGTCCGCCATCGAGCTCCGACGACGCCGATTGGTGGATGTCGAAGGAGGAGGCCGAGGAGGCCGACGACGATGACGAGGAGGAGGAGGACGACGACACCGACAACGACGACGACGACGACGATGACGACCAGCAAGGCGCCGCCGCCGCCCATAGGTACTGCACCGAGGATGGCTGGGAGGACACCACTGACGACGATTACGGCTGGGATAACATCGACACCAACAATGACGATGACGGCAGCGACGACGCTGACGGTGACGATACAGTCTCCACGGCGACGACGGCGCAATCGGCCCTGCCCAGCAAGAGGCGCAGACTATATTAGATAGTTTTTTTGGCACAAGAATTAGTGCACTAATTACAAGTACTTTGTAAAAATTAGTAGTATTTTGTCTTAATATTACTACTACTTCAATTAATATTAGCCTATATTAGCCTTCCGTGTTCTGTTCAAATATTAGCATATCGTGTTAATTCTTTTCCGATCGTTTGATCTCCAAAAATCACAAAAACTATCACCGACGGCTCCAAACGCGAACCGTCTGAGGAAAAATATACACGCGATGGCGAACGGCACAGTACAGCCGGTTCCTCAACTGGGACCGTTTGCAATATTAGTGTGGACGGTTCCTGTTGGGAGCCATCTGTACTGTGTCGTCCCGCTTGTTCGCCATCGTGTCTAAGAACGGCACAGTACAGGCGGTTCCTGATTGGGAACCATTTGAGAAAATGACTACCCACGATGGCGGGACGACACAGTACAGACGGTTCCCGGTTGGGAACCGTCTGTGATATTTGTACAGACGGTTCCTGACTTGGAGCCGTCCGTACGAATAGCTATAAGCTCACTCCCAGCTGGATTCGCCGCTATCACCATTGTCACCGGCCCTCTTCCTGACCTCCTCTCGAGCCGCCCGCACACGCAGCCAGACCAGGAAGAGCCGGCAAACCTTGTGCTGGAAGGAATCGAGCTCAGGGCACTGCAAGCATTGCTCACTGACGACCTCACTGAGCTGCCGCCACCGCTCGCCGTCCCGCCGTCATCTCTGGCCTCCCCAGCGTCGGCTGACTCTTCCTATAGCTCCACGGTGAGCCGCAATACTTTCCCATGCCCTTCCCCCCCCCCTTGATTCCATGCTGGATGATCGTGAATGATCGGTAGCTATCTCGCTCGATCACGCTCTGAGCCATTTGGGAAGAAGAAAAGAAAAAGAAAAGAAATGTGGGACCCATGTGTCATAGAGAGAAGGAAAAAAGAAAAAGAAAATTTAATATAACAGAGAACCCCACTTGTCATGCTCAATGGCTAAGTTAGGCTGAGTAACAAAAGTCTTTCATATTTTTGATTTTCTGAGAAAAAGGAAGAAAATGCTAAAGATGCTTTAAACTTCTAAAAATCTTAGAAAATTCATACGAACTCGAAATGAGGTGATTATTTTTTTTAAATTCATCATTTAATCTATAGAATTTTATGGTATAACTTTTGTTCATGTCACAGTGCTGTAAAATTTTGAAAATGACCAAAATGCCCTTAAACCCAAAAATTGAAGTATGATTTTTAGAAAAATCATGCTAGCTCCAAAAATAATATATGTTGCACCAAAATTCAACTTTTGATACATGTTGTATCTTGGCTTCATTTTATTCGTGCATCAGCATATAAAATTTTGACATATATAGAAATATTGCTTTCTTAGAATATTTAAATAATTAGCTACTGGCTTTATTTGAGTTTTGCATAGTTGGATTTATATATTACTAAAAATGCATAAATGTAGTGTTTTAGATTAATTTACGTACAAAATTTATTTGGTCAATTTAACAGTAATTTACTCGTTCTGCAGCCCATATAGCAAGATGGATCGGGGGTGGATGTACGGTTCTCGTACGAACCAAGGGTACCATGATGGTGTGATGAATTTTCTGATAGCTGCCGAGGAGGATAGGTTGAAGAAGGGTGTACAATTTATATATTGTCCTTGTTGCGACTGTAGAAATGAGAGATCATTTGTCTGACGGAACTCAGCCCTACAGATCCAAGCGCACTTGATTATTAGGGGCTTCAAACCGGACTACACATGTTGGACCAAACATGGTGAGGAGCAGAACATGTTAGACGAAGACGTTTGCATCGTCGAAGAACCCGAAGTCACCGAAGGGAGAGAAGATGACGAGGAAGTAGGTACAGACGATGATTGTGGCCGCACGGAGGAAGTAGGTGCAGACGATGATTGTGGTGGCGCAGAGAATGATGATAGGTTGGATCAGATGCTACGCGATGCTGACGTGAACTTTAATACTGAGAGAGACTTCAACAAGTTCATGTGCTTGATTGAGGACTCGAAAAAAACCTTTGTTCCCGGGTTGCAAGCCGAAATACACAAAGCTCTCATCCGTGCTCGAGCTGCTTAAATTGAAAGCATGCTATGGGTGGTCAGACAAGAGTTTCACGGTACTCTTAGGTCTCCTATCGGAGATGCTCCCGGATGGAAACGAGCTGCCCAAAAAACACATACCGAGCAAAGCAGGTTGTTTGTCCATTGGGGATGGAGGTAGAAAGGATACATGCATGTCCGAACGACTGCATCCTGTACCGTAATGAATTATCAGACTTGCGTTCATGTCCAGTGTGCAAAGCATCTTGTTACAAGCGTAAGAGTCAGTCAGACGACGGCGAGTTTTTCATCGAGCAGAAGAAAGGAATTCCCGCTAAGGTGGTGTGGTATCTGCCTGTAATTCCGCGTCTGAAGCGTCTCTTTGGGAATCCAAAAGAGGCCAAATTGTTGGGCCAGAACTGGTATCGCGCGAGAGCCAACATCTCGGCTGATGGCACCGTCGCCTTCAGCAAGCCCGAAACCATGCTAGTGGCCGAAAACATCCTACGACTGTCAGAAGAATCCTCTCAAGGAACTTTTCAAGCCGCCAAGGAAAAAGATATACTAACCTCGGCTCTGGGAAACAAAGAGCACCCGGATCGAACGCGTGGCATGGGGGTCACGATTCCATGGAAGTTGGGATTCCCCGACGATGCGGGTTCATACAGGAGTCGGAGGAGAACCAGAGCAGAGCACGAGGTAGCCAAGCGTGAAAGGATGAAAAGAGAGCTGATGGAAGAAATATATGCCGGCCTAGAACAAAGGATCGACGCAAGGGTCGAAGAAACGGGTACGGCAGATAAGGCAGGAGGATGAAGCTGCTGCGGCCGAACGCAGCCCCGCAGGCTCATCCCCACAGGCTGGGCACTGGAGTAGCTGCGCATCCGTGGAAAATGGGAATGATGAGGACGTACATGAACCAGCTCCTCAGGGCAACTTTCCAGATGATTTCCACGATGCCGACTTACCTTTCGAGGACATTACAGGTGACGTTGGCATCAGCAAATTACCTGTGGACGACATAGTGGTGGCAAAAAGGTGCATGCTCCTCGTGCCTAGCAGTTTTGGCTCGGATCACATGCTTGAGGCTGGCACGGGGTTAGCATTTCCACCAGCTGAATCGGCCATTGTGCACGGAGTTCCGCTAGCAGTGGGTAACGCCAAGGTGACAGTGGACATGGTGCACACGAATATGTCATCCTACCCACTTCCTGTACCGCTGGAGGACGACGTCACGACACTGGGGCAGGCTGTTAACGCGTTCATCCAGTGGCCGAAGAAGTACATTTCCCTGGTTGCCCCTCCACCTCCTGCACGGTCGCTATCTCCGGTACGTGACGGTAAAGATTTCTCATTCCGTGGTCCTCCGCCGAAGATTAAATCCGCTTCGGCACAATCTCAGCGGTGCATCAAATCTTGGCAACAGGCCGCCAAGTCGAGTCCACAAGCTCAGCGTAGGGCCACCAGAAATATCAGAAATTCGGCCAAGGGCAAAGAGGTACAAGAAGAACCCGAGATAAGAGTGTACACAGAAAGGCAGCCGCTAGTGACGCAGACGGAGTTAGAATGACTCGGTTGGGCAGCTCAGATTGTGCACGAGTTTTATATGAAGAGGTCCAACGAGGAGAGAGAGCTTCCTCAAATATCGGCGCCAGGTTCGAGCGGCAACATTTCCTCCATCCACCTGGAACCTTCACCGTCGAGTTCAAGGATTTATCCGACCTATACCGTCACGACGCCCACGATGTCAGCCTGTAAGGTGCTGGACACCGTAAGTGTTCTGAATCACGGTTTATGCTAAGTGAACTACCTAACTCATTGATACGCTCTTTCAATAACATTACTCTTATGTGTAGACATATGATTCAAGAGGCTAGGACGGAAAATCGTAATATCGGATTCCTTGATCCATAAGTGGTCATATCCACAATGGTCCAATGCAAGCCGCAGGAGGTCGAGGATTACATTGCGGAGGCCATGCTCATTCTCTGTACTAAGCGCCTCATTCTTTTACCGTACAACTACGACTTCCACTGGATGCTCGTTTGTATCGACCCACAATGTCAACATGTCGTGTACTTCGACTCTAGGGACGACCCACCCGAGAAGTACGCAAGTTTGACGAGGGTGCTCAACGGGGCGTTCAAGATGTACGTTTCCAAGGGGGGCCTGTACAAACAGCAAAAACCGAACCGACCCACCGATTTCATTTCCCGGTAATAATTCCTCCCTCGCCCATGAATAATGACCTCGCATGTTCTAGTATGTATTCGGTAAAACTAAATTTACCTTACACATAATCGTCATTTCTGCAGTGCCAGAAGTAGCCGCCGGGCAGCAACCTCTGTGGATACTATGTCGCGACATATATGTTGCAAATCATTAGCTCTAGTGCGGTAGATCCGGAGGTTAGTGTCATTATACCATATTCAGTTACATTTTCATCGTTCTAATGTGTGCCTAACCTGTTTTGGTTTCCTTCTGCAGACATTTAAGTTTCCTACAGATGACCTTGAGAGTGACGAGGTCCGGTATGTTCAAAAACGGTTAATAGGTTTTCTACTATCCCAGCTGTTGAAGGATGCCGAGAGAATTCCATACCCCTAAAAATTTGCACCTCAAAAATGGTTAATAGGTTACTGCTTGTGAACTTTGTGTTCGAGAATGAGGTTTAATGTGATTACGGATGAGTTACTGCTTCTTAATGACTTTGTGGTTGAGAATGACGTTTAATGTTTGCTTGTGAATGAAAACGTTTGAGATCAATGACTATACGCCCCGTCGCACTGCTGCCGCGGCTGCAAAACAAACGGCTGTTTCCGCTGCCGCGGCAGCAGGTTGCAGCACCGTCGCCCTGCTGCACTGCTGCCGCGGCAGCAGAAACGGCGGTTTCCGCTGACGCGGCAGCAGGCTACAGCACCGTCGCCCTGCCGCACTGCTGCCGCGGCAGCCATTTCTGCTGCCGCAGCAGTGCCGCGGCAGCAGTGCGGCAGGGCGACTCGCAACAGTAGAACCGTCTGTACAAAGAATTTGTACAGACGATTCTACTCATAGTGCCGTCTGTACAAATGCTTTGAACAGCACCTCATGAGCGTTTGTACAGACGGCTTTGTATTCGGAACCGTCTATACAAAACACTTTGGAGGTACTGTTCAAAGTATTTGTGCAGACGGCTCCCAAGTAGAACCGTCTGTGCTATTCGATTAGTGCAGACGGTTCTGTTTTGAAACCGTCTGTAGTATTCTATTTGTGCAGACGGTTCTAGTTGAGAATCATCTGTAGTACTCCGTTTGTGCAGACGGTTCTAGTTGGGAATCGTCTGTACTACTTGATTTGTGCAGACGGTTCTAGTTGGGAACTGTCTGTATTGGTTTATTTGTATAGACAGTTACAAACCTGATTTGTACAGACTCTTTCGTATAGATGGTTCAAAAAACTATCCCGCACGGATGTTCCGAAGCATCTGTACAAATGATTTCTGTAGTAGTGCCATGTACCAAACAAAAGAGAAAGCCCACGTACCATATATACCTCCGCATGGCATCGCGTATGTGTCGTGTACATGTGTATAAATATTACCATTGTTATGCATACATACGTAGAGTAGTACTTGCACAGCAATAGCCAGCAAATTATAAGTACGTGTACCCGGCCGCATGCAGCTATCAAGCTAGCGTTTTTATTGGGATTGTGTCTCGTCTTGGGCTTTCCTTTTTTGCATGCCGCCATTGTTGGCTTGCCCGCGCACCGATCATCGCCTTCATATAGATATCTGTCAGCTAGCCGACGCACCAATCATCGCCTTCATATAGATATCTGTCAGCTAGCCGACGCACCAATCATCGCCTTCATATAGATATAGATCGATAGCCTTTGCCCAACGGATCGCACCCACATAGCTAACTCTTCACTCTTGCGCACGCGCGCCGCCTTTCCGGGATTCCGGTACATAGCGCGCCATAGCCATAGCTAGCTCGCTACGCCATGCCACGCGCGCCCATGCGAGTGCATGCACCATCTGCTCGGCTACCGAGGCGAGGAGAGCAGATGGAGCACATGAACATGCGGGAGGGCTCGCTCGGGGTGTCTCACCGTCACGCGACAGATGGCCGGGAAGCAGTGATTAGATGATTCACAATTACAGAAAAGTTCATTAAAAACTGTTCAAAATTTTTTGGTTCGGCAAGAATATGTAATAAGTCTCTCTTATCATAGATAATTTTAATTTTACAAGCACTATCTCTAATGAGAACATATCACGGATGGTTTTTTATAGAGAACCATCCCTGATGAGAACATATCACAGATGGTTTTTTATAGGGAATCACCTGCTATGAAGCTATCTTACAGGCAGTTTCTATAGAGAACCGCCTACGGTATTCACTTATCACAATGATTCGTATCATAGTGTAACAGCCGGATAAAAAAAAATCTTTTCCCACCCGTTCCCCCGCCTGCCACGTGTCGCGCCCCATTCGCCGTGCCCGCTCGGCTCCCCGCGCCCCGCCCCCGCTCCCTGGCCGCCACGCGGCGCGCCCCCGTTGGCCGCCCGCTCGGCTCCCGCCCGAGCCCCTCCCGGCGCGCCACGTGGCGCGCGCACCGTTGCGTCGCCCCCCGGGGCCCCCCGGCCGCTCGCCTCCCCCGCCGTCCGACGCGTCGCCGCCGGCCATACGGTCGGTCGGCCGCGCCCATGCCGCCGCCGCGCTTCTCCCGGCCTCCCCGGCCTCCCTCTCTCCTCTCCCCCATTCCCCACCCGCGCCTCCTCCTCTCCCCGATCCGCCGCCCTGCTCGCCGCTCGCCGCCGCCGCAGTCGGAGCGCCACGCCGCCGCCCCGGGCCTTCGTCCCCGACGCCGGCGCCACCCTCCTCCGCCCCGGCCGACGCTGTCTTCCCCCGCCTCCGACCACTGGTCACGCCGCCGCCGCCACCGTCGTCTTCGCCTCCGGCCGCCGCTTCCCGTCGCCCTCGCCTCCGCCTCCCTCTCCGGCCGCCCCGCCGGCGCCGCCCGGTGAGCCTCGCCGCCCACCTCCTCTTCCCCCGCGCGCCCGAGGCCGCGGCCCGCTCCTCCCCGCCGGCCGTGGCCCACGGCCCGGCCTGCCTCCCCGTGGCCCGCAAGGCCGGCCGCCGGCCGGCCCGCCCCTCCGCCGCCCCCGGTCCCGCGCAGCCCGAGCCCGTAGAAAAAAAAGGAAAGAAAAGGAAAAATAAAAAGGAAAATAAAAGAAATAAAAGAAAGAGAATAGAAATAAAAAGGGGGCCACTGTCAGTGGCTGAAGCTGAGTTAGGATTAGTATAAAAAGTTTTTAAGTTATTTCTGGTATTTAGAGATTTTAGAAAATTGATTAAAATTGCTGAGAACTTCAAAAATTCACCAAAAATTCATATGAACTCAGAAAAATATGAAATTTTTATATTTGGAATCAGTGAACATGTAGAATCCATTAAAAACAGTTTCAATCATGTAACTATGCTGGAAATTGCAGTATTTAATTAAATACTTTAATTCTTGCATAAATTGCTATAATTTAATATTTGCCCAAAAATTATGAAAATTTACCACCATGACCAGAATAGCAATACCTACCAATGAAAAATAACCCCATATTAATTTGGTGTCCAGAAAACTAATCAATTAGTAAATTGGTCTATTAGGGTTTAATCGATCGCCGCAAAACCCGATTTCCGACCCTCGCCCCAACAGGAACCAAACCCTAATTCCAAGTAGTTTTGATTGTAATAATTAGTATTGTTGTGCATTCATATATATTCCATGAAATGTCATGCTGAAATCTTATCGTGTATTATCCGTTTCTCTTCGTCGCCGTTTTTGCAAAATCCCAGAAACCGTCGACGAGGGAGTGGAGCCTCAGCAGCTCGAGTTCCAGGAACCCGAGGAATTCCCTAGTCTAGGCAAGCAGAGCTTGCGGCATCGCCATGCCCTCTTATCATTGTTATTTAATTCTCGCATATTCTGCTAGATTTATTTTCCCGTCTAATATGTTGTGATGCCATCACCTTAATGAGTTTAACTGAATGATTAATCAACTTGAACCTTAATAAGTGAGACGAGAGACGAGGGAGCATTGTTGAGAGGGCGTCTGTACATTGTTGGGGTCGCTCGAGCCCTACGTCGAGTATTTTGGAGGTACAGCACGTGAACCCTCTCTTGATGTTCCCTGAAAAGCCACGAGTCAGCTGGTTGTGTCGGGGACCATAGTTGATGGCTAGTTGGGGCCCGCTCATGGTGGACTAGCTATCCTCATGAGCCGGACCAACAGGATCTTTGTGGGGTCATCGACCAATCAGGGGTTCTTCTAGAGAATGGATTTGAGTAATGATGATTTATGGGTTAATGTTTCTATTGTGGTTATGACTTATGGAAAACCTACATCATCCTGCTGTTAACCAAAACCACTAGCATGGTAGGGCGGATGTCTTATCTAATTAATGCCATGTTAATTCATGTCCAAGCACTACTAAGTCTTGCGAGTACTTTTGTACTCATTGGTAGTTATTGTTGCATGATTAGGAACAGGTGAACTCTCCCTCGGCGATTATTTCCCGGACGATGCATGATTTGGTTGCCTCTTCAGCTTATCGAATCTGTGGACTACTGTAGGGTATTTTGGGTACTTTTGGAGATACTAGCTTGTATCTCAGGGTAACTGAATACTTCCGCTGTTTATCTCTCGTACTTAAGGCCTTCGAGCCAGTTGTGTGTAAGATAACTATTTGCCCAAACGTAAGGGATGTGAACTATTATCTGGTAATCCTCCCTGTAGAGTTCGTGTGATGGTATTCAGAGTTGGTTACCACGTCTCTTTGTGCACAGTGCATGTATGATTGAAGTGTGCGAAGGGACGGTAGTGAGTTGGTACAAATCTTCTGTGCGAGGTTCGTGATTGCGAGTCGAGTGACCCGCCAGCTGTGATGCGATTGCCGGCTGGGCAGGGTGTGGATGTCGGTGTCAGGCCTTCGGGTGACCCACCAATTCGTGCTTTGGCCGACTGGGTTAGGGTGTGGACACAGACGTCGGGCTCCTCTCGTAGTTGCGAATCGAGTGACCCGCCAGCGAGAGCTGGGCAGGGTGTGGACGACAGTGTCGGGCCTTCGGGTGGACCCACCAATCCGTGCTACGGCCGATTGGGTTAGGGTGTGGACACACACGTCGGGCTCAACTCGCCGGAAGTTGAGTGCTAACCCGCTACAGGGTCTTTGGAACTATATCTGGCTCATTGAATGATGTCCGTTTCTGCCCGGCTGTTCCAGCGATTGTATGCAGTGCTGGTCGGTGTCGAACCCTGAGGTGGTTGTTCGGTCTTTGACGGTGTGTTGTTCGTGAGCCAGGTACTGTTCCGGGTCCCGACAGCTTTGGTATCAGAGCCAAGCTGACTGTAGATAACCCTTGCAGGTGGGCATTAGCTCAGGGCTCTGTTTATGAAAACTATTTGCGAAAACTAAAAATGAATTGCGAAAAATATAAGTAGATTGCCCGTTTATTACTTTTCCATATCTCTCTTAGAACTAACCTTTCTCACACATGTTTTGTTTTCATCAAATGCCTTTACTAACCCTGGTTCTTTATCTCTGTGATCCATCAGATGCCGCTTGGAACGCTCTTCCGTGCTACCCACTGCCTCGATGTGGGTTGTTTCCCAGAGTTGCTTCTCTTCGCACTCCGAGAGCTGGGCTTCACCTGGATGCCGGAGTACCGCGTGTACCGTCTGGACCCTGGCTTTGGTATCTTCAGGTTCAAGGCCCGCGTCAGCATCCATCCTCGTCCAACGGACCCCGCGGTGCAGCCATCCACCTTCGATGGATATGGCCTCACTGCGGAATCAGCTGTGCAGGACGCGGCTTACGCCGCCATCTGCTGCCTCCGTCATGAGCTTCCGGGTTTAGAGGAGTCTTCACTCCGCTACTACCCTTCCCGTGATCCTAAAGACTTGGTCGTGCCATACCCAAGCTTCGCACATGAGAGTGACCCCACGGTTGCTTTCCTTGTGCGCCTGGTTTGCATCCTCGACCTCGCCTACCGTGCTGCAGTTGACGAAAGGGATAGGGTGTGTCAGCGCCTTCGCTGCACTCTCTACTCTGTTCTCGCGGATATGCTCCAGTGATCTTCCTCCCAGAAGTGATAGCAGGTGAAGGCTACTACTCCATGTATGATGGGATTCCTCCGGAATTGGAAGCTCCGGAGATCGGTGGGATTGAGTTTGGAAACCGCCCCACCGTCAGTAGCGCTGCTATGGTTGCAGGTGGACATCACCGTGTCCACTGCCTTCCTCCACTCGGGACTATCATCCCCATCTTCGAGCGGCGGATCCCCATCCCCCTCAACCTGGAGGCGTTTGAGGAGACTCGCTACCGCGAGTGGACTCCTGAGCGGCAGTTCCTTTGAAGCTGCCGTCTTGTGTTGGTAGTTCCTGATGTGGTATAAGGACTAAACTACCAAGATCTGATGAAGTTGGTTTGTTGTGAAGGCAGTTTGTATGGATGTGTGTGCTGCCTGCAACTAACACCAGCCCCATTTGGCACCTTTTTGTAACATGGGCTGCATCTAACCTAATGTAATAGGTTAGCTTTTGGGAACAACGATGAAGTGTGTGTATGTATGGCTGCAATCTTTTGGGTTTGAATGCTGTAATACTTAAATCCGCGCTAAGGCGTTGTAAGTTGCAGTCAGAAATGAAAGACTTTGTATGCTACTACTACCACTAATGTGAAGTTTCCAGTTCCTCGCACTCAGAAGATGTTCATTTTCTTGTGAAAATGTTGCTAATGATGTGTGTTCTTGTGATGTCTAATCCCTTGAGTTTGCATGGACTCTTGTGAATTAAAATCTAACCCTTTCCTTGTTGCACTCTTTGTATTGCAACAGGATGGATCCCGGTGATCTCAACCAACCTGCTATGCCTGCTGGAGATGGAGTCCCTCCTCCTCCTCCTCCACCTCAGCCAACCATCGCCGAGCTGCTTCTGATGATGGAGAGAAGCAGGGCTGATCAGAACCGCATCCTGGAGCAGCTGGCTCGCGCTCAGGCCGCTAATGCTGGGCACGCTCACAGCGGTCTAGCCGACTTTCAGCGGACCAATCCGCCGGTGTTTGATCATTCTGAAGATCCACTGGATGCAGACGATTGGCTCCGTACCATTGAAAGGAAGCTGCAGCTGGTTCACAGCTCCCCTGAAGAGAAAGTGACCTTCGCTACCCACCAGCTTGCGGGAGCAGCAGCTGCTTGGTGGGAGAACTACCTGGCCATGCAACCAGATGCTCACCAGGTGTCTTGGACAGAATTCTGCACTGCCTTTCGTCGAGCCCATATCCCAGATGGTCTTATGGACATGAAGGCACGGGAATTCCTGGAGCTCACCCAAGGGAAGAGCTCTGTCAGGGAGTACATGCACCGCTTCAACCGCTTGGCCCGTATGCTATGGCTGAAATCCCAAACGACAGTCTTCGTCGTGGAAGGTTTATGCGTGGGCTGAGTGCCAAGCTGCAGAAAGAGCTTGCACTTCGGGACATCAAGGACTATGAGGACCTTGTGAACAAGGCCATGGTTATGGAAGACAAGCTCAATAATCTCGAGAGGAGCCGCAAGCGCGAGAGGGAATTGGCTAGAGCTTCCAGCAGCAACTCTCAGCAGCACCGTGCTTGGCAGGCACCTTCTCCCCAATTCAGGGCACCTCCACCTTCTCGCCCATCCAACCCTGTGGCGCGTCAGCCACAGCAGTATGTTCAGCAGAGGCCAGTTGGTGGGAATCAAGCTCCTCGTCCTGTTCAGAACATGGCCAGTGTGACTTGCTACAACTGTGGAAACAAAGGGCATTATTCCAACAGTTGTCCTCATCCACGTGCTCCCCAACCTTTTGCTCCCAGACCTCAGGGTGGTGCCTACCTGTGAAGCAGTAGTCTGGAAAGCCACAGCAGTCAGGCCATGGCAGGGTGAATCATCTCTCAGTTGAAGAAGCTGAAGCGTCACCTGATGTGATACTGGGTACGCTCCTCGTTAATTCTTATCCTGCCGCAGTTCTTTTTGATTCAGGAGCATCGCATTCCTTTATATCTAGCAAGTTTGCTCTTAACTGTGGCATGTCCCTCATACCAATGCGTCTTCCCCATGTTATCCAAACACCTGGCTCGAAATGAGGGCTGAGCACGAGTGTGAAGATGTTCCTGTTAGCATCGGTCAGAAAGTCTTCTTAGCCACCGCTATGGTTCTTCCGTCCTCGGACATTGATCTGATCCTTGGAATGAATTGGCTCTCAAAGCATCAAGCAGTGATCGACTGTGCTCAGAGGTCTATCATTCTCACCAGTAGTGATGGAGACAAAGTGGAAGTTGTCCCCAAGCTCTCTGGCAGTTATCTCTATGCTTTGAAGGCTGATCAAGCCCCTTCTGTCTCCGATGTACCTGTGGTATGTGAATTCCCAGACGTCTTTCCCGAAGAATTGCCTGGTATGCCGCCGGATCGGGCAGTGGAGTTTGTTATCGACCTCCCGCCAGGAACTGCCCCGATCTCCAAACGGCCATACCGGATACCTCCAAACGAGCTGGTAGAAATGAAGAAGCAACTCCAAGAGCTGGAAACAAAGCCTCATTCGGCCCAGTTCTTCAACTTGGGGATGTCCTGCCATGTTCGTAAAGAAGAAGGATTCCAGCTTGCGGATTGTGGTTGACTACCGTCCACTGAATGAAGTGACGGTGAAGAACAAGTATCCACTTCCTCGCATCGATGATCTGTTTGATCAGCTCACTGGTGCTTCTGTGTTTTCGAAGATTGATCTTCGTCTGGGCTACCATCAGATCAAAATCAGATCTGTAGATATTCCGAAGACAGCTTTCACGACTCGATATGGGTCGTATGGGTATACCGTGATGTCCTTTGGACTAACCAATGCTCCGTCCACGTTCATGCAATTGATGAATTCGGTATTCATGGAATACCTGGACAAATTCGTGGTCATCTTCATCGATGACATCTTAATCTATTCCAAGACCCAAGAAGACCATGCTAACCACCTGAGACTTGTGCTCGAGAAGTTGCGAGAGCACCGTCTGTATGCCAAATTCACCAAGTGTGAGTTCTGGAAGTCTCAAGTGGAGTTTCTAGGCCATGTCCTATCTCCTGAAGGTGTAGCTGTTGATCCAGGCAAAGTCCAAGCTGTTCAGGATTGGAAACAGCCCAAATCTGTCTCGCATATCCGAAGCTTCCTTGGATTGGCTGGGTACTACCGCCGATTCATTGAGGGCTTCTCCTCTCTTGCCAAGCCCATGACCGAGTTGTTGAAGAAGGAGAAGAAGTTTGTGTGGTCAGCCAAATGTGAAGAAAGCTTTCAAGAGCTGAAGAAGAGACTAACCACCGCTCCCATCCTGGTCCTCCCAGACCTCCAAAAAGGCTTCGAGATCTATTGTGACGCCTCACGCCAAGGTCTTGGCTGTGTTCTCATGCAAGAAGGTCGTGTGGTAGCATATGCCTCCCGGCAATTGCGGCCACATGAAGCCAACTATCCAACTCATGACCTGGAGCTCGCAGTAGTCGTTCATGCCTTGAAGATATGGTGCCACTACCTCATTGGTAGCCGTTGCGAGATCTACTCCGACCATAAGAGTCTGAAGTATCTTTTCACTCAGCCTGATTTGAATCTTCGGCAACGAAGATGGCTGGAATTGATCAAAGACTATGATATTGGTCTCAACTACACCCCTGGCAAGGGCAATGTCGTTGCAGATGCGCTGAGCAGGAAAGCTTACTGCAACAATTCTTTGGTTCTAGAGCATCAGCCATCCCTTCATGACCAGTTCCAATGCCTTAATCTTGAGATTGTTCCAGTTGGGTATCTTGCCACCTTGGAAGTGAAACCTACTCTGGAAGATTAGATTAAGGCTGCTCAAGCGATAAGTGTGGGTATCCAGAAGATAAAGGAGAAGATGAAGAATAGATCAGCCACTTGTTTCGTGGAAGATGAGCATGGAGTCCTTTGGTTCGGCGATCGTTTGGTCGTCCCTAAGGACAAGGAGTTGCGAGCACTCATTCTTCATGAAGCCCACAACACTCCTCTCTCCATCCATCCTGGCAGCACCAAGATGTACCAGGACCTCCGTCCCCGATTCTGGTGGACTCGTATGAAAAGGGAGATTGCTCAGTATGTCGCTGAGTGTGACACCTGTCGCCGAGTCAAGGCCGAGTACCAGCGACCAGCAGGTCTCTTGCAGCCCCTTCCTGTACCTGAGTGGAAATGGGAAGAGGTAGGCATGGACTTTATCGTCGGCCTCCCAAGGTCGCAAAAGGGAAATGATGCTATCTAGGTGATTGTGGACCGCCTCTCTAAAGTGGCTCACTTTATCCCAGTCAAGACAACCCACAAAGTGAGTCAGCTCGCAGCTGTACATATCCAAGATCGTCTGTCTCCATGGGGTTCCGAAGCGAATTGTTTCGGATCGGGGTCCTCAGTTCACCAACCGCTTCTGGCAGAGCTTGCATGAAGCCATGGGAACCAAGTTGTCCTTCAGTACCGCTTACCACCCTCAGACAAGCGGTCAAACCAAGAGAACCAATCAGATTCTAGAAGACATGCTCCGAGCTTGTATTCTTACCTTTGGTCCCAGCTGGGAGAAGTCCTTGCCCTTTGCAGAGTTCTCCTACAACAATAGCTTCCAAACCAGTCTCAGCATGGCACCATTCGAAGCTCTTTATGGGCGCAAGTGCCGTACTCCTCTCAATTGGTCCGAAACCGGTGAACGACAGTTCTTCGGTCCAGATTCAATTAAAGAAGCTGAATCTCAAGTTCGGGTGATTCGCGAACGGCTCCGTGCAACTCAATCCAGGCAGAAGAGCTACGCTGATCCGAAGCGCAAAGAGGTGCAATATCAAGTCAATGACTTCGTCTACCTCAGAGTCACGCCGTTCAAGGGCACTCATCGATTCAGAGTTAAGGGCAAGTTGGCCCCTCGCTTCATCGGTCCTTTCCGCATCCTTGCCAAACGAGGTGCCATGGCATATCAGCTGGAACTGCCCCCAGCCCTCGCCGATGTGCACGATGTCTTCCATGTCTCTCAGCTGAAGAAATGTCTTCGTCCCCCTCTCAAGGAAGTCTCTCTCGAAGACCTCGAGCTCCAGCCAGATCTGACCTATCAAGAGAGTCCAGTCCGCATCCTTGAAGAATCAGAACGGACTACTCGCAACCAAACCTACAAGTTCCTTAAAGTCCAATGGAGCAACCATTCTGAAGACGAAGCCACCTGGGAACGTGAAGACTGGCTCCAATCCGCTTATCCTTCGTTCTTTTCTAACCGTTAGAGATCTCGGGTCGAGATCTTTTGTAAGGGGGGTAGATTTTGTAACAGCCGGATAAAAAAAATCTTTTCCCGCCCGTTCCCCCGCCTGCCACGTGTCGCCGCCCCATTCGCCGTGCCCGCTCGGCTCCCCGCGCCCGCCCCCGCTCCCCTGGCCGCCACGCGGCGCGCCCCCGTTGGCCGCCCGCTCGGCTCCCGCCCGAGCCCCTCCCGGCGCGCCATGTGGCGCGCGCCCGTGCGTCGCCCCCGGGGCCCCCCGGCCGCTCGCCTCCCCCGCCGTCCGACGCGTCGCCGCCGGCCATACCGGCCGTCGGCCGTGCCCATGCCGCCGCCGCGCTTCTCCCGGCCTCCCCGGCCTCCCTCTCTCCTCTCCCCCATTCCCCACCCGCGCCTCCTCCTCTCCCTGATCCGCCGCCCCGCTCGCCGCTCACCGCCGCCGCTGTCAGAGCGCCACGCCGCCGCCCCGGGCCTTCGTCCCCGACGCCGGTGCCACCTCCTCCGCCCCGGCCGACGCCGTCTTCCCCCGCCTCCGACCACCGGTCACGCCGCCGCCGCCACCGTCGTCTTCGCCTCCGGCCGCCGCCTCCCGTCGCCCTCGCCTCCGCCTCCCTCTCCGGCCGCCCCGCCGGCGCCGCCCGGTGAGCCTCGCCGCCCCCTCCTCTTCCCCCGCGCGCCCGAGGCCGCAGCCCGCTCCTCCCCGCCGGCCGTGGCCCACGGCCCGGCCTGCCTCCCTGCGGCCCGCAAGGCCGGCTGCCGGCCGGCCTGCCCCTCCGCCGCCCCCGGACCCGCGCAGCCCGAGCCCGTAGAAAAAAAAAGGAAAAGAAAAGGAAAAATAAAAAGGAAAATAAAAGAAATAAAAGAAAAGAGAATAGAAATAAAAAGGGGGCCCACTGTCAGTGGCTGAAGCTGAGTTAGGATTAGTATAAGAAGTTTTTAAGTTATTTCTGGTATTTAGAGATTTTAGAAAATTGATTAAAATTGCTGAGAACTTTAAAAATTCACCAAAAATTCATATGAACTCAGAAAAATATGAAATTTTTATATTTGGAATCAGTGAAACATGTAGAATCCATTAAAAACAGTCTCAACCATGTAATTATGCTGGAAATTGCAGTATTTAATTAAATACTTTAATTCTTGCATAAATTGCTATAAATTTAATATTTGCCCAAAAATTATGAAAATTTACCACCACGACCAGAATAGCAATACCTACCAATGAAAAATAACCCTATATTAATTTGGTGTGCAGAAAACTAATCAATTAGTAAATTGGTCCATTAGGGCTTAATCGATCGCCGCAAAACCCGATTTCCGACCCTCGCCCCAACAGGAACCAAACCCTAATTCCAAGTAGTTTTGATTGTAATAATTAGTATTGTTGTGCATTCATATATATTCCATGAAATGTCATGCTGAAATCTTATCGTGTATTATCCGTTCTCTTCGTCGCCGTTTTTGCAAAATCCCAGAAACCGTCGACGAGGGAGTGGAGCCTCAGCAGCTCGAGTTCCAGGAACCCGAGGAATTTCCTAGTCCAGGCAAGCAGAGCTTGCGGCATCGCCATGCCCTCTTATCATTGTTATTTAATTCTCGCATATTCTACTAGAATTTATTTTCCCGTCTAATATGTTGTGATGCCATCATCTTAATGAGTTTAACTGGATGATTAATCAACTTGAACCTTAATAAGTGAGACGAGAGACGAGGGAGCATTGTTGAGAGGGCGTCTGTACATTGTTGGGGTCGCTCGAGCCCTACGTCGAGTATTTTGGAGGTACAGTACGTGAACCCTCTCTCGATGTTCCCTGAAAAGCCGCGAGTCAGCTGGTTGTGTCGGGGACCATAGTTGATGGCTAGTTGGGGCCCGCTCATGGTGGACTACCTATCCTCATGAGCCGGACCAACAAGATCTTTGTGGGGTCATCGACCAATCAGGGGTTCTTCTAGAGAGTGGATTTGAGTAATGATGATTTATGGGTTAATGTTTCTATTGTGGTTATGACTTATGGAAAACCTACATCATCCTGCTGTTAACCAAAACCACTAGCATGGTAGGGCGGATGTCTTATTCTAATTAATGCCATGTTAATTTCATGTCCAAGCACTACTAAGTCTTGCGAGTACTTTTGTACTCATTGGTAGTTATTGTTGCATGATTAGGAACAGGTGAACCCTCCCTCGGCGATTATTTCCCGGACGATGCATGATTTGGTTGCCTCTTCAGCTTATCGAATCTGTGGACTACTGTAGGGTATTTTGGGTACTTTTGGAGATACTAGCTTGTATCTCAAGGTAACTGAATACTTCCGCTGTTTATCTCTCGTACTTAAGGCCTTCGAGCCAGTTGTGTGTAAGATGACTATTTGCCCAAACGTAAGGGATGTGAACTATTATCTGGTAATCCTCCCTGTAGAGTTCGTGTGATGGTATTCAGAGTTGGTTACCACGTCTCTTTGTGCATAGTGCGTGTATGATTGAAGTGTGCGAAGGGACGGTAGTGAGTTGGTACAAATCTTCTGTGCGAGGTTCGTGATTGCGAGTCGAGTGACCCGCCAGCTCTGATGCGATTGCCGGCTGGGCAGGGTGTGGATGTCGGTGTCGGGCCTTCGGGTGACCCACCAATTCGTGCTTCGGCCGATTGGGTTAGGGTGTGGACACAGACGTCGGGCTCCTCTCGTAGTTGTGAATCGAGTGACCCGCCAGCGAGAGCTGGGCAGGGTGTGGACGACAGTGTCGGGCCTTCGGGTGACCCACCAATCCGTGCTATGGCCGATTGGGTTAGGGTGTGGACACACACGTCGGGCGCAACTCGCCGGAAGTTGAGTGCTAACCCGCTACAGGGTCTTTGGAACTATATCTGGCTCAATGAATGATGTCCGTTTCTGGCCGGCTGTTCCAGCAATTGTATGCAGTGTTGGTCGGTGTTGAACCCTGAGGTGGTTGTTCGGTCTTTGACGGTGTGTTGTTCGTGAGCCAGGTACTGTTCCGGGTCCCGACACATAGCCTCATCGTAGGCAGTTCTTTTAAAAACCATCTACGATCTGTTTTATAGGAGACCTAATTATTGCTGATTGTTGCCTAGCATTAGGAAACAAAATGCACATCACATATATATCAATGCATTCATATCATTCATTCACAGTAATCTG
The DNA here is from genome assembly GCA_019208055.1 of Stipa capillata. Classification (NCBI taxonomy): domain Eukaryota; kingdom Viridiplantae; phylum Streptophyta; class Magnoliopsida; order Poales; family Poaceae; genus Stipa; species Stipa capillata. The sequence goes on from JAGXJF010003324.1 coordinate 326,636, forward strand.
ATTTGAATTAGATCAAATCACATACAATTGGTATGTATCACATAAATTGACTCACAAGTGTACTCATTGCTTTCATCAATCTCATGTCCTACAAAGTGATCACTCACCTATTTCATCCACCTCATATCACATAAATTCAGAAAATAAATTCGACATCTATATAAAAATATATTAAAAATACATATTACAATGGACATGCATATACATGACATGAGTTTAAAAGTTATCACAGGAACTCAGCCTTCTTTTATGTCATAGGCGTGGAATTGACCATAATTATCGAGAACCTCTCTACAAAAAAGACGGTGATGAATTCTCGTATTCTGTCGAGTTGGGATGAATCCAATCCGTTTTCGGGATGCCCTCCTGTTGTCGATCAAAATATATATTAAATTCATGCATTTATAAAATGAAGAGACATAAGATAATACTTATCGCGATAGTATCAAATCTTCATATCATTTTTTGAATGTTAGTGAGCACATTTTCCAAGTTGTGGCAAACGTAGAAGCCACAAACACTTGTTCCTCTTTGTTGTTGGTGGCACTAGTAATATATAGAATTTGGTTACAAGTTGAGATTTAATTTATGATATATTTTTGTAGTGTATTGAAAGATACCTTAATGCCCTTATCGTGTATAAGCGACTAATTGGCACCTTTTCCTCCCATTCTACTGTAGCTCTTGCACACCCTACGTGAATCCAAATAGTTTGCCTTAGGCATTGCAATGCAAAAGGAGTGGACGGTAGATTTCCATATGTTGGAAATATGCTTGTTCATAAATCTTCCAATTATTTTGATGTCAAAGTTTGGACGTCATAATGAATCTGAATACATGAGCCTTGGATGGTTTGGTATAAGGACAACAAGAATCGAATGCTACTTGCATATAGTTGTGCCTCGATAATTACTGAATTCACGTTATTTTGGAGAATAAAGTTTAACCTTGTATGGTGAAGTAACTAGTACAATACTTATGGCTGGTTCTACGAAAAAAGTATGGACTCCTTATCTTGTTGAGCATGCAATGCGTTTAGCACATAATCAGAGACAAGGTCTTCATTCTCTTTGATCATCTGCGTAGATAAAATGTGTGGGTCGAGGAACCCTGCTTTTACGTGTTTCCTTCTACATTGTTCAATCATTATCCTACACATATATATGAGCTATAATTTACATATATGTTGAATTAGTACGTGTAACACAAATGTTGGTCATGATTGTAAACATTTATAGTGTGTAGCATCTGATGAGTGACACTTCGAGGGACTGGATGTTGTAGAGTTCCCACAAGTTCACAAAGATCACAAAGAATTAACAGTCTCGAAGTCATTGTGGAAATGATCCCTAGTGAGCTACACCTTGATATTCGTGCTCCGTGCATTCAGTGGCTTTTTGAACTCCTTCAGGTAGTACTCGTGCAATTGACAGCTATATTTTTGGTGTATTGAGCCTTTCTAGCGATTTGGCCCATGGCTCTCCTTCAACATTTTTATTGGCCAATGTCGCCAAGGGAACTCTTCGTGAATGTAAAGGTGTGGTTTCTTGGGCACATTGGCCTTTTGACTTTGTGAGTCATGTGATGACTTACACTTTGTGATTTGGCCATGTTTTTTTATGTTGGAGTTGGATTTAAGGTTGCATGAATTCAGTGTTTGACTATGTTGACCGTGTATTTATTTTGTGAATTCGAGTTTGGTCAATTTGTCTCATGAAAATTTGATGTATTTTTTTGTCTCGGCTAACTTAGGTCAAATGGAACACTTGTGCTCACAATTGGTTTGCTTGTCTACTAGTGTATATGTGCGATGGGCGTGACGGTGGTTTGGTCACATGGATCGACATGAAGCTTGGAGGGCGGAGATGCGGTCGGAGATGGCGACGCCATCGTGTGCTCTGAGGCAAAAGTTTGAGGTGAGGCATGATGACCGAGTTGGTGTGAGGGCACTTTGATAAAGATGTGAAACCATCGAAACAAAACCAAAGAAATCACGGCAGTGACTGAGGATGCGGTTTTGTGTTAGACTTGTGGCGGTAGGAAGGATTGAGGGTGGATATGAGGCTTAGGCGCTTTGGGATGCTTGCGAAGAAACCCCTGTCCTTAAGTGGGCTTTAAGGACCAATTGGCGAAGGGTATGCCCCCTCCACTATAAATATGAGATTGAGGGTTTCCTAACCCTAACATTTTGTAATAGCTGCATTAGAGAGTGATTTGGCCTGAAATGAGAGGCTTTAAACATCAGGAAAATCAATTAGAAAAGAGTTCCAAGAAAAGCCTATGTGTTCTTGAGATTTTCCCTTCCTCTCATTGGATTTTTGTTTCTTTGATTTTTCTCATGAATTGATCCTTGGTATGGCAAGTGGGAGATCATCTCTATACTTATCCCATCCAAGCATACCCATGTTTCATCTTTTCTCTTCTCTAGTTTGAGTTTTCTTTGAGAAAAGGCAAATTCTTTGGATTTCAAAATTCATCTTTCCAAAATCTGTCATCCAATGATTTGATGGATGGATTAAGTTGCTATGATTTATGAGAGGTCACCATATTGATTTCGTATCAAGATTCCTCACGAGCACTTCGAAATCGATGATTTGCATTTCACCCAATCTTTGCGGCTGATTTGAGGGTTTAGAAAAAGTTGCGGCTTTGTAGGATATTTATTGGGATCAACCCTTGATCTAGCATCGCAAGGCCCTTCTCTAACACTGTGCAAATCTTCATAAATATTGAATGGATGGATTTTGAGTGCTCTTGATTTTACTCGTGTCTTTCTAACTGCATGGTTTTGGTGCAGCTGGTAGTAAATCAAGAATTACTCTTAGCAAAAATAATTTTTTGACATGATTCCAATTGGAATAGCACTGTAATCTCCTTGTCTATTTGATGAGGACATGACCCCATGGATACACCCGCTGCCACCTCTACTTCTACTACTTCAACTACGTTCGCTGCTCAAGTTATGAACAAAAGAAGGTTCGTCAAGATTTTGAAAAACAAGCGAGGATTCTAGTTCAAGCTTTCGGGAGGAGGAGGAGGGAAGGGAGTTCATGTAACTATGACCATGTCCCACATTGAATTAGTGTTGTATAAGAAGTTAGCAAATCTTGGGCCAGCACCATTGCGAAGATATATGAGCCATACGTTGAGACAAGCGCACCTTCATCGCTACCATGGAAGATATGACTACCGCCACGAAAGTTACAACATCGTAAAGAGGTACATGATCATGTTTTTTTGATGCCAATATTTGAGGGTTGTAATAGGCCTGAGTTCTATCTCGATTGAGAATTACAACTCAATGAAATATTTGCTAGCCATGTATTTCCTAAGCATAAGCAAGTATGGGCTGCTATTAGTATATTCACTAATTTTGCTTCTATTTGGTGGGATGAATATTGTCGATTATACCCTGATTATATACCTGCAACTTGGGATGATTTAAAACTTGCTATGAGATATAAATTCGTACCACCATATTACACCCGTAATATGCTTCGCAAATTGCAATATTTACAACAAGGTAGTGCCACCGTGGAAGAATACTATAATGTTTTACAAACTATTTTGTGTCGCGGTGATATAGAATAATGTGAAGAAACTACCATGAATAGATTTATGAGAGGCTTGAACCAAGATTGGATATACTTGTCCATAAAGAATACTATTCTATCAATCATTTGTTTCGTCTTGCTTACAAAGTTGAACAAGAAATAAAGAGATAGATACATGCGGCAAGCAAGCGCTTAGTAGAAGTCACCACATCAAGAGTTGTTTTAGTTGTCACTTCTAGTGTTGCAGCAACCTTGGTTGCTACACTCGCTAATGTGAGAGTCACACCACCTAGAGCATGTGACCCATCACCCTTGACAATACCTACATTATCTGAGTTGAGCCGGCACGGTAAAAGTAAAGGTACTACTACTTCTATCGCTCCACATGAGATTGAAATATGCTCCGATGAATTAAATACTTCATGTGTTGAGTTAAATGAATCGCCCGCTGTTTTGATCACACCACCTATTGTAGAGGATTGTTTTGCTTATTTGAGCTTGCCATGTGATCAAATAACTGAAATACCTACTGATATATGTGCACCATATGAAATTGATGTTTTATATATTGATTTGGGTGCACAAAACATTAATATCGATAATATAAATCATGAAATTTCAGACTTGGTGAAAGGATCTCAAGAGTCGACTAGAGGGGGGGTGAATAGGTCGGCTCTATAAAATTAAAACCTAATGGGCTTTACTTTAAATAAATGGGCCAATCCTAAGCAACTGACTCAGGCAACTGACTCTCAGGTAGATAACTCAGATAAATGCAAGCAGAGCAGAGCAGAGACAACTATGTGTGAACTGAGTCTCAGGTGAGTGACTCAGTTGTGTCCAACAGATAGACAGGATAGTAAAGGAGACAATTTGCTCTTAGTGTCAACTGAGTCTCAGGTGGGAAACTCAGTTGTGTGCAGCAGAGAGTGAACTATGTATATCAGCACAAGTGTACACAAACCATACAAATAAGCGAGTAGAGACCAAGGTTTGTTCTCCTCTTGGCGTTTCTCCTCTTCCAAGACTTTCATCTTTGCTTCCTTTTTAGCCAATTCTGCTGGAGATAAAGGGATCATAGCAGCTTTCTTGGCTTTCTCTTCAGCATCAAGTTTCTTAGCAAGTCTCCTTGCTTCCTCTATCTCCCATTCTTCTTGATTTTTCTTTTCCAAGATCTGAGTCCTGATGGCCAAAGAAAGATCCTCTGAGATATCCTCAGGCTGATTACCAGATCCAGATATCTGCATAGGTAAGATACGATAAAGAGTAGGTAAGGGGTAATCCTATTGCAGAAAGAAACTGACTAACCAACCTAACTGATACTCAGGAGAGTAAATCAGGTGACACTAGGAAGGTTTTACAATTTATCTCATGCTACCTGACTTAGCTACCTGAGACACAGGTGAGATAAAGTGCAAAACTCAGGTGTAGAGACAGAACAACCTAGGTTTATCGAATCTTGCTGAAATCTAAAGATTCAGAACAATGTGCTGCAAGAATTCATTCTGGAGGCTAAAGAAACAACATCTCTATCAAATTCCGCAGCTAAGAGCTACCCGAGAGCATGGAATTCGCATAAAGGCGGAAACCACCCTAGTTCTGTGAAGAACAGCTCGAGGAGACTTACGATGAGGAATTTGGATGGAGATGCAGGCGCTTGATCAACAGAAGAGCTTGAGGGAGCTTCGACGAGCGAAAAGAATGGCGGAGAAGCACGCGATCGTCGAGAACCAATCGGCGGAGGAGTGCGCTAGGGCTTAGGAGTCTTTGAAGCGGGTTTAGCGCGGACTGTTGCAGAGTTGGGTATTTATAACCCGAGTGGCCCTATGGCACCTGAGAGACAGCTGGCTACTACCTGAGACTCAGGTAGAACTGAATAACTGAGCAGAGCTCTATACTTAGTCTATTTCCTCCGGATTTTTGGAAGTGTTCAACTGAGACTCATGTGGAAGACTCAGTTGACAAGATTTTCAATAGGATTACCAGAGAGAATTCAGAGATAAGAAATGAAAGCAGATTAGAGATCTCTTTTCAAACACAGCTTGCCAAACAATCAACAATACAAAGCTAAAGCTGTGTTGAATTGAAATAGATAATAAAATCCAACTTATTTAGCTCAATGGAAAATCCGTGAGTTCAATAAGGTGCAAAAATCAGCACGTTATCTACTAAGACCTATCCCACCTGAGGTTCACCAGAGACTCAGGTGGATGACTCATGTAGAATGCAGAGAATGTAAAATCCAGAAATGTAAACATATGTACACGTGAATCATCATTTCCTCACTGCACATTCGAGATATCCATGATATTTAGCTCATGCCTGAGGGTGCAGAACCTATTTTCATCTAGAGGCTTGGTAAAAATATCGGCTAGTTGAGCTTCTGTCCTCACATGACATAGTTGGACATCCTTCTTCTCTACATGGTCTCTGAGGAAGTGGTGTCTCACTTCTATGTGTTTGGATCTTTGGTGTTGGACTGGGTTGTTGGCTAACTTAATTGCACTTTCATTATCACAGAGGAGGGGTACTTGAGACATGGATATGTTGAAATCCTTCAAGGTCTGCCTCATCCATAATAATTGAGCATAACAACTACCAGCTACTATGTATTCGGCTTCTGCTGTGGATAGGGCTACTGAGTTTTGTTTCTTGGAACTTCAGGACACAAGGGAGCGCCCTAGAAATTGGCAAGTACCTGAGGTGCTTTTTCTGTCAACCTTACATTCTGCATAATCGCTATCCGAATAGCCAATTAGCTCAAAGGGTGCACCTTTAGGGTACCATAAACCAAACCCAGAGGTATGAATTAAATATCTCAGTATTCTACGAACAGCCGTGCGATGAATATCTTTAGGATCAGCTTGAAAGCGTGCACACATGCAAACACTCAACATAATATCAGGTCTAGATGCACATAGATATAGCAAAGAACCAATCATAGACCTATACTCTTTCTGATCAGTAGACTTACCTTGTTGGTTTAAATCAAGATGAGCATTTGTTTGCATGGGAGTTGATATTGACTTAGCTTTGTTCATGTCAAACTTCTTGATGATGTCCTTAGCAAACTTCTCTTGGGAGATGAAGGTTCCCTGCTTGATTTGTCTAATCTGCAGCCCTAGGAAGAACTTTAATTCTCCCACCATGGACATCTCAAATCTTTTGATCATCATCTTGCTGAACTCATCACTTAGCACACGGTTAGTACTACCAAATATTATGTCATCGACATAAATTTGGCATATAAATAAATCCTTGGCTTTAACTTTAGTAAAGAGTGTAGTATCTACAAGCCCAATTTTGAAACCATTATGTATAAGAAACTCCTTCAGAGTGTCATACCAAGCATGAGGGGCTTGTTTAAGGCCATACAAAGCCTTGTGGAGCACATATACATGATGGGGTCTTTTTGGATCCTCAAAACCAGGGGGCTGTTCTACATACACAAGTTCAGTAAGCTTACCTTGGAGGAAGGCACTCTTGACATCCATTTGATAAAGCTTGATGTTGTGATGGTTTGCATAAGCTAGAAGTATCCTGATAGCTTCAAGCCGAGCTACAGGTGCAAAAGTTTCACCAAAATCCAAGCCTTCTATTTGGGTGTAGCCTTGAGCAACCAACCTTGCCTTGTTCCTCACGATTTGGCCGTCTGAGTCTTGCTTGTTGCGAAAAACCCACTTGGTTTCCTATGACATTATGGTCCTTGGGTCTTTCAACAAGTGATCAGACTTCATTTCTCTCAAATTGGTTCAGCTCTTCATGCATAGCATTTATCCAGTCTGGATCAGATAGAGCTTGACCTACATTCTTGGGCTCAATGGTGGAAACAAAAGAATAGTGAGCACAAAAATTAGCAGTACGAGAACGAGTAGTCACTCCCCTATTAATTTCACCAATGATTTGGTCTACAGGGTGATCCTTCTGCAGCCTGCTGATCACAGGGGGTTCGGATTCAGCCACCTGAGTCACAGCTGGATGTGAGTCAGCTGATGGTATCTGTGACTCAGTTGGCTCTTGCTGAGACTCAGCTGGGTGCATGGAGGCTTCTGAGTCCAGTTGATCATTGGCTGGGTTGTACTCGTACTCAATGCCATGCACTTCATCTTGCTCATCATCTGGGTCAAGTAGCTCAGAGACACCTGATGAAGCTGGTTCCTCAGCTTGAGGCCTAACTTCACCGGTTGACTTGTGAAGAATGTCTACTTTTCCTGAAATATCATTAGCAACTTGCCCACCTTGTGAGCCATTAGATTTGTCGAATGTCACATCTACAGCTTCTTCAACAACCTTGGTGTTGGTGTTAAAGATTCTGTAAGTGTGAGATTCTGTGCTATACCCAACAAAAATTCCTTCATCAGTTTTGGATTCAAATTTAGAAAGGCGTTTGCCTTTCTTAAGAATGTAACACTTACAACCAAATACTCTGAAGTAGGAGACATTTGGCTTCCTGTTGGTCAGCAACTCATAAGGTGTCTTCTTCAAGAGTGGATGAAGATACAATCTGTTGATGTTGTGGCAAGCAGTGTTGACAGTTTCAGCCCAAAACCTTGCTGGTGTCTTGTATTCACTTAGTAGTGTTCTTGCCATCTCTATCAAGGTTCTGTTCTTCCTCTCCACCACTCCATTTTGCTAGGGTGCATAGGGTCCAGAGAACTCATGCTTGATTCCATGCTTGTTCAGGAAAGCTTCAACTCTTGAGTTCTTGAATTCTGTCCCATTGTCACTTCTCACTGCCTTTAGGTTGATATTCCATTCATTTTGGACTTTGACAATGAGATGCTTGAACCTCTTGTACACCTGTGACTTGTCCTTCAAGAAAAATACCCAAGTGAAACGTGATAAGTCATCAACAATAACAAAACCATACTTGTTACCTCCAATGCTCTCATATGTGGTAGGACCAAACAAATCAATATGTATGAGATCAAATGGAGAAGTAGTGGTCATGATATTCTTGGGTGGATGAGGGCTTCCAACTTGCTTTCCAGCTTGACAAGCACAGGATGGCTTGTCCTTGTTGAATTGGATCTGCTTTAGGCCTAGGACATGCTCCTCTTTACTAAGTTTGTTCAGCAGCCTCATCCCTACGTGACCTAGCCGCTCGTGCCACAGCCAGCCTAACTGAGCTTTAACCATCAGGCAGCATGGCACAGCTGCTTCCTGATCCTGAAAATCTACAAGATATAGCTTATCTACTCGATAGCCTTTGAAAACTTGTAAGTTATCTGTTAGTTTCTGAACATAAACCTCTTTAGGATAAAATGTGACTTTCATACCAGCATCACATAATTGAGAAACAGATAAGAGGTTATATGAAATAGACTCAACAAGCATTACTTCAGTAAGAGAGTGTTCCTGAGAGATAGCAATTTTACCACAACCTAATACCTTGCATTTTGAATCATCAGCATAGTTGGCATACTTGCAAGGGAGGTTGTCTTTTCTTTTCTCAGTGAACTCCTCTTTGCCTCCAGTCATGTGTTGTGTACATCCACTGTCCATGACCCATTTAGTTCCACTGGAGGCAGAGCCCTGCATGATTAGTTCTGAGACTTAGGAACCCAAACGGCTTTGGTTCCCAAGTTGGCAGGTCTCTTACAGCAAGCATCAATAGCAGGAATAAGCTTAACAGATGGGTTTTTAGCAGCTATAATTTTAGAAAGCTTAGTGAACCTCTGAATCTTTCTCAGATTCTTATCTCCTGCAAACTCAGATGGAAGGATTAGCACATTTGCATTGTACCTGAGTGAGCCACCTGAGACACAGGTGACTACAGATTTTGGTATCCAAATACTCGGTACTCTTTTGTATTCACTCCAAGGCCCAACATACTTTGCCTCAAGCTTACCATTCTTCCCAGTTTTAAGCACATAGCTGGGGATTGTGGGAATTCTCATATAACCACCTGTTTTCCGGTGATTTCCTGCAAGAGAGTTAGCATCATATTTTCCCATTTGAGGAACAAAGTTGTCCTTCAAAGATTTCTTGTTAGCAGCAGAGGGAATATATGATAATTTGTTTTTGTCAAGCACAGGAGTGAAACCAAGTCCCCTTTTACCATTGTTCTTGAGAACTAAGGTGGACTGAAGTCTAGCAAAGTTTTGCATGCTATGTTAGCACTGCATAAGCCTATTCTCATGAGCCTTTTCAGCTCCTCATGCTCTTCCTTAAGCTCATTAAACTTTGCTGCATCAACAGAGTTAGTAGCAGTTAAAGTACTTGATCCACTGGGTGAATCAACAACAAACACTGTACTAGAAGTAATAGCATTGATGCGAGATGCACAGTTTAAGCAAGTTTCTACAACATTAGGGGGATCAGCAACAGGAGTAACAATAGAGCAAGCTGAATGGATTTCCTTAAGCTTATCATGCTCAGAAGTTAGAAGCTCATGTGATAACTTGAGCTTATCATGAGCCACCTGCAGCAAGTAAACTTCTTCATCAAGATCAGCTTTAGCGTCTTGAGCATTATCAAGGGACACCTGCATATCAGTTAGTTTGTCCCTGAGAGAGATGTTTTCTTTTCTCTCTTTCCAAAGAAGCTTTTCTGTCCGGTCAAGAATGTCCATTAGCTGAACATAATCAGGGAAGTCATCCTCAGTTAATACCTTGTTGCCTTTAGCCATAAGGCATAGGGCCGGAGTCTCAGCAGATGAAGGATCGGCGTCCTTGTCAAAGAGAGAGTCAGACTCAGGTGCACAACTGAGTGACCTAACTGAGTTATCGCCTGACTCAGCTGGGCTACTGAGTGATCCATCTGAGACACAGATGGCTAACCTAGCTAGCTCAGTTTCTTCTTCTGATTCTTCTTCAGACTCTGAATCATCTGAGACCCAAGCTTGTCCCACATATGCTCTGGCAGCAGAGGTCTTCTTCTTTCTGAAGGTAGGTGGCTTCCCTTCCTCGTATTTCTTCTTGACAATGACCTCCTTCTTCTTGTACTTGCCCTCTTCTGGTTTCTTGCTCTTCTTGGGGCAATCAGCAATGAAATGTCCTGAGTCACCACACTCAAAATATTTCTTGTCGTTGAGCTGCTTCTTCCCTTTGAATCTATCAGTAGAACCAGAGAACTTCTTTCTTCTGTAGAACTTTCTAAAGTTGCGAGTGAGCATAGCAAGTTCAGTTTCTTTATCAGTGGACATCTCTTCATCCAAATCTTCTTCATCACTGGAGTCCTTGAGACTGGCCACTATGTTGAGAGCTATATCCTTGTTCTTGCCAGAAGTTGCAGCATGCTTCTTAGAGTGATTCAGCTCCATCTCATGAGTAAGCATCCTACCAAGCACATCAGTGGGCTTCATCCTGTCGAAGCCGTCCTTTTCCTTCATCACCAGACGCAGAGTGTGATAGGGCTTGGGAAGGACAAAAAGGAACTTCTTGATCACATTTTCATCTTCAACTCTGGTTGATCCAAGGGCCTTCAGCTGATTTGTGATCATTGTAAGCCTTGTGAAGATGGAGTTGATGTCCTCTCCAGGTTGATAGTGGAAGTTGTCAAGATCATGCTCTAACACATCCTTCTTAGACCTCTTCAAGGTATCACTGGACCTCTTCAAGGTATCACTGCCTTCATGAATGGCCTGAAGAGTGTTCCAGATATCATGGGCTGCATCAAAGGTGCTGACACGGTTGAAATCATGTTCCTGCAGCCCCATATAGATAGCATTGGCAGCCCTAGCATTGTTCTTGATGTTGATCTTGTCTTGATCAGTAGGGGTGCTCTCATTTTCTACTTTAAGACTTGTCATGACAATTTTTCAGACATCTGGGTCCATTGCAGTAAGGTGCATTTGCATCTTCCGCTTCCAAAAGCATAGTTAGTGCCATCAAACATGGGAACTCTACCCTCGTAGTTCGACATCCCTTAACTCTAGCTGTTAAGCCAATATGAGCAACGAGGCTCTGATACCACTTGAAAGGATCTCAGGAGTCAACTAGAGGGGGGGGGGTGAATAGGTCGGCTCTATAAAATTAAAACCTAATGGGCTTTACTTTAAAATAAATGGGCCAAACCTAAGCAACTGACTCTCAGGTAGATAACTCAGATAAATGCAAGCAGAGCAGAGCAGAGTCAACTATGTGTCAACTGAGTCTCAGGTGAGTGACTCAGTTGCGTGCAACAGATAGACAAAATAGTAAAGGAGACAATTTGCTCTTAGTGTCAACTGAGTCTCAGGTGGGAAACTCAGTTGTGTGCAGCAGAGAGTGAACTATGTATATCAGCACAAGTGTACACAAACCATACAAATAAGCGAGTAGAGACCAAGGTTTGTTTTACCAAAGTTCCCACTTTAGCAAAGTGGTACGTCTCCGTTGAGGAAGCTGCTTTCACAGCCGGCACTGAACCGTGCTCTTTCCTCGTTCACTTATCTTGTGTGGAATCCTTTTCATCTCAGCGCAGCGAGACAGGCAGACCCAAATCGCCTTCACAAACGCTTGGAGGCAGCCACACAAGACTTGGCTTGCTCACCAACGACTCCAACTTCCCGGTCTTGGAGCAGACGAACTCCAAGAGCTCTCTCAGTCTCTTGGAGGAACCAGTACCATGAACTCTCTCAGTTCTGAAGCACTCAGGATGTAAAGCAGCTCTCTCTCACGGTGGATGCACGCAGGCAACTCTCTCTCGGAGACTAAGAGCTCTTTCTTCCGACAGCAGGGTGCTTTCTATGGTAGAGGTAAAGGTTAAGGTCGAAACCTCCCCAGGTTCCCTATTTATAGGGTCCCTGGCAGCTAGCCGTTACCCTCATGCCACGTCAGACAAAGAGCCACCAGACAAACCTATCTGAGACTCAGCTAACCTACACTTGGTAACCTACTAGCTACGGCTGAGCTACCCACCTGAGTCTCAGATGCCAAACTCAGGTGGACTCGGTTGCCTCAGGCAGCACCTGAGCACAACACTGGCCGGCTCACTACAAGTCTAAAAACTGATTCAGGAGGACAATGGACTCACCACTGCCACTGACCAGCTCGCTCAGAATCTTGGCACTGGTTCCAAGCTAACAATCTGAAGACGACAGCCCTTTGAAGACGCACAGCGAACCCCTTGACGCAGATCCACCAGCTTCCTAGCTCCTCCAGGTCTTATCCAGCTTGCAGTCACGGCCCTTGAACTCCATCAAGCCACCATCACCTCGCTTGCCCTCGAGCACAGCCTCGGCTTCCTCGCAACTGAGCCTCAGGAGACTAGCTCAGCTAGCCCTTCTGACCTTCACGGTTCCTTGCTCTTTTTAGGCCTCATCATCACTCAGATGTTGTCTTGATCGATCACCTGTTCATCTAAACTCCTGTTCACACTCGTTGTAAACGTTAGATACAGGTGAGGGTTGCCATTAACCATCAAAACCAAACCTTGGGGCTAGATAATCATCCTTCCACTCTCCTTGGAACTGGATGCACTTTCAATCTCTCCCTTTTTGGTGGTTAGTGGCAACCCCTTTAAACATAGCATTAGATGTATATAAGGGTATGACATTCAACCAAGTTTAGTATATACTCCCCCTAAAGCTGTGCATATAAGAAATTTGCGTTTGTATACAAATGCACAGTTCTGTTTAATCATGGAAAGTAAATGCTAAACAGGATTGCCATGAATATAACTGAAAGAGTAAGCATAGCGGAGAATAGCAGTTATGTTGAATAAGTACTCAACAACAGATGTACAAGGAATAGCATGCTTGAGTACGAATCTAAATTCTCTTAAAACAAATATTATCAGAGCAGATCAAATATTATCAGAGCAGATATCATTAGAATAGATATTATCAGAACAAATAGATATCAGAGCAATCAACAGAATTTAGAGCAAAATACTTGTATCAGAGCTTCTAATGATATTATCAGAGCAAATAGATATGAGAGCTAAACACATGTATCAGAGCAAAATAAACAACATGTATCAGAGCAAAAGAAAAAGAACAACACATGTATCAGATCAGAAAAGGCAAAGGCACATGTATCAGAGCAAGACAAACAATCAGAGCATCATCATATGTATAAGCAATATGTATCAGAGCATCATATGAAAAATAGAAAATGTCTTGACACACATGCACATGCAGCTCTTAACCTAGCCCTTAGCTCTTTTTACATATACTCTCTAATCTCTCCCCTTGAATCTAATCTCTCCCCCTTTGCCACTAAACACTGAAAAGAGATAGGAAGAAGATCTTCAGGGAGCTGGCTTCTGTTGCAGAAGGGATAGGATCTAATCAAACTTGCTGCTGACTGAAGCCTTGAGCAGCACAGGCAAGATATTAGGTATGATTTAACACGTGGCTGTCACACAGGTGGCTGACACAGGTGAGCTAAGGACTTAGAAATAATGTGCAACCTAGCTGGCTGTGTAACAGGTAGCTGACACAGGTGAGAGATATGATCAATAGCAACTGTGACACAGCTAAGATAGCACAGGTAAAAAGCAGATCTACAATAAATGAACAGAATAAGTCTAAGATCATACAAGCATGCAAGAATAGCAAGTACTCTAAGAAATGCAGTAAGTACTCAGAGACAAGGTGTTTTTCACCGAAGTTCCCTGCTCTTCTTAGAGAGGTACGTCTCCGTTGGAGAGACTACTCTGAAGAGAGCCAGCACTGAATTATGCTTGTTCTTCGAGTACCTGACGATCAGGCCCCTTGCTTTGCTTGTGGAAGTCCTTTTGCCTTGCAGCAGGTAGACTTCAGATCACCTTCACAGACTACTAGTTCAGCCCACACAAGCTTGGGTGATACCAGCAACTCCTACGCTCGTCTAGGAGTAGACGCTCCAAGAGTAATAGGTTCAGCAGCAACGAATCTTGGAGGAACCAAATGCTCTTTTGCTCAAGGACTCTAACTCTCTTGGGAAGGTTTGCTTTTGTTCCGAGTGAAAGAGGCTTGAAACGGTAGGATGTGCTTTACTGGTTGATTGGTTTGGTTGAGGTCGAAGACCTCCCCTAGTCCCCTATATATAGGGTTCGCAGGAACCCGGCCGTTACACTGTTGCCACGTAGGATTAAGTGAGCCACCGGTGACAGGCACCGGTGACACAGCTACACACCACGCCTAACCTATAACCGGCTCGGGCAGACCGAAACCTGTGTCACCGGAGGCTGACATAGGTGAACCCTTAACTGACGTAGTAGCAGTACTCAGCCCGGTCTTGGCACATGACATACCCTCAGCATACAACTACTTTGATCCCTAATAAGGAGAGAACCTCCGACAGTCTTCTAACTCAGCAGACAAACCATCGCAGTGCAGGTCCCTTAGCATTTACAAGCTCTCCCCTGGTACAGAGATGTACCTGAGTCATAGAGCGCTAGACCACCTGTGACACAGCTGTGTCACAGCGGTGACTCTAACCCCTAGGGTTTTCTATTGCTAGCACTACAGAGTGCTAACAAAAACCAGTTTCACACTTGTGCAAAACTGTTGACACAGGGCCACTGACCTCAAAGCATCAGTGCCACTGTCCAACACCCTGAGCATTGAGCAAAAGATTCTCCATAGCACAGCCATTCCTTTGTCCTGGAAACCACCTTTGAGTTTTTGGGTGGTCATCATTCCCTTGATGACCCTTCTTCCTAGAACCTATTTAACCTGCTTACACTCATTGTAAATATTAGATCCCAGATTGAGTTGCCATTAACCATCAAAACCACTTAGGGGCCTAGATGCTCTTTCAGTGTTCCTCCATGTCCTAAAATTCAGCATGTTAGTGATAATCCTATCATTTCTTTGAGTGTGCATTTGCATAATTTTTATTGGCACATGTTTGAGCAATATTATGATGAATGCTTCACTTATACTTGCAAAGTTAGTTTCAATACTTATTGTCTAGATAGCTTTAATATGATCATGATTCCATTTGCTACTACTCATCACTAAGACAAGTTCTTCACTTATATTTGCAAATTGAGTTGCAATGCCTCGCTGGAATTTTAAAAATGATATGCTACTATACATGTTTTTGAAACCTGTCAGAATGTATCACTGTTTTACTTCTGATTTGGATGTAATTGCTAATCACGAAGAGCTAACAATGATTGATAGATACATATATGCTGCATACATGTTTTCTTTGCTCTTAGATGGTTTTTAGCTTATGTAAAGCCGAGGACGGCTTTGTTTCCAAGAAAGGGAGGATGATGAGGACATGACCCCCATGGATACACCCGCTGCCACATCTACTTCGAATACTTCAACTACATTTGTCGATCAAGCTATAAAGAACCACTACAGCAGAACGGGTCACCACTGACGGGCGCCAAACCCCCTCTACTGACGGACAGGGGGCCCGTCACCCTGGAAATGTCAGTGGAGGGGGTCACTCCACTGACGGGCCTAGTGCCCGTTAGCAGACTTGGTCACCACTGACGGGCTGGCCCAAGGCCCGTCAGCAGAGCCTTTATCACCACTGACGGGCCTTCTATAGAGGCCCGTCAGTGGTAGATTTTCAGGGATGAAAAAAAATAAAATTCAAAAAACAATACATTATCTGATATACATTCCAATATACAAAATATGCATTCCAATATATACATTATCTGATATAAGGAGACATACATGCTGTGGAACAGGACTACATTTGTCAAATGTGCTAAGATTGCACCGAATCATGAATAAATCAGAGCACTTGTCGAGGATACGGTGGGTCTCAGTCGCCCATTTGAAGACGGAAATATTGAATGGTAGTGCAATTGTTTTCCCATTGTACTTGAGCTACAGGCAGAAAATGAATGGCTAGAGTATAAATCAAGTAACTGACAGAGATTGGAATTAATACAACACCATCACCAAATTCATTATATAAAGCATTATTACATAAGAAAACATCTAGAAGCTGAGTATGGCTACCTCGTTATTCTTTAAAGCTTCTTCAAACAAAGAAACACAATCAGCATCTTCATAGAGAACAAGCTCCACGGTTCCATCTTTGTCAGGATTCTTTCGCCAAACCTGAACAATTGGTTTTTTCCTTCCACTTGAAGTATGGATTTGGCAGCATTTCATAGATTGATGGGCACTCAACAAGATGTGTATAATGGTACCAAAATTAATAGGGCAACAGAGAGATTTTTTAACAGTGTTCATAGAACATAGCAGCTAGGCCATGCTTCAGTTGAACAAAATTTCTAGAAGTACAATACATTACTGACTTTGGTTGGTATCAATGTGATCAATAGACAGACACAGGTAAATTGGTTGCAACATGATCAAGAAATTACCAGTTGGTGCATCGCCCATCGAGAAACAAAAAAGAAGCTTTCAAAACCATAAACAAACGGCAATCCAGTTAGTAGAGAATCATTGATGCATCCAGGGGCACCTGCCAAGATGTAAAAGCTAATATGAAACACAGATTGTATCAAAGGTCAGCAGTGACAGAGTACATCAATTGACTAAAAGTGCATTAACTTGAAATGGACAAGCAATGCAAATCCATTTATTGACATACTTTCCAAATATCTAGGAAATTGAAAAGAAGAAATTTGAGAAAATAATTTTGCTGGCATAAGCAAAATGACACGGCAAACAAGAAAACTCACATCATGATTCATAGACATGAAGCAGCATACTAGTAATCCACCCATAGAATGCGAGATTATGTTAACCTTTTTCCCTCCAGAGGCCTTATAAGCTGTCTCAAGCTTTGCTTTCAAACCAGCCATTGCTTTGTCTATCCTGCCATATAAAACCATTTTTAAGCACCTTGTGCTTACGAAATAGTAAAATATATTTAAATATTTTAGGTTAAGCCATCCATTTATGATTTATTGATGCTACTGATTCAAGAGCATGTGAACAAATCCACTTAAGAATAGAGTTAGAGCATTGTACCTGTTGCTTTGACGAAAATCATAACCATATCCAATTAATGTGGTTCCTTTCTCGTATCCACAGTCAATAAGCATATCGATCATATCATGGAACTGATACACTATAGAAAGATGGAGTAGCTTTTGTGATCTGATTTGTCCTCGATGGTGAGGCGGTGGCCCTGGCACTCGACGCGCGCCCGGTTGATGAGCACCCGCGCGTCCGCCTTGAGCCCAGCGCACGCCAGCGCGATGTGCGTGTCCAGGCTCGCGATCTTGCGCACGGACCTGGGGAATTCGGGGGGATTTCCGGTGAGAAAACCGCAAGATCCGGGAGATCGATCCCCCGGCGTGTGTGTTGGTGGGGGAGGGAGGGGTTAGGGTTACGTACCTAGAATCTTGGAGCTTGGGGGTGAACTTCTTCTCGACGTCGAGGACGACGGTGTCGGTGCCGTGGATGGCCGGCGCTGGATCTGTGAGCTCCCCATGGTCGCACGGCCGTTGCTGCTCCTAGGTCGGCACGGCGAGGGGAGCGGCGAAGCCGGAAGGCAACCGCGCCGAGCGGAGCGGCGCTCGGGAGGAGCTTGCGCTCCAGAGGACCCTGCGGCGGCACCGAGGGGAGCGGTGAGGGAGAAGGCAGCGGAGCCGAGAAAAAGGGAAGCTCGGCATGGGTGAAGAGAAGAAGGGGGCACCGGTTGTGGTAGAGGGGTGAGAGAGGAGAGGAGGCGGCGGCTAGTGGATTGAGATGGGGACGGTCAGGGTTAGGGTTAGGGTTTTATACCGGGAGACAATCAGGCTGGAGCTGGGCCAAATGGAACTAGTGACAGGCACAAGTTTTGGCCCGTCAGTAGAGGTCAAAGGACCAGTGACGGGCTGGATGTCTTGGCCCGTCAGTAGAGCTGCGCGTCAGTTGAAGCAAGGCACCACTGACGGTCCAAAATTTCTGCCCGTCAGTGGTATGTTTTTTTGCCAAAATCGCTGGGTTTGGCTGCATCTCCAATGACGGGCTGTCTTACGCCCGTCAGTGGTACACTGGATGACTGACGGGCAAGACAGCGCCCGTCAGTGGAGGGGTTTCAGCAGAGGGTCAATCTGCAGTAGTGAACAAAAGAAGGTTTGTCAAGATCTTCAAGAGCAAGTGAGGATTCAAGTTCAAGCTCTCGGGAGGAGGAGGGAATGGAGTTCATGTGACTATGACCATATCCCACATGAATTGGTGTTGTATAAAACGTCTTTTCACGTCACATTTGGCCTAAGAAGAGCTAGAGATCAAGTCCCACAAGTTCTGGACTCTGATTCGGATAACAGAGACAGTGTGACTTCAAACATCCATATGTTGGGCATACGGAGTCTGATTTGGGTGATCTTGGACTCTATGGAAACCTTATCTAATGCTCTTCCCAACCCATCCAACCCCATATCTAATTTCCTTAGGAGCACATGGCAATTGCCAAAATAGTTCAAGAGTATTTCTGAAATAGATCACCTCTTCTCTTTATATACCCATAGGACCTCTCTTTAATTTTGGATTTCGTCGAGCATAGTTTTCGCGTAGGGACAAAGAAAATTCTCTCTAGTTTTGTCTTGTGATCACCTAGTTTGACTATTTTGAAGAACTCCACCATATCAATACATCATATTTCATCTATATTTGTAAGTTTAGATTGCCTTCAATTATCCTTGCTCTTTCTTTGATTGTTTGCAGGGATAAAGAACCTTGTGTCAGGTTGATCATGCTCATGCCAAGGTCAATAACCTGTAGGAGTTGGTTTAGTGATTGCCTAGGTGCTCTGTTATTGTACGAGTGTAGCCAGATCATCAAAGTCACCTCCACCAAACAGATGTGTGCTGCTCCTTGAAAGATCGGGACACCTAAAGCTCTATCACTATTACTTTGCAAAATTTTACTTAATTTCACCATGTAGATCAAGATTTGCGTGTGTTTCTTCGAGTGACAATCTGCCTATTTTTGGGGAATCCGAGACACTGAGATTTTCTCGGATACTCCATGACTGCTGTCTGTACTTCTTGAGTTGGATTTTCGAACCTTCCGACTTTTTCGCCAACACTCCAAGATTTCTATGGAGAGTCCAAGATTGCTGTCTGTGCTTCTCGAGTTGGATTTTTGGACCATCCGAGTATTTTATCCGACACTCTGACATTTTCTCAGAGACTCCGAGATTACTCTTTGTTTTCTCCTGAGTTGGATTTCCAGACCATCTGAGATCGCTCGGATTTGAACACTAGTTTTTCATGGCTTTAGTGCAAAGTTTTGAATAGTTATTTTTGAATGTTCAATCTAATAGAATTGGTGCCTCGCTTTCATTTAGAGGTCAGCTATGGCGTACCCGGTTTTAAGGCCGGATACTTCCCTGTGTTTCCTGTACTGGTCCCATGATCAGTAGCCAGTACACACAGAACTTGATAGCATAGTCATACAATACCGAATTCTTTTATTACACAATAGCCATTATGGCTTTAGTTCATACAAACGGGCCTATTGGCCGAATAGAAACAACAGTGGAAATCAAAAGTGCGATAAATAGCCCATCAATATGGCTACCCAACAGGCAACTGACTGGGGGAAAATGCCCTAGCCCTCGTAGTCACTGTCTACGTCGTTGGAGATGAAATCTTCTTCTTCTGGCCAAATCAACAAGCCGGGTGAGTACATTGAATGTACTCGCAAGCTATTCTTTTTGTGCGGAAAAGTAAGTTTTCAATTTAAGTACGAGAATAGTAGATTCCAAGCAGTTTTGTAAATCAGAGTAATTTAAAGTAACAAAACTTCTCTTCAGGTAGACCCGGCTACCTCCTTTTTATTTCCTGTGATAGCTCAGTCTATACTACCCCGGGCAGTATGACTAGCCTCCTCATTTTATTGCTCAACTCGTACTATCCCGGATAGTACAGCTAGCCTGCTAGCCTCCACTTATCTCAATGCTCAGCCCGTACTGTCCCGGACAGTACGGCTAGCCTCCTTCTCCTGCAATTCCTTGCTACCAGCCGAGTAGCGTAAATTGCACCCCGTGGACACATCATGCCCACGTCCTTAATCCCTTTCCCAGGCTGTCACAAACAAAACTTAGTCTAACCAGTGTGTGGCCTTGCCAGTTCATGTCCATGACCGAGGACGCGGCTATTTGAATAGTTTTTAACACTCTGCAGAGGTTGTACGGCTTTACCCACAAGATGTAAGTCCCCCGTGTTGCCGAGCACTATCGGATACACTTCACGAGGTGTATCGGTAGGGCTGTTACAACGAGGCATTTGCCCGCTTCCATACTAGAGCTGGACCCGCTAGGTGGTTGACCCAACTTTCACGTCCCGGACCCCGAAAATGGAACTCCCCACCTTTGTGTCGAGTCAACACCCAAACGCCTAGCGCCGGTGGATCTCTAGGACTTTAACCACCTAGTCACATACTTCCTACTTCCCACGGGTCCATACCCTAATACTTGCCGGGGTACTAAGCCAAGTTCTTCCCATAAAGGACATATAGACGTACGGCGAGGAATTGGTTTAGTGGCACTTAGGCTCGGTCCTCAATTGATTCGAGCAAGACTCCATTGCTCGATCCATGTTCGTCCCGGACGACCATGCCACCATCAGGTACTCTACAGGCCCAGGCTGCCCTTAGCATTCTCACCCGAATCAAAATCATCTCCATTTTTATTTGGGTTTTGACAAACATTTCTTTCAAATGCCACCTCGGATAACACATGCTATCCGAGGGTTTTATTTCCCATGTCCCAGGGTTTTTGTGAACACCGATCAAATGTTTAGTTTTGAACTAAAGCGGGTGATGGTGACATGGCACCCGGGTACCATCACGGAGGACGAATCCGGCCTCCCGGCCACGGGATGGGCCGGGCCGGCTACTCGGAGTCCGACTACAACACGGGGGCGCCTCACCGACGTGGAGTACAAGACAAGGACTAATACCTGTCCGGCTTACCCGGAATTGGTTGTAACCGAATAGGAAACATATCTGTTAACCCGATCCGGACTCTGTAACCCTACCCCGGCCGACTATATAAGGCCCGGTAGGGGACCTCCGATCGGCAGAACATCTCATCTAGCTTAATCTCCATTGTTTCACAGCTCAGGCCCCTTCGAGATCGATTCTCTAGGGCCTGCGGCACTCGGGATACAGCAATACCAGCCACCAAACACAGGACGTAGGGTATTACCTCTCCGAGAGGGCCTGAACCTGTCTAAATCTTGTCTCCCGTGTGCAGCCATCCTGATTTGCTGTGCTCACACCGCCCCATAAATAGTATTGCCGGAATAATACTCCGACAGTTGGCGCGCCAGGTAGGGGCTTGTGCGCATAGATCCATCTGCACGAGTCAGGATGGCTTTCGTCAACAACAACGTCTTCGTCTCGGGAAGCATCTTGAAGTTCGCCTTCATCAGCGCTGTCCCAGACCCTGGCCACCTTTTCCGTTTCGGAAGGTTGGACTTTCATCGCCGACAAGGTCGGCCAGCTTCACCTCTGCTACTCGGCGACGTCCCGATCGGCAGAGGCTTCATCAGCTCTCCAGCACGGGCCTCCCACGGAGCCCGCGCACTCGGCCCCTCTCCCCAGGGAGGGGGTTTCGCCGAGACCAGATCCGTTTGTTGCGCACGATTTCGCACTCGGATCCCGACTGGTGGGCGCTATCGAATCTCTCCTCCCCGTCCTCGAGTACTACTCGGACGAGGATGAAAGCTCTGGCAGCCACCATCCGTCCCGGGAAGTCTTCATGGCCAATGCCGGCTCGCTAGACGGCGGTGACGGCCAAGAAGTTCCCATCGAGCAACAAACGCCGGCCGAGCTCGAGGCCACTCGGCTCCGACTCCTTGCTAAGGAGGAAGAGTTGATCGAGCAGCAGACCCGGCTCGTCCGCCAGCGTGACGACCAGCGACGCAATGATGACATGAGGGCTCGTGGACGCCAGGTTCACAACGAGCTCCGCATGCGTGAAAGGGAAGGAGTCCCGATATTTCCCTCTCCCGAGTCACAATATCGTCGCGGCCACAGTGGCGGCCCGCGCCATTGATATCCCCGAGGGCAACCCGGGATATGACGAACTTCGACGGCTCCGCGTCCTGCTGGAAGAGACCGCCCTCCAGCACGCTGAAGTTTTCGAAGACCACCCCGGCTCCTCCGCAGGTGCAAGGAGTCGGCGCTCTACGCCTCAAAAGAGTCCGTCACGCATGGATAGCCAGCGAGCAAGCCCCGGCCGACATCAGCCGGCCGGCAACGTCCACGGGCGACTCGGACCCGATCGAGACGCCCGAGGCACCATAGATGCGAGAACCCGCGCCCGCCAGGACGCGGGCAAAAACGCTCGCCAAGCTATACCGGCCCGTGATCGACTCGGACCAAGGAGCCAAGCAGACGCTGAGAGAAGCGCTCATCATGGTTCCAGGAGAGAAGATCGTGGCAACCACCACAATGGTAGCGGCGCCACCAGCCGGGAACGTTCTCCTCTGACTTCCTCCGGCATGGGTTACTCGGGTCCGAAAGCATTCGGCCCTCGTATCCGCAGCGTCATCTTCCCGCCGCGATTCCGGGTCACCGGCATCGACAAGTACACGGGAGAGACTCGGCCGGACATCTGGCTGTCCGACTACCACACAGCGTGCAGAACCAACGGTGGGAACGACTACGTCGCGATCCACTACCTGCCGCTCTTCCTGGCCGACTCGGCGCGAGCCTGGTTGACCAGCTTACCTCCGGGGTGCATCCATACGTGGAAAGACCTCGAGACCCTCTTCGTGAACAACTTCCAGGGCACCTACAATCGGCCCGGGAACGCGTGGGATCTCCACAGCTGTACACAAGGGGCGGATGAGACTCTCCGTGAGTACATCCAGCGCTTCTCCAAGAAGAAGAACTCTCTGCCCGAGATCCGGGAGGGCGACGTCATTACCGCTTTCTCCAAAGGAGTTCGGAGCACCGACCTGATCCACAAGATTGCGCGGAAGAATCCACAGACTACGCGCGAGCTCTTCGACATAGCCAACAGCTTCGCTACCGGCGAAGAGGCTGTCCGCAGTGTTACTCGGGACGACAAGGGCAGAGGCAAGGGCAAGGCGCCCGAGTCCTCCAGTCGGGACGACCAGCCCGAGTCGTCTAGAAAGAAGCACCGCAAGCGCAAGGGCGGAGACCTCGTTGCTGCTGCCGAGCGCGCTCCGGCGCGCCGTCCACCGCGCACCAACACAACCTTCGAGGAGATGATGAGTCAGCCGTGTCACTTCCATGGACCCAAGTCCAATCATCTGACACGCGACTGCAACCTCTTGAAGAACCTGAACAAACCCTACGCCCCCAACAAGGGCAAGAAGGAACCCCCTCAGGACGAGGGTGATGAGTTCCCGAAAGAAACCGCTTGCTTGATGATTTTCGGCGGCCCTAACGGCTACGAGTCCAAACGTCGCCAGAAGATCATCGACCGAGAGGTCAACGCAGCGGAACCGGCCGTGCCCCAGTACCTGCGATGGTCCGAGTCCGTGATCTCATTCGGACGCGCGGATCACCCCGACTACATACCCCAGCCGGGACGTTTCCCCTTGGTGGTGGACCCGATCGTCTCCGGCGTCCGCCTCACCAAGGTCCTCATGGACGGCGGGAGTGGTCTCAATATCCTCTACGTCAAGACCCTCGACGATATGAAGATTTCTCGATCCGAGATCAAGCCGACTGGTGCCCCCTTCCACGGGGTGGTGCCCGGCAAGATGGCGAGTCCACTCGGGCAGGTCAGCCTGCCCGTTACCTTTGGTACTCCCGACAACTTCCGGACCGAGACTCTCACCTTCGAGGTCGTCGACTTCCCAGGATCATACCATGCCATCCTGGGGCGTCCTTGCTACGCCAAGTTCATGGCTGTCCCCAGCTACGTCTACCTGAAGCTCAAGATGCCGGGCCCCCATGGGGTTATCACAGTGCAAAGCAGCTTCCAGCATGCTTACACATGTGATCTCGAGAACTGCAACCTCGCCGCAGCCCAGATCGCCGAGGCCTCCCTCTCCGATCTCAAGTCGGCCGTGGTCGAGGAAGCACCGCCATCCAAGAAAGCTTCAACGTCGACATCTTTCCAGTCGGCTCGGGACACCAAGTCGATCCGACTCGACCCAGAAGACTCCTCCAAGACGACGCAGATCGGGACTGCGCTCAGCGACAAATAGGAAAGCGCGCTCGTCAGTTTCCTCCAGGATAACCGGGATATCTTCGCATGGACATCCTCCGACATGCCCGGGGTTCCCAGGGAGGCTGCCGAGCACTCTCTCAACGTTCGGCCGGACTCCAAGCCGGTCAAACAGCGTTTACGCCGTTTCGCTGAAGATAGACGTCAGGCTATAGGAGAAGAAATAGCTAAGCTTCTAGCAGCTGGCTTTATTAAAGAAGTGTATCATCCCGACTGGTTAGCGAACCCAGTTCTTGTTCGCAAAAAGAATGGAAAGTGGAGGATGTGTGTTGATTATACTAGCCTTAATAAGGCGTGTCCCAAAGATCCTTTCACCCTTCCTCGCATCGACCAAGTGGTTGACTCCACGGCCGGGTGCGAAATTTTATGCTTTCTCGACGCCTACTCGGGCTATCACCAGATCAAGATGAAGGAGGATGACGAGATCAAGACATCTTTCATCACTCCGTTCGGCGCCTTCTGCTACGTCTCCATGCCCTTCGGACTCAAGAATGCCGGCGCTACGTACCAACGGTGCATACAGCGCTGCCTTCAGTCCCAGATCGGCCGGAACGTGCAAGCCTACGTCGACGATGTGGTGATCAAGTCCCAAAAGAAAGAAGACCTCCTGAGTGACTTGGGAGAAACCTTCGCCAACCTGCGAAGATTCAGCATGAAGCTCAACCCCGAGAAGTGCGTTTTCGGGGTGCCTTCGGGTAAACTACTCGGCTTCATCGTCTCCGAACGAGGAATCGAGGTCAACCCGGAGAAGATCGACGCCATCGTCAAGATGGGCCCACCCAAGAACCTCAAGGACGTCCAACGGCTGACCGGGTGCATGGCTGCTCTCAGTCGGTTCATCTCTCGACTCGGCGAGAAAGCTATGCCCCTCTACAAGCTCATGAAGAAGTCGGAAACCTTCACCTGGACTCCCGAAGCCCAGGATGCTTTGGACGGCTTGAAGAAGTTCTTATCCACTCCCCCGGTGCTGGCGTCCCCCATGCCCAACGAACCACTGCTTCTTTACGTCGCAGCGACTACTCAGGTAGTCAGTACGGTTCTGGTCGTGGAACGCCCCGAGCCCGGCCACATACAGAAGGTACAACGACCGGTCTACTTCATCAGTGAAGTCCTGTCCGAGTCCAAGGCGCGGTACCCTCAGATCCAGAAGATCATCTACGCGGTGTTTCATAACATCACGGAAGTTAGTACATTACTTCCAAGGACACCCCATCACGGTGGTCAGCTCCTTCCCGATTGCCGACGTCATCAACAATCGCGATGCTACGGGCAGGATTGCAAAGTGGGCAATGGAACTCATGGCTTTCAGCATAGTCTACGCCCCCCGCACGGCCATCAAGTCCCAGGCTCTTGCCGACTTCATGGCCGAGTGGACAGAAGTCCAGTCTCCGCCCTCCGTCGTCGACCTCGAGCACTGGACGCTCTATTTTGACGGCTCACTGATGCTCCAGGGCGCGGGGGCTGGCGTCGTGCTCATCTCGCCTAAAGGCGAGCGCTTCAAGTACGCGCTGCAGATCCACTTCCCGGCTTCCAACAACGTCGCCGAGTACGAAGCTCTACTCCACGGTCTCCGACTTGCCGCCTCACTCGGGATCCGCCGGCTCCTAGCACGCGGAGACTCCGAGTTGGTGGTGCGGCAGGTCATGAAGGATTGGTCATGCCGAGATCCCTCCATGGAAGCCTACTGCCAAGAAGTTCGCAAGCTCGAAGCCAAGTTCGACGGTCTTGAGATCACCCACGTTTTACGCCGAGACAACGAGGCAGCGGATGCACTCGCCAAGCTAGGGTCCAGTCGGGACGTCGTCCCGGCCGGGGTTTTCCTTCACGAGTTGCACACCCCCTCCATCAAAGCGGACACAACACCCAAGACCGATGAACAGCAGGTCCCCGAAGGCGAAACCAGTCGGCAAACCTCTCCGGAGGTCCTGGCTGTCACCCCCGACTGGACCGTGCCCTTTCTGGATTACCTGCTACGGGACGTCCTCCCATCCGACAAGACCGAGGCACGCCGCGTCGCGCGGCGCGCCAAGTCCTTCGTCGTCATTAACGACGAGCTTTACAAGAAGAGTACCTCCGGGATCCTCCAACGGTGCATACCTCAGGAGCACGGACAGCAGCTGTTGTCCGACATCCACTCGGGCGTATGCGGTCACCACGCGGCTCCAAAGACGCTAGTTGGGAAAGCCTTCCGACAAGGTTTCTACTGGCCGACTGCCGTCACGGACGCCGATCACATCGTCCGCACCTGCGAGGGATGCCAATACTTCGCCCGGCAGACACACTTGCCGGCCCAGGCGCTCCAGACTATTCCGATCACCTGGCCCTTCGCGGTCTGGGGTCTGGACATGGTCGGTCCCCTCAAGAAGGCGCCCGGGGGCTACACGCACCTCTTCGTCGCAGTCGACAAATTCACCAAGTGGATCGAAGCCAAGCCGGTCGCCACGATAACTGCTGAAAAGGCCGTCGAGTTCGTGCGGGACATCGTCTTCCGATTCGGCGTACCCAACAGCATTATCACGGACAACGGCACCCAATTCACCGGACGCGCATTCCTCCAGTTCTGTGACGACTTCAACATCAGCCTCGACTTCGCCGCCGTGGCACACCCGCGCTCCAACGGGCAAGTCGAGCGGTCCAATGGACTAATACTACAAGGCCTCAAGCCTCGAATTTTTCAGCGACTGAACAAATTCGCAGGCAGATGGGCAGCCGAGCTACCCTCGGTCCTCTGGAGCCTCCGGACCACGCCTAACCGGTCAACGGGTTATACACCCTTCTTCATGGTCTTCGGTGCTGAGGCTGTCCTCCCGACTGACCTGGAGTACGGGTCCCCGCGTGTCCGAGCCTTCAACGAGGCCGAGTCAGAAGAAGCCCGGCACGACGCCCTCGACCAGCTTGAAGAAGCACGCGAGGTTGCCCTCCTTCGGTCGGCTAAGTACCAACAGGCCTTGCGGCGCTACCACAGTCGGCACGTACGCGGCCGCTCCTTCAACGTCGGCGACCTGGTTCTGCGCCGAGTCCAGACAAACAAGGAGCAGCATAAG
Source organism: Stipa capillata (assembly GCA_019208055.1). Lineage (NCBI taxonomy): Eukaryota > Viridiplantae > Streptophyta > Magnoliopsida > Poales > Poaceae > Stipa > Stipa capillata. The sequence continues at coordinate 354,236 of JAGXJF010003324.1, forward strand.
CTCTCGCCGCCATGGGAGGGCCCGTACATAATCGCCGAGGTACTGCGCCCGGGGGCTTACCGACTGAAGGACAGCAACGGCAACATCTTCACCAACGCGTGGAACATAGAACAGCTACGTCGTTTCTACGCTTGAATCTTTTCATATAAGTGTATCGCAAACATGAATACAGAGTTCTTTTTCGCTCCATCTGAAAGGCATTTCTTTTCCCGACTGCCCCGCTAGCGGGCACTCGGCGCACACTTGGCTTGCCCACCATCCGCGAGAATGCTTAAGTACTGTGTGTAAAGTCTACCGTTAACTCTTCGACTCCGATCGCCGGTCTACGCCACACCCTTACGCTACACGGGACACACGCCCACGGCTAATCCCTACGCAAAGGAGGCTATGACGGATCGGCGAAGAGCAAAAACGCACAAGCTTGCATACACAGGAACACAAGTCTTTCCATGGTGGACTCCAAAATTACTTGTTAAAACTTCAAGTGCTTACATAAGTCACTCGGCTCCCCGAGTGCATCCAAAACTTACTCGGCATCCCCGAGTCCCTTACAAACTCTACTCGGCTAACCCGAGCAGTTTCACAGCTACTCCTACTTATCTACAGGTTGGAGCGCGTCAGCAGGGTCTCGACGGTAGGCTCGACGATCCGCATCATCTCCGGAATGTCTTCATCCGGAAAGTCTGCGGCGTACCCTTCCCCGATCGCCTCCAAGTCCAGGTCGGGGTCATGAGACCGCGCCACCGCCAAGACCAGGCTGGCCCCCGTCCGCGCGGCCTCCGCCTCGATGCTCACCACCTGGTCGGGGACCTGGTGTAGCCGCTCGGCGACCGCCGCAACGGAGTCCGGCGCCGGGTCATCCGACCAGACGGCGCCGCATGCCGCCTGCCCCGCCTTCAGCAGCGACTCGATCATCCCTTGGGATTTTTCGAGCCGACCCTTCCACTCTGCAGCAGCAGAGCAATACACAACCAGTCAGGCGACAAGGTCAGGGAAAAACCCACGGCCAGCAAGTTTAGACAAAGCAAAACGGAGCGGTCAGGGCACTTACGGGATTCGGCCTCCGTGGCGTCCTTCTTCGCGGCCTTGACCGCCTCCTCCGCGTCAGCAGCCCGCTTGGCCGCCGACTCGGCGTCCTTCTTCGCGGCCTTGGCCGCCTCCTCAGCCTCAGTGGCCCTCCGGGCCGCCGACACGGCGTCAAGCTTCGTCTTTTTCTCCATCTTCTCCGCCAAGTCCGCCCGGGCCTTCTCCGACTCGAGCTCCTTCTCGACTCTCCGGGCCCATTGCCTGGCAAGGTCGCAATCCCGGGCGCGGGTTTTGCAACGGCTCGGCTTCGCGCTGGAGCTGCGCCCGCCAGGCCTTCTCCGCTTCAAGCGCCTCGTCGAGTTCCCGGGCACGGGCCTTCGTCGCCTCGAGCTCCGCCTTCAGCTTCGACAGTTCGTCCTCGGCGGCTGCACAGAAACAACGCGTCAGCAAGATGAATCGCAACACGCAGAAAACAGAGGTTACTCGGCGGGCTCACCTTTGGACTTGGCGATTTCCTGGGACAGACCAGCCTTCAGGCCGGTGATCTCCGCCCCGCGCTTGCGCGCCACGTCCTCCGCCGTCTGCCGGGCCGCGGTTATCCTGTCCCACTCGGACTTCCGCAGCTCCATCCGCTCGATCACCGGCAGTCGGTCCTGGAGGACGGCGGTCTTGCTTTGCGACCGCTGGTTCAGCGCCTGCTGCAGAAGACAAACAAGTTAGTCCGCCCGGCTGCATCATCAAAACCCTCCACTCGGCCCCAAGGACCCAGTGGAGGCTCGGGGGCTACACCCTCCGGGTGCACTGTTCGTGCACCCGGAGACGAGTCTACAGATTATACTACATCTACCCTCCGCCCGACTATCCTAGTCGACCGCAGGCTCGGGGGCTACACCCTCTGGGTGCACTGTTCGTGCACCCAGAGCAGCAACTACAAAAAAAAGAGAAGAACAAAAAAACAAGGGGTCCCCTGCCCGACTACCTTAGTCGGGCAGAGGCCCGGGGGCTACTTCCTAGGGATACATCCTCACAAAAAGGACAGTACTCACCTCCATCAAAGGGCACAGCCTGCCGTTCAGCAGGTTGGCCGCCTCCCTTGACGCTTTCAGCAAAGCCGGGAGGATCTCCCCGATTTGCTCGGCGCACTCCGCAGCCGCGCGCCACTCCCGCTCCTCCTCGGTGTCGTCGACCACCACCGCGGCCGGCTGCCCCGGCTCCTTTTCCCCGATTCGGAGCGGCCGCGCCACCAACTCCGAGCATGGCTTTGAGGGCGGAGCCCCGCTGATCTCCCGCATTGGCGAGGTCTCGGCGGGCTCGTCCTCACGCACCGGCGAACCAGCCCCGCCCGCTTCCGGAGCCGGACCTTTCGCCGTCGCCGCGTCCCGGCTAGCATCCGTGGCCCCCGCCGGCACCGATGCTCCGATGGAGGACTCCTCCTGAGGGGTAACTGGTGGGACTGCCTGCGTGCCGGGTTGCTCGGGGGTTGGCTCGCGAGCGACCACGATTGGAGGCGACGCCGGCCGAGAGGAGGAAGGAGCAGCCGCTGGCGGAGGCGGCGACGCCCGGGTGTCAGGCGCCGGGGGGTCTCCACCCTGGTTGGATCCCGGGCCACTCGGGGGTGCCTTCGTGGTGTCCCCCGTCTTCCGCGTCCTGCAGAAACGACAAGATCAACCACGTCAGTATATGAAGACGAAAGAATCCATGAAATCAGTCGGCAGGGCACTTACTTCGCAGACCGAGCGACGACGAGCCTCTTCTTCACCCCCGCGGCTCGTGGCCCGGGTGCAGCGGCAGCCGGAGCTGGCGAGGCCCCCGACCCGCCGGACACCCCGAAGGCTGTGTCGGCGTCGCGCTTCTCCCCCCGGCTAGTGGGGGCGTCATCGCCAGCTGCTTGAGTAGTCTCACCCGGGGCGGCGGCCGGCACCGCAGCATCAGCGCCGGTGGAAGCGCCGGCGGAAGACTCTTCCGCGACGCCAGATGTGACCACCGCGCTGGCCGCGGCCAGTGGGTCATCGCCACGCCGGGGCCTCCGTCTCCGCACGAAGTAGGCGCCGCCAGCATCCGACTCCTCCTCTTCCTCCTCCTGGGCCGTCGTGTTCACGGGAGGAGGAGGGGGCGTAACAACCGCCGGTCCCTTCCCCTTGGAGGACCTGGTACCCTTTGAAGGCCCGGCGCCTTTAGCTGTGTCGGCGCCGGAAGAAGGTATCCCCGCCGCTCCCGGCGGCGGCGGCTTGCCCTTCGGTACATCAGCGTACCGTGGCTGGTTCCAGATCTCGTCCTCCGGGAGGGGAGCGCTGGAACAGAAGCCGAACAGAACCTGCAAAGATACGAAGCCAACACCCGAGTAAGACTTGGGCACGAACTTAGTGGAAAGAACAAAGCGTCGGCTACTTACGTCGCTCGGCGGATTCGCTCGGCAGAAAGGGGCCGGTCGCCCGGAGAAGTCTAGGCTCGTCCCCTGAGCCAGGATCTTCTCGAGTCGACTCTGCACCTCGCCCTCCGACAGCTCGTCGGCGGCCTCCCGGGTCGGATCCTCCGCGCCGGTGTATTCGTACATGGGATGCACCCGGAGTTTGGCCGGCTGCACCCGCCACCGGACGAAGGTAGCAACGACAGCCGCCCCGGTGACCCCGGCCTCCATCGCCTGCTCCAGCGCCCCCATCAGCACCGCGACGCTGTCCTGCTCTCGGTCGAGGGGTGGATCCGTCCAGCTTGGCCTGGCTACCGGTGCCTGACCCGAGAAGGATGGCAGCGCTGGGTCGGCATTGGCACAATAGAACCACTGGGCGTGCCAACCCTTGAGGGACGATGGCATCGGCGGGGCCGGGTAGCTCTTCGCCAACTTCGCCCTCAACTGGAACCCTGCGCCTCCGACTACGGCCGGGCTATCCTTGCTCGGCTGCGGCTTCACCATGAATAGGTGCTTCCACAGCGCGAAGTGCGGCAGGATGCCGAGATAGCACTCGCACAGCGTGATGAAGCTGGCGACGTGCAGGATGGAGTTCGGGTTGAGGTTGTGGAGCTCGAGCCCGTAGTAGTAGAGGAGGCCGCGGAGGAAGGGATGCACTGGCACCGATAGCCCCCGCTCGAAGAATGAGCTGTGCACCACTAGCTCGCCGGTGTCCGGGGTCGGAATGGTTTCCCCCACGGCGGCGCGCCACTCGACTAGTTCCTTCGGTGGCAGCAGCCCCATCCGGACCAAGATGTTGAGTTTCTCCTCCGACGCGGTCGACTTCATCCACGCGGAAGGGGCCATTGCCTCGGCGGGCGACTCCTCCTCTTCGTTTAGCAGCTTCCAAACCAGGGCGTCCTCTTCGGCTACGCTCGGGTCAGTTTCCCAGTCCGGGGATTGCATCCGAGGGGATCGGAGAGGGGATTAGGGTTTTGGCGGAGCGCGCGAAGCGATTTGGGGGCAAGAGGAAGACGAAGCGGCGGGCGCTTGGAAAGTGCGGGAATGTTTGAGGGCGTGGGTCCCTCCCGCAGCCTCTGCCGAATATAAAGGGGAGGGCCGGGCGGTTCGGATTCCCCACGTTCGCACGTTTCAGATTCACCGCGCCCACGTCCGCGCCGTTTCGGATTCCGCCGTGCGTTTCGGGCGGGCCACGTCGCGCGGATCCTGCGCCCACGACCTGGCCGCGCCGCGATTCGTGCGGTTTAATGAAGAAGAAGATCTGACGGCTGGCCTTCCGGGTTTAATTGCCGATCGGAATATTCCTCTTTTAAAGTGGCGACTGAGGCGTGTTTTCCCGTGAAACCACCAGCCGGTTACCGACCAGCTCGTAACCGGGCGCTTCGGTCGCAAAGGGTCTCGGCACCTGGCCTCAAGCAGGAACGCAGTTGCTCGAGTACACCCGAGTGAGGGACGGCGATGGCGCGCCTTCAGTAGGCCACAAGTCGGATGCTGAGCATCTCGGAGCTGCCGAATTCTTCACCCAGACCACCCGGGAGCATGACCCGGGAGGCCCTGGTATCCGGATCTTCCGGGTTCAGTGGAATGACTCGGCGTAAGGCTTCGACACTCGGGAACCTATGCGCCATGGCTTGTAGACTCTGGTTCTGACGAAGATTTCAGAGGCGTTCCCTCAGGGGACACTAGCTGGCTTCACCCCACTCGGGAAGACCAGACGCTACTCGGGAATCCAGTCGGGATTCATGGCATGCTCCACGCTGGGCTATCAGCCGGTCTCTGTCCAAAGGGATAGACCGGGTGCCACCAGAACTTACCCGTTATTAACTCACCCGCCATAATGTTCCTGCCTTTTCAGGTGAATGTTACTCGGCTCTTATTGTCTTTTCCACAGGAGTTCAATCAGCCCTTCGCAATCTCCCTGCTGGCGAGAACCACTCGGGAAGTTCGACCTGAAGCCTCAGCCGACAGCAGCAAGATCGCGGAGGACTCGGGGGCTACTGATGGTGACATGGCACCCGGGTACCATCAAGGAGGACGAATCCGGCCTCCCGGCCACGGGATGGGCCGGGCCGGCTACTTGGAGTCCGACTACATCACGGGGGCGCCTCACCGACGTGGAGTACAAGACAAGGACTAATACCTGTCCGGCTTACCCGGAATTGGTTGTAACCGAATAGGAAACATATCTATTAACCCGATCCGGACTCTGTAACCCTACCCCGGCCGACTATATAAGGCCCGGTAGGGGACCTCCGATCGGCAGAACATCTCATCTAGCTTAATCTCCATTGTTTCACAGCTCAGGCCCCTTCGAGATCGATTCTCTAGGGCCTGCGGCACTCGGGATACAGCAATACCAGCCACCAAACACAGGACGTAGGGTATTACCTCTCCGAGAGGGCCTGAACCTGTCTAAATCTTGTCTCCCGTGTGCAGCCATCCTGATTTGCTGTGCTCACACCGCCCCATAAATAGTATTGCCGGAATAATACTCCGACAGTGGGTCTAAGCATGGCTAAGGCCTATAGCCCTAATATTTTTGCCGGTCGTGGAACAACCGACTAATATATCTAGGGTTACAAGGGATCGGGTATTTAGACCTAAGTCATATGCATCTATAGGGTATAACTAGGTCTACTTAAAATACTGTTGATATCCACATAGCATGCAAGTTTCGCAAAAAAATAATTAAATTTTGCACATATGGGATTCAACATGATCAAAGTGGAATGCTTGCCTGGTACTTCCGGTTCTTTTTCCTGATGTGGGGGTGACTCCGGGCCTTCATCGTGCACGTACCTCACTCCGTTGACTACACGTCGGAAAATCAGTGAATAAGAAGCAACAAGAGCAACTTCAAAAACATTCAAATACCATGCATGCTTAACGTGGTGATGACGATATTAGGGTTGGATAATAGGGGTCTTGGTCGAGTTAGGGTTTAGGGAGGTAGATTGCCGTTCCACCCTAAAGGTTATTAAGTTTTAAGGGCAATTCGGGGCGGTGGCTAGGGAGTGTATATATGAGCTCAGGGGTGTGCCAGGGTTCTGGTTTCAAAGTTTAAGTTTTCAAAAATAGGAACACCCTAGGCGATTGGTATGTATACACGTCACATAAAATGATGGCGTGTTTAAACGGGGAGAACCCATGCTGCTAAGATTTTATTCTCAAAGCTATTGGCCTAGTGATCTTCGTAGCTATATCAGGTACTAACTTTACTGGATGATATGAAGGTTTGTTTTGGGGCAGTTCTGAAAGAACATATATGGTGTATATATATTATTCTAAGGAAAGAAAAGAAAACCCTAAACCTAATCCCTACTACTACGGTTTTAAAATTGCTTCAAAGCTTAACTCTTTGTGAATACAAAAGTTGAGTTTTATTTCCTAGATTCCAGAACTAGAAGAACATTTGCAAAACCCGGCCGGGAACCCTACGAAACCGGTCGGACCGAGTTCAAAACCGGTCTGGTATTAAACTAACTGGTTCCCAGAAGGGAAAATACGTTTTCAGCAGGTTGGCTTTATGCCTTCTCACTGCGGAGGCGGAAAGCAGCGTGGGGCGTCACCACTTACCCGCTGATGGCCTTGTTCTTACCCGTGACCTACTCGGTTGTTCTGTTCACCTTAGGGGCAGTAATGGCGGGTGGAACCTTTGGGATGGATTGGGGCCTTCGGCTCTAGTGTGGTTGGCGGAAATTTGACTAGGGGAAATTGGTCGGGAGGGCAAAGGAAATGCACTGGCGTGGAGGATGCGGCTAATCGGTTTAGGTGGAGCTCGGCATCCTCTTGGTGAGGCCGCGGAAGAAATTGCTTAGCTGTGGAGGAAGAACCGGCTCGTGCTTTACCTTGGGGGCTCGGGAGCGTGGTGGAGTAGCTCGTGAGCTGGGATGAGAGGCAAGGGAGGCTCGGCGGCTCCTTACATAGGCTGGCGGCATGGTGAGCTGGCGGTGACCGCTGTTCTTCACCATGCCCGGCGAGAGGACTTGACCGGCGCGGAAAGGGACGGCGCTGTGGCCACAGGGGAGTTGGAGGTCGGCCGTGGCGCTCAACCGTTGGCTGGGCGGTGCGGCAACGGCGAGCGGTGCACTGCAATAGATGGGCGGCGCGCTGATGCCAGCAGCCGGCATGGGAGTCGAGCAGTGGGCGCGCTCTGGAGTGGCATGGTGATGCCACAGGACAGCTAGGTGGGAACGGCCACGCGTGGCCATGTCATTGAGTCTCCAGGACACGTGCTCAAGCAAATAGGGAAGTTGGGCACCGAATTGTGTATACGAACAGGAGGGAAATTGAATGCCAAGATGATGTCAGTGCTTTTCTTGGATGGCATGGATTGCCACGAGGTGTCTTGATGTGACTAGATATGCATGAGCTTGTCATAAGGGTTATTAGGAGTGTGCTCAGGGTGCAGTGGAGTTAGGCACCAAAGAATAGTGCGCAAGTCAGGAACCTTGAATGCCATAGCGTGTCAAGAGTTAGGGTTTTAATTCGAAACGATGTCTCATGGGGCTGCCAGCGGGAATCATGGTGTCGGGCGTGTTGGTTTGACAAGAGGGAGGCTCTCTGGATTCAAGTTGGTGCTTACCCTTTGGGGGTGCTCATGATTTCATATGGAACGTCATTTGGAGCTAAAGTGTTTGATGTGGTCTGTTCTTGATTTCTGAGCGTGGGATGGCCATACTTTTGAACGCTTGCATTCCTGGGTATATGGGGATCGTAGTGGAATTTTATCGGAATTTTCTGGGGTCTATTTGTAGGGGTTGTAGTTCAATGCTCATTTTTGCCCTAAAGTTTATTGTCTCCATATTCAGTTATTTTTGAACTGCACATGTCCATTTTATTTTATATTTGAGTTGGAGATATTATCAGGATGTTCCACCAATTTTTTCGGGATTTTTGGAAAGGCCGAGGGTCTCTAGGTTTCACGATTAGGGTTTTGGAAGGAATTGGATTTAAATAGAAATAAAGTGTCAGGGCTGGAATTAGGGTTTCGGAGTGTGGCAAGGTGATGCGAGGGTATGGGAACTCTCGGGGGTCTTCCACCTAGGTTCGGGACTGGTCGGTGTCAGGGTGCCGCGGACGTATCAACGTATACAGTGTAGATGTTGCGTTAGGGTTTATGCATGTATATAGCGTGTGTGTGGTGGTTTCCGGTGCGTTGAGTCTACGTATATCGGGAATGCTCTGACTACATGCGATAACATGCTGTATGCAAGTTTGGAAAAATCCGGGCGTGACATCAGCTTCGACGACTTGGCGAGAGACAATGGGCCTTTAGTGGAAGCTTGGGGGACCAACGACGTTTCCGTTGGCACCATAGCTAGTGTGGTGGCCTCGTTAGGTGCAACATTAGGCTTTGGAAGTACGGGTAGGTCTAGCTCCCGTGATTCAACCTAGTCGATACATGGAGGGCATTGATCCTCCAAGACTATGTCCCTGTTGGACCACTGGATGTATATCCCTTCTACTTGCCCCAGTCTCGTGGTCTCATCGTTCGATGGAAACTTCAGCTTGATGAACTTGCATGTGTCATACACACAGTCCACACTGACTTTCGCACAATTGACACATAGTGGATGAGATTATCTTCATTGGATGGACATGCCATCCCAGTTGCAACCTCTAAAGGTTCATCATCAACAAACCGCCCCAGTAGCTTGCACCGTGTCGTATCCTTCAAGGTAAAAGGTGGTACAAGATAGAATAATTAGCTACATATGGCTTGCAACAGAATTGTAAGTGGAACTTGAGATGTAAATATATTTACCAAGATCTCATCGACATGATACATGATGCGCGATCAAGTTCACCACCGGAAAAAAAGGCTTGGCTACTCTTTCAGTTAGCAGCAAGGCTGCTTTAGAACTAAATGTTGCCTCATGAGCCCATGACCACCGTTTCCTCTAAGGCTCTTATACGAGCATCAACCTTCAATTCTAGTGTGGTGATGATTTCTTCTGTAAGAGCGATTCTTCTCTTACTTCGCACTCAGCTTTGGCCATGCTCTTATTCCTGTATTGATGGAAGTCATCAAGGAATCCATCTCTCTAGGTCGCATAAAGACATGTTCCCCTCGTGCGGCCTGGATGCTCCTTGGTCTCAATGGCCTGGGTAAGTATATCTTTCTCCCTTTAGAATTTGCAAGAGGAGGATTGTGTGGAAAGGTTTTCCTGAAATAGGATTACAAGTTACTAAACCTAGACATCTGACCAATCCGGAGTAGACTTCTTAGGTTGCTTGACTTGTGAAAGAGTTGATGTCAGAAGGCGTCGTACCTATATTCCTCGCATACAACCAATTTCTTGCGCCATCCAACAACATTAGAAAATGGCAGAGGGTGGTCATTTAGGCGTGCCCTCTCCCCCTCGTCCATCTGTTTACGCACTTTGGGCACATACCCAGAACTACCTAGCCTGCGATGGTGGGTGTACTTGGCTGCGAACGCCTTCCTGCTGCACTCTTGGCCTTGAATTCTTCTGTTTCCCTCGTCTCCTTAAATTGATCCCACATGCCTTTATTCATCCATTTGTGGACATTGAATGGCTTCTCGTCCTTTACGATGAAGTCTCGGTGGAGAATAAACTTGAACTCTTTCCAAGCTTTGTTAGCCACTTTGAGGGTGGCTTTATCGACGTGGGCCTTTAGTTCTTGTGGGATGATGAAGTGAGTGTTTATATCTTTGACTAGAACTGAATGAAGACCTTGGTCTACCTTCTTCCAAGCTTCTATTATCAACGACACCTGTGTTCGTGCGAGGATCCCGCATATCGTTCTCCGTGAGGTGCGGGGAGAAGTGGAGGACGACGTTGGTGGGGAGGCAGGTGATGGCGTCAGAGGGGGCCTTGGGTGACGGCAAGCGCATCGTGGAAGTGGTTGTGCAGCCTGCTGGCGTCGAAGTAGCGATTTGGCTGATGGCGGCACTAGGTCTCGGTTGAAGGCGGTGTCGAGACTTAGATGTTTTTTGGAATGAGGAGAGGGAAAAAACCATTCAAAGAATATATGGACGGCTTATCCCAGGTGGTTCCGAATTAGAACTATCTGCGATAAGGAACATCACAAGCAATTTTGAGAGGGAACCTCCTATGATGTGGAGACATCACAGGCGGTTCGCACCCACAACCGCCTACAATATGGAGACATTAGGGTTTGATTAAAAAGGTCCAAACCTTATTTTTTAAAATTTGCAAAAATTTGAAGAAGATCGTTAGGACATATGTCATTCACTATTTTCCCAAAATAAAAATATCTTTATTTATACTATCATTTTATTATGAATGTAAAATTTTCCAAACTCTTGTTTGACCTATAGGTAGTTCAAATTTTTTCAAATTTCTTTGAAAAATTTATATTTGAGTTCATATTACAAGTAACTCTCAGATCTAAAATTTTGTGAAATTTGGACGAAAGGAGTTTTACTTAATTAAGGTATTTCAACTTTGTCCATTTAAAAATAATTTTGAAATATTTATTTACATATGGAATCTTAAACTTAACATAGTCTAGCTCCCATATCTCCTCTATGTACCCATACTACAAGCTCTTCCTGCTAGCCATATCTCATGCATCTATACAGACACCGCTGTTTTGGTTTGTGCTCTTCTGATCCTGATCTCTTGTATAAAATGTATAATCATTTATGGGCATCCATTGCCATGTGGCAACTGTACATGATGGTCCTTCTGCCAACTATGTGACCGTAGGTCACCTAACTATAGCCCATGCGGTTGCTCATATAACCATCTGTTGAACCGATGATTGTGCTCTTTCATCACCCAAACTTTTGTCGCTTTTGGATTATCCTAATGTACCTTGACCTTGCATCAGTCAATGTACAGGTCCACCACAACCATGTGTTGCAAGACTGGTAAATGCGCTTGATCAACAGCCTTTCCTCATTCCATGAAGTCTCTCCTCATAGTGATATTTAGGCAAACCTATCGGTTTTACTGTGGCCATGTAGTCGATGCAGAACTCGACGACCTCTTCACTTGCATAGTCTTTGATGATCCTTCCCTCCGGACGTGATTGGTTCCACACAAAATGCTTCAGAATTCCCATGTACCTCTCGAAAGGGTATATGGTACGTAGGAACACAAGCCTGCCCCACTTTATCTCTCTCACATGATGCACAATGAGATGCACCATGATATCGAAGGACGATGGCGGAAGATACATCTCAAGCTGACATAAAGTATTCACCACCTCCTCCTGAAGACCATGTAGTTCTATGGAATTGATGACCTTCGGAGAAATTGTGTTCAAGAAAGAATACAACCTCATGATTGTCTCTCGAGCCTTGATAGCTAGAATATTGCGAATATCAATCAGGAGCAGCTGAGTGATCAATACGTGACAATCATGAGATTTCATGCCAATCAATTTTAAATCATGGATCGAAACAAGTCTTCTGATGTTGGAGGAGTAGCGAGAAGAAACTTTCACACCATGTAGGAAATAGCACAACTCTTTTCTCTCAGCCCTAGAATATTGACCTCTTCTTCCACACAGCCTTCTCACGTGTAGCCTTCACTTTCCTTCCCTTCGCGTACGGAACTTTTATATCCTTAACCATGTCATAACCTTTGTATCGCCAAATTTTCTAGGTGTACCGTCCTTGTTTTGTCCGTTTAATTGTTTCTTCATTCGATTGTATGGGTGATCTCTCTGAAGGAACCTATGGTGACATAGGTACACAGTTTTCCCCGAATACTTATGCCACACACAGGTCTTATCATCCAAGCAGTTCGTACATGCTTTTGACCTTTTCTTACTCTGCCCCGAAAGGTTAGAAAGTGTAGGATAATCATTTATGGTGCACAATAGCAAGCTGCACATATTGAAGTTCTCTCGCTTGTGAGCATCAAATACATCTTCCCCGTGGATCCACAGTTTTATGAGATCGTCTATCAATGGGTCCAAGAAAACTCTATATCATTCCCGGGTTGCTTCAGTCCTTGCACAAATATCATCATCATAATGTGCTTCTGCTTCATGCACAACCAACGAGGAATGTCATCGATACAAAATTCACAGATCAAGTGCTATGTCGGTTACTCATGTTCCTAAATGGGTTCATTTTATCTGTACCCAATCCAAACCTCATGTTTCTTGTTTCCTTCCCAAAATTTTCAAATTTCCTATCAATGTTTCTCCACTGAACGGAATCAACAGGATGTCTAAGCCTTCCATAATTTTTGCACACCTCAGCGTGCCACCACAACAGTTTTGCATTCTTAGGGTTCGCCATAAATGCTTCATATGGGGAATTATAGGCAGATATCACATGACCTTAGCTGGAGTCCCTTTCGTTACCTCTTCTTCCTCATCGTGATTGCCTTGATCCTTACACTTCTCTGGGATGACTTGCACATTGGACATGCGTGGAGGTTTGCATACTCTTTTCAGAAGAGGATACAGTCATTCAGACAAGCATGTATTTGTTGTATTTCCATTCCTAATGGATAAATAATCTTCTTGGCTTGGTATGTACCTTTAGGCAAACTTATGTCCCTCTAGAAGCATGTATGTTATGACATCTAACAATGCCATGAAACTCTTGTTGACCACCCGGTTGCTTGCCTTCAATTTTAACAATTCAAGCATTAATGACAATTTTGTGTAATTAGTCTTGCATCCCTCAAACAAAGATTTCTCCGAGTCCCCCATCAAAATTTTGGATTTCTCATACTCCCGCGTGTTACGGTTCCCTTCTACATGGGGCAACACTCATCCAGATGGTGATGATCATTCGACGATGTATCTTCATCAGAATCAGAATCGACATCATCCACCATGTAGTTATCTTCCACCATGACATCATCGTCACCTTGTTGTATTTTCTACTACTCACCATGACTTGCCCAACATGTGTGCCACTCTATGAAACCCCTACGAATCAGGTGATCATGGATTTGCTCTGAGTTGTCAAACATGTGTAGATTCTCACAGTCTTTGTATGGACAACTAATATATTATTCTCCTCTCTGAAACTTATGCACTTCCGTAGCTCTTATGAAATCTGACATGCCATTAAGGTATTATTCACTTAAGTGGTTACCATTGTACATCTAGTTTCGATCCATCTACCCGATACATAAAAATAAATTTAATTCTGTTAAATATTGGGGTTCACAAAGTGCCTACCAAGAGTTAACTAGTCTATACAATATTAATTAATATTATCCTTACTATGCGGTATGATTTTGACTATATGTGAAGAATAATTACCAATATTCTATTTAATTCACGAACATACAAATTTATTTACGATAAGTACAATTTAATATAAGACTTAATTGATAAATAAAATTTTAATTAATCATGTCATTAATATGTGGGTTTAATATATCAAAACATTCTCAAATTTTCATTTCAAGCAAACTTCCAACAATTACAATATCTATTTACAAGACAATTATATAATAATGAATTACTCATATATGCTATATATACACTTCTCTCTCTTTCATAATATCGAAACCATCCAAATATATCATTTTGCCACCCTAAAATAGCTAGCATGCCTCAAAATCAACAAAAATAAGTACAATTTGTCATACTTAACTAGATCTACATTCTCTCTCTTTACTATATTAGATCTACCAAATTAATCAATTTTTTGAACCAATCACTAACCTTAATTCACTAATGTGAAATATATGCAATATCCTCTCCAAATCCACTGTTTTTTTTGGACCAATTCAACCTCCAAGCCGAAAAACTAGCAAGAACTCCGCCGCCACTGTGTGGCAGAACAAAAAATTTAAGACAAAGCTCACTCTGTCGGGTGGTAATAAATGGGCATCTTATTGTGACATGCCCTTCATCGCAGACAGTTCTTATTAGAAACCGCCTGTGATATGTGGTCACATTATTGCAGGTGGTTCTTATAAAAAACCGCTTGCGATATCTTGTGATCATAGGCGGTTGGCATATCTGGGAGTTAACCTAGGCAGGTTTTGTTGTGAACCGCCTGTGATCTACTATACTAGAGGCGGATTTTGGAGAACTGCCTGTGATGTGGCGTCTTCGATGACCCTATCTATAGTAATGATTTGTCAATTGGGCAAGAAGAGATGGATGGATGGATGGATCAATTGACATGTCGATGCGCTAACTCTTCCGTTCAACTGACCAATTGCAAAGCGTTGTCCATCATGATTAACTCAATGGTCCAAATAGATAAAGCCGTAGGCAATCTTATCCTCTCAATACAACTTCTCTCCACTCTGTAGGCTGCAACACACACTTGTATCTTCTCTTATCTCTCTCTCTCTCTTCTAAGGTTGCTGCTTCACTGTCGATGGCCATGGCTCTATTGGCACCACGCCATCATCATCTCGTGACACACTCATCTCTTCTCACATCACTATATCTCTCTCTCCCTCCCTTTGTATCTCTTGAAGTTGTTGCCTCACAGCCGATGGTCGTGGCTCCACCGCCACCACGCCACCATCCTCCCACGCTCCATTGCACTCCGGTTCAACCATGGCCGCGTGGCAAGCCGGCTGCTACGCTGTTGGGTTCAACTGCCACAACTATGCTCCTTCTCCTGGCCATCATCTCCTCCACATGTGGATCCTGGGTTGACCAAAACTGGAATTGGGATATTTTTGATGAAAATGAGATGTATATGTTTTCTATGTTGCATGCGGGCTTTTTTATGTTGCTTGAATTGGTGATTTTTGTTGCACATGTTTTAGGGATCTGTAGCATAAGTAAATAAAATTTGCATAAATCTATCTCTTTAGTTTCATTGGTTTCACAATTTGATTGCATTAGTAATAATAAATTGTTGCATTTGTTGCATAACAGAAACTTTTTAATTGCACAAATGTAGCCGTAATATTGCATTAGGTTTAACATATTGTTGTGTTAATTTTCAATTTTATTGTACATGTCAAATTGTTTTGTTGTGACAGACAATCGTGTGATTTTGTTACATTGGTTTCTTCGTACTCCCTATTTGATCTCTTCTTTATCTGCTTCTTTTGTATTGATTTCTTTCTCTTTATTTTCCTTTCTCCTGACTTGATATGTTGTCTATTCTCTGCCAGATCTGGAGCCCCCTTCCTCTCTCGTATTCTCTCAAGCGGCGAAAGATGCGTGGGAATCGAGTGGAGCACCATCATAGGGGAGATGAGAGGCAGACGAGGTTGAATCGTGGAAGCAGTACTACAGAACTAGTCATTCGAGACCCCTCATCACAAGCGGATAAGTAAAATCCATCTCTGTTATAGTAGATCACAGGCGGTTCGCAAAGAAGAACGCCTGGATTAATTCAAAGAGACGCGAACCGCCTGTGGTGATAAGATATCACAGATGGTTCTCTCAAAGAACCGCCTGCAATATGTAGACGACATATCAAGAACTGTCTGTGATGTTGGCCTTATCACAGGAAGTTTTTGTTGAAACCCGCCTGTGATAAGGTGTCCATTTATTATAGTCTGCCAGACCGATCTCCTTGTCTTCAATGTTCTGTTCTTACATACAGCAGTAGTGGCGGCAGAGCTCTTGCGATTTTTCACCTTGGAGATTGAATTGAGCTCAAAAACTCTGGATTTAGAGAGGATATTGCATATCTCTTTCATATTGGTGATCTAAGGTTAGTGATTGGTTTAAAAGTTTGATTAATTTGCTAGATGTAATGTGGTAAAGAGAGAGAATGTAGATCTAGCTATGTTATGGCAAATTTTATTTGGCTTTCTTCAATTTGAGGCATAAATTGGTTTCAATTAGTATATTGAGGATGCGGCTAGCTAATTTAGAGTGGCAAAATGATATATTTGAGTGGTTTAGATTTTATGACAGAGAGATATTTGTATATATAGCATATAGTAATTTATTATTTTAGAATTGATTTATCTTGTCTTGTAAAAAGATGTTGTAATTTATTATTTTAGAAAGTTTTGATATAGTAAAAACTCATGTATTAATGGCATGATTAATTAAAATTTTGTTTATGTCGTAAATAAATGTGTAATTATTGGTAGGTCATATCTTCGTGAATGAAATAAAATATTGGTAATAATCATTCACATGTAGTAAAAACATTACCGACATAGTAATTGTTGGTCGTGAAATAAAAAGACTATTGGTAATTATTACTTACATGTAGTAAAAAATAAATAGTAACGATAATATTAACTAATATTGTATAGATTAATTGGTATGCACTTTGTGAGCCTCAATATTTTTCACAAATTAATTAAATTTATTTAATTTTTCCTGTAGATGGACCGAAACTAGATGTATGATGGTAACCCCTCAAGTGAACGATACCATAGTGGCGTGTCAGATTTCATAAGAGTCGCAGAAGAGTAGATGGACCGAAACTAGATGTATGATGGTAACCGCTTAAGTGAACGGTACCATAGTGGCGTGTCAGATTTCATAAGAGTCGCAGAAGAGCACAAGTTGAATGGAGGGGAACAATATATTTGTTGTCCATGCAAAGATTGCGAGAATATACACATGTTTGAGAACTCAGAGCAGATCTAAGATCACCTAATTCGTAGGGGTTTCATAGAGCGTTACACATGTTGGACAAGTCACGGTGAGCAGCAGACAATCCAGGAAGGTGGTAATGACGACATCGCGGAGGAAGATAATTATATGGCACATGATGTCGATTATGATTCAGATGAAGAAACATCGTCGGATGATCTTCACCATTTGGACGAGGTGTTGCACCATGCAGAAGAAAACCTTAATACGCGGGAGTACGAGAAATTCAAACTCTTGATGGGGGACTCAGAGAAACCTTTGTTTGAGGGATGCAAGGGTAAGTACACGAAATTGTCATCAGTGCTTGAATTGTTGAAACTGAAGGCAAGCAACGGGTGGTCAAACAAGAGTTTCACAGAGATGTTAGGTCTCATAACAGACATGCTTCTAGAGAGAAACGAGTTGCCTAGAAGTACGTATGAAGCGAAGAAGGTCCTTTGTCCGTTGGGAATGGAAGTACAGCGAATATATGCTTGTCCGAAGGACTGTATCCTCTTCAGAAAGGAATTCACAAACCTCCATGTATGTCCGGTATGCAAGTCCTCCCAATACAAGCGTATGGAGAAAGGCGTCGAAGACGAGGTGACAAAGGAACTCCAGCTAAAGTCATGTGGTATCTGCCTATAATCCCCCATCTTAAGCGTTTATTTACGAACCCAAAGGATGCAGAACTGCTGCGTTGGCACGCTGATAAGCGCAAGAACGACAGAAAGCTTAGACATCCTACTGATTCAATCCAATAGAGAAACATTGATAGAAAATTTGATGATTTTGGGAGGGAACCAAGAAATATAAGATTTGGACTGAGCACGGATGAAATGAACCCTTTTGGAAACATGAGCAGCTGTCATAGCACCTGGCCAGTGAATCTGTGTATTTATAATCTTCCTCCTTGGTTGTGCATGAAGCGGAAGTACATTATGATGATGATACTTGTGCAAGGACCAAAGCAACCCGGGAACAATATAGATGTTTACCTAGAGCCATTGATGGAAAATCTCATGAAATTGTGGACCCATGGGGAAGATGTATTTGATGCTCACAAGCGAGAGAACTTCAATCTGCGTAGCTTGCTATTCTGCACCACAAATGATTATCCAGGCCTTGCTAACCTTTCTGGCCAGAGTACGAAAGGGTCAAAAGCATGTACTAATTGCCTGGATCATATGGCTAGTCAGTGACTTAAGCATTCGGGGAAAACCATGTACATGCGTCACCGTAGGTTCCTTCGAAGAGACCATTTGTATCGTCGAATGAAGAAACAATTTAATGGACAAATCGAGAACGGTACACCTCCGAAGCAATATAGCGGTACGGAGGTACATGACATGGTAAAGGATATAAAAGTTACTTATAGGAAGGGAAGAAAAATAAAGGCCACACGTGAGAAGGCTGTGTGGAAGAAGAGGTTGATATTCTGGAACTTACCCTATTGGGAGCACCTGCAAATTCGTCACTACATCGACGTCATGCACGTAGAAAAAAATGTGTGTGATAGCGTTACAGATTTGTTATTGAATATGAAGGGCAAAACTAAGGATGGCCTCAAAACAAGGCTTGAGTTGTTGGACATGGGAATCAGAAAAGAGTTACACCCGAAAGAGACTCAAACAGGTCACATGTTTTGCGAACCTACCTGCTATACTCTGTCAAGGGCTGAGAGAAAGAGTTGTGCCAGTTCCTTCACGGTGTTGTAGTTCTGACCGACCGGCTACTCCTCAAATATACGAAGACTTGTTTCAATGGAAGAGTTAAAATTGATTGGCATGAAGTCTCACGATTGTCATATATTGGTCACTCAGCTACTCCCGATAGCTATTCGGAATATCCTACCTATCAAGGTTCGAGAGACAATCACGAGATTATGTAGCTTTTTAACACAATATCTCATAAGGTCATCGATCCCATGGAACTAGATGTTCTTCAAGAGGAGGTGGTGAAAACTTTATGTCAGCTTGAGATGTATTTCCCCCTTCGTTCTTTGATATCATGGTGCATCTCACTGTGCATCTTGTGAGAGAGATAAAGTGGTGTGGACCTGTGTTCCTTCGTAGCATGTACCCTTTCGAGAGATACATGGGAATTTTGAAGCATTTTGTACGTAACCAATCACGGCCAGAGGGAAGCATCGTGGAAGGATATGCAACCAAAGAGGTCGTCGAGTTCTATATAGACTACATGGCTGCAGAAAAACCGATAGGTTTGCCGAAATCTCGCTACGAGGGGAGGCTTCGAGGTGTCGGAACCCTTGGCTAGAAAGATGTCGTTCCTAACCGGAAGGTTATTGATGAAGCACACTTCACAGTCTTGCAACACATGGCTTTAGTGGCCCCATTATCGACCGATACAAGGCCATGTTACGGGAGCACAATCCGAAAGCGACAGAAGCTTGGGTGATGAAAGAGAACAATTATCGGTTCAACAAATGGTTATATGGGCAACCTCATGGGTTATCGTCTTCTGACCCAACGCTCACATGGTTGGCAGAAGGTCCATCATGTACAGCTGTGACATGGTAAGGGATGGATATAAATGGCTACACATTTTATACGAGAGATCAGGACCAGAAAAGCACAAACCAAAACAGTGGTGTCCGAATAGATGCTCGAGATACGCTTGGTAGGAAGAGCTCATACTACGGGTACATTGAAGAGATCTGGGAGCTAGACTACGTGAAGTTTAAAATTCCATTGTTTCATTGCAGCTGGGTAAATCTGTCACAGGTACAAGTTGATAAGTATGGCTTCACAACGGTCGATCTCAAAAGTACTGCGTACAAAGATGAACCATTCGTCTTAGCAAATCAAGTTTGAGAGATATTCTATGTTTCCGATCCTATATATCTTAGGCATCACATAGTAAGGGACTCAAAGAGACACATTGTTGGAGTGGACGATGTAGTTGACGAGGACGAGTACAACCAGTTTGAGGAGATGCCTCCCTCTACAGATGGCATGACGGTCAAAGATGAACCAAATCAAGATGAAGCTATGTACGTGCGCAACGATCATCAGGAAGGACTCACATTGTAGCAAATTAGATATGTCGAATCATGTGGAATTCGTAATGTGATGTACAATTTATATGACTGTGGAGGTGCCAATATCATGCACAATTCTATATATGTGGAGGTGTCAATATGTATAAATAAAATCGTTGAAGAAAGGAAAAATAAATTTAAAAACAAAAGTAAGTATCTATTGAAATTAATACAAAATCAAAAAAAATGAAAACTTATCGCGTAGTCATCACAGGCGGTTTTTAAATAGAACCGCCTGTGATGTGTAGTCATCACAGGCGGCTTTTAAATAGAACCGCCTGTGATGAATCATCACAGGCGGTTTTTTTACCCGAACCGCCTGTGATGAGTAGTCATTACAGGCGGTTTTTTGATAGAACCGGCTGCGATGAGAGCTACTTTATATACCCGAAGCATTTTTGAAGTCCTGAATAACCTAAGTCTCATATACCGCTAGCCATCCGACGCCGCTACCGTCTCCCACCTCACGCCGGTAGGCTGCCCAGGCCTGGCCTGACGCCCCCGCCACCAACGCCGTCCCCAACGCCGCTACCCCCGATGCCCTCGTCGCCACCGACGCCGTCCCCGACGCCGCTGCCCCCGATGCCCCCGTCGTCACCGACGTCGGCCCCTACGCCGCTGCCCCCGACGCCCCCGTCGCCACTGACGCCATCCCCTACGCTGCTGCCCTAGATGCCCCCGTTGCCACCGACGCCGTCCCCGACACTGCCACCACCGACGCCGCCCCCAACACCGATGCTGCCACCGCCAATCAGCAGGACAGGCACGCGCTTCTTGTTGAGCCTTGAATCTTTTTGCTATAACAGTAGCAACCATGCAACTGGATCTAGCAAGCACTCATTTTAAAGGAGTAATAGTGGAGAACTAACTGATGTGTAGCTAATCTCTCTTAAGAGCAGCATCAGCATACTCCCACAGCAGCATCTCATTAGCCAACTGTCAGAATGGGTTAGCCAATAGCATCTGACGAGAATAGTAGAGAAAAGATAGATCATCACCTTTACTATTCATTAGGCCACTATACTTTTCGTACAGTAGATTATATTCACATTGCAGATATGGCTAGATGATAGGGTTATGTTCAATGTTGCATTATTGTAATAAATAAGGAACAAGAAAGTGGAACTTACAAGAGAACTTTGTAGTGTGGATGTTGAGTCCTGGTCCTTGTACTAACCTAGCACAAGCTATGCAGAATATACAAGCAACATTTGACCACTGCTATGTCATTCTAAGCAAATACTTTATCCAGATCATCTTATATTCAAGGATATAACAGGTGCATATGAATAGTGCTTTTGTTGTTCATAATTTTCATAAACAGTGAAAATATTATACATGTAATCTGAATCATGTATGCATGTAAACAGTGAGCATATGTTGTTCATAATTTTTTTGTTACAGAGGTGGTGCATATGGTGTTATAAAGATTAGTTACTTTGTTTAATGTTGTATGCTTTTCCTAGGGCACTATAAAATGGAAGTACTTTCTCACGAATACACAATTTGGACTTCTAATTCTTGTTGTACTACTTGTGTTCATAGTTCACAGTCTACTTTGTTCCATATCTTACCTTCTTCATGTAATGCGTCTATTAGAAGATGTCGAGTCCTGGTCCCTTAGCTTCCCCAGAGGTTGCCGGGGACAATTCTGATGCGTCCAAAACCACGACAAAATCTAGACGGGCTCCAAGAGGACCTAGTCAAAGGCCGAAGGGCCGATTTCCCATAACAGAGTTAGGCCCTTCAGGGGCACCGATCGCGCTGGAACAGAACGCGGCGAAATGGAGAACAACATGCGGGCTCGTAGCATAGACACGGGTTCCGTTGACTCTAGAATCATGGAAGAAGGTGGGGCGAGATCTTCGTAGAGCTGTGGTTGAAGATATCAACGCATATTTCGTGACCCTAGAAGAGCTACAGGCCCGCGGCGATGCCGCTGCCCTGAAAGTCGCAAATAAAGCTTGGAAGGAGTTCAAGTTTATTCTCCGCCGTGACTTCATTGCGAAGGACGAGGAGCCATTCGACGTTCACAAATGGATGGATCGCGAGATGTGGGCCCAATTTAAGGCGTCTAGAGAAACAGAAGAATTTAAGGTGAAGAGTGTAGCGGCGAAGGAACTGGTGGCCAAGAACACCCACCATCACAGGCTAGGTAGTTCAGGCTATGCGCCAAAAGTATGGAAATGGATGGACGAGAAAGAGAGGGCACGCCTAAATGACCAGCCCCCACCATTCCCCAGCGTAGAATCACGGCGTGCACAAAATTGGTTATACGCGAGGAGGAATCTAGGTGCAATGTCTTCGGAAGCCCAATCCTTCGCGAGCGAAGCAACTCGGGAGGTCTACTCTAGATTGGTAATATGTCATTTACAATACCTTCCTCTCTGTACATCCTTCACCTGTTATACTATGTGTAGTGACTTGTTCTTCTATTACAGGAGAACCTGTCGACACAATCCTCCCCTTGCGAATTCCAAAGGGAGAAATATATTCTTACCCAGGCCATCGGCACCAAGGAGCATCCGGGTCGCATGAGGGGTACAGGTGTTTACGCTACCTGGAGAGATGGATTCCCGGATGATTTACATAGATATAGGAATAAGGGCATGGCCAAAGCAGAGCGCGAGGCAAGAGAAAGAGCCGCTCTTACAGAAGAAATCAACGCCACGGTGGAAATGAGGGTCGATGCTCGTCTAATAGCCCTCGAGGAGATGGTGGCCATGGCCTCACATGGCAACGTACAAATGCAAAGCAGCCCTGCTGCTAACCGAAAAAGTAGCCAAGCCTCCATCCTCGATGGTGAAGTTGATCGTCATCTCGTATCCTATCGATGAGATCTTGGTAATTAAATGTCAATCTCAAGTTCTACTTAAAATTCTGTCACAATCCATGTGTAGCTAATTATTCTATATTCTACCACATTTTACCTTCAAGGATATGACGCGGTGCAAGCTATTGGTGCGGCTTCTTGATGGAGCCTTTAGAGGTTGCAACAGGGATGGCATGTCCATCCAATGAAGGTGATCTCATCTACCGTGTCCCGATGGCGCACGGGAATGCGAAGGTCAGTGTGGACTGTATCTATGACACCTGCAAGTCCATTAAGCTGAAGTTTCTGCCAATTGATGAGATTATGAGACTGGGTCAAGCTGAAGGGACTTTTATCCAGTGACTTTCCATCAAATGATGAGATAACAAGGGTTTTAGTGTATCTTTCTATGCTGAATACAAATTTTCATAAATTGTCGTAATGACGATCTCCAACTACTAATCAATTGTATATATTACTAGTGCCACCAACAACAAGGAGGAATAAGCGTTTGTGGGTTATACATTTGTCACAACATGGAAATCATGCTCACTAACATTAGCAAAAATAAAGTCCAGGTTTGGCGCTATTGCGATAAGTATTATCATATCTCTCTTCATTGTAAGTACATGGCTTTAATATACATTCTTCTCGACAACAGAAAGGCATTTCCAAGATGTCATTAGATTCGTCTCATCTTGACCGGATAAGAGAACACATCGCCGCGTTCCTTATTAGAGACGTTATCAATCCTTATGGCCAATTCCACGCTTACGGCATGGAGGAAGGCGAGTTCGTCTTAGTAAAGAAGTGATGTATTTCTTTGTGAACTTTTATATGCATATAGAATTTACTAAGAGTTTAATTACTTTGTGACATGAGGATGAAACTAAGAACCTAAATACTTTGTGAACTTTGTGACATGAGGTGGATGAAAATAAGAGTTTAATTACTTTGTTTGGGTGATGTTGATGAGTTTGATTACAGTTTATTTTGTGACTCAATTATGTGATATGTATCAAGTTTCTGTTATTTCATATGATTCAAGTATGATTACTGTGAATGAATGAGATATGTATATGTATTGTGTGTTTTGTTTCCCGATGCTACGCAACAATATGAAACAATTAGGTATGCTGTAAAATAGATCACAGGCGATTCTATGAGGTACGTCGTAGGCGGTTCCTATGGAGAACTGCCTATGATGAGTGTCATCATCTCAGGCGGTTTGTTTGGGGAACCGCTTGTGATGTGCCATCATCATAGGCGGTTCTTGTGGTTATCCGCCTATAATAGTCCATCATAACCACCTGTGATAAGAGAGGTTCATCACAGGCCCTTGCTTACAGGCGATTTTCCAAACCGCCTGCGTTGGGGTTTTCGAACTGCCTGTAATAAACTATTCTGTAGCAGTGAAGTGAGGGAAAAGAGTGCTAGCGAAACATGAGGAAAAGGCACTGTGATAGGACCAGACCAGATCGTACTGTTGTCGAGCTAGCCGATCGAATGCTCGGATCGATCGACCGACGCCTAGCAGTCGCCTTAATTAATTGCATTGGCAAGATATCGTACGTAGGTACAATGCCACAGTCCCCTCTCGAGAAAAATATGGCATATGAATTCGATGAATTAATTGATAGCTTCAATTTACCAGTCACGTAGATCCTCAAAACATAGAAAATATACACACGTTTTAGATAATGGAAGATAGTTCACTCCCTCAGCATCCGAGAATGCAAGGTTTTACACAAAGAACACAAAGTTCAGTATTTGCGCCGGATTACACACATCACCACCTAACGAACAAAAGAAAAAGACCCTAGCGAAAGCCAAAACCAAGGTCACGTGAAAATGAGTGAAATGGGACATAATCTTCGTATTAAACCGTTATCCATACCTTGTAAAGAGCTTCTGACCATGACCTCTGGTCTTGCACGCGTTGAGTACCCCCTGCGCCTAAAGCAATGCTACGAGCTCAGTCAGCATGTACACATGTAGATAAATAACATGCAAGAAGGCTAAAAAATTTCTTACCAAACCCAACACATCATATGTAGCCAAATAGATGAACCGTAGGGAAATGCATACGTAGGTTGCATTAGCGTAAATTAAAATTTTCTATAGTGTTAAACAAGAATCACTGTAGTTTTAGATCACAAGATTACCACTCGATGCACAGAGTAGCGGAAGAGAGTTGGTATAGCACGTTATCATAGTCCTAATTGTACTAGCTCCCCATGGTTTCTCCTAGAAGTAGTTGATCTACCAAGTGTCAAAACTTTGTAGCAATACCTCTAAGGTATCCACATGTACGGGGAAGGAACATGTCATGTCGGAGTGCTAGTTCCTAGCAGTGCTATTTGGACGTGAGAGAGATGGTGGCTAGGATTTTGGGAATTCTGAACAAGGGCAATTAACCCTAATGTCGACGCTTCCCCTTTATATGGACGTCCCCATAAAGAGTTTCCACACTAGAGGCCCAATAAAATTTGGATCCTAATTTGAATTGGATTTCAACACTTTAAGAGTGTGACCCTATAGGTTCACGTGTACTTAGACATGATGCAAGTACTCCTACTTGATCACTAATTGGTAGCGGCCCCTAACAGGACGTGACAACTCCCAGTTGCACATAAAGATCAAATCAGACAAAATTCTATAATGTATAATCATATGCATTTTCTTTACCTCACTATATTGGTCAAACCCTTGGCGAGTATATATATGTCATCCTTGCTTGGATAGCTTGACCACTCTTTCTAGATCCGTGACTCGAAATTCCCGTTTGTGGTTAACTCTTTAACCACGAGTAGCATGGCCATGCATTTCCTAATCCGATCACTCCCAGAGGGCTACAAATATCACTCCTGTTGTACGGATGGGTAAATGCTATCTTGATTGACAATGCCTTGCAACATGCTTTACGACAAACCCGACAGCCACCTTTAGAGCTACCCAATGACGGAGTAGCGTTTGGTAACCCCTAAGTAAATCGCACCACATGTCAAGTGCATATGATAACCTCAAGTCTAAGTATATATCGTGCTCATTAAATATGACATCGATAGATGATATATAAGAATACACCTTCTCGCTATGTCTCATGGTGGGTCAATCCAACCCCGTTTCCATATTATTGGTTTGATATCTCCATATCTATGACCCGTGAAACATGGTCATCAACCAATACATATTCTAGTCTACACATTTGTGTCCTCATATGTTTTATCCACTAGGGATCACTTTAGAATAATCATCATATAGATTAATATACAGTTTCACAAGCTAATCAATATGGAAGATATTATTCAATGACATTAGTCAATAGATCATGAACATAAAGAAATATTATCATCTATATGATTGCCTATAGAGCATATTTCCAACATCAACATATTGTAGCTGCCACACAAGTATGAGAGCCTTTATATCCTTTCCAACCCACCTAACCAATTCCCAAATATGTCAGAAATGCTTCTAGGTAGTGAAAGGTTAGATGTTGCGTGTATAATTTGCCATGTGAAATGAGCGAATTGTCAATCGAAAAGAAGATGTTGCATGGTCTCCTTGGTATTGCCGAAACAACATTTGTTATTTCCTTGTAAATTCTATGTAGGAAGATTATCTTTAGTTAGAATTAAGCCTCATCGACCTAAATTTTACAAGATGATTTTTTGTGGAACTAGCACAGTGTCCTACGTAATTACATGGGAAACCCCAGTCATCCTTTACTTTTTTGAAATTTTACGTCATATTATATCAGTACAGAAAAGAAAAGTTCAGATCAGAAACTAGCGACCAATCATTATACTAAGTCGGTAGGTTGTTTGTACATAATATTAGATCATGCGAAAGTTCAAATCTTAATTGCCTAATCATTTGTATGTTATATTAGATTAGTACATGCAATTACAGTTCATATCACCTATCAATGGTATTTGACTAGTGTGAAGACTTAAAGGTTAGTGTTCTTACGAGGTGTAAAATTACAAGTATCTATCTGTTTTGGGCAGTTAATTGTTAATGCACACTAGATCCATGTCGGATAATCTTTAGGTATAGTTAAGATGATTTATCGGTTGTGGTCTATTAATAATAAGGATCCACCAGATCAAGAGCTGGATGATGATTGGGTGCAGTTATGAAAATTTATTAGTTATGACTTTTTTAGTTGCAAATATGAATATCTATCGGTTGTGATATGTTTAGGTACAATTATGAAGATCTATTGGACATGTGAAGATCTATTGGTTGTGATTTGTTTAGGTACAGTTATAATTATCTATTGGCTATGATCTGCTGAGATATGATTATGATGATCTATCGGTTGAATCTGTTTAGGTACAATTAAGAAGATCTATCGGTTGCGAACTGTTTAAGTATGGTTATGAAGATCTATCGATTATGATCTGTTTAGGCACAATTATGATCACTACTACATAAGATCTATCTTGGACACCTCATCTTGGACGATTACGCGGGACCATCAGAGATGAGGTTTATTCACTTGAACCATATGCCATAATGTTTGTCCCGACCACATGGTCTTGCATGACAAGTCATCACAAACGGGTCACCGTTGAACCGTCTGTGATGAATCATCAACGACGGTTCATGGCACGAATTGTCTATGATGTTTACCCACATTTAGAGACGGTTGTATCCTGAACCGTCTGTGATGGCGTTTTGAACCATCTGTGATGACAATAGACATTCCAGACGGGTCTTTGCCCAATCATCTAAGATGTCTCATCACAGATGGTTCAAGTATATGGCCTGTCTGTGATTTCTCTCCCACCAATATGAAGCAGATTTCAGATATATCTGTTTAGTCGGTTTCATAGATCTATCTGATTGGTGGCGGCTACTATATTATCGAGTGGCAATTAAAGATGATTTATGTTCTTTAGATCTAACCGTCTTTGCGTAGTAGATTTTTGAATTATAGAAGATTTGTTTAGATTTAGCTAAAACTTTATAGGAGAGAAGAGTAATATCTAAAATTGTATGAAAAATGGTGCATACACTCTTGAGTTAATATATTTATGGGTAACTGATGCATTTTTAACACTAAATTAGTGTTTATATGTGTGTCGTAGCATCGATGGATCAAAGAATGATGTACAATGTGAGCCATGTTACCCTAGAGTACATTAGTGGTGTGAATCAATTTGTTTGAGCGGCAAAGGAGAATATATTGATAAAGGAGGTTGAATTTATGTATAGCCTATGCTTTTACAGCAAGAATGAGAAGATTTTGAAGAACACAACTTAGTTACAAGGTCATTTGATTCGGAGGGTTTGATCGGAAAGAAGCCATCAAAGTAGAGATCAAAAAGCTCCTAAAAGCCGGGATCATCTGAGAAGTCGAACATCCTAAATGGCTGGCTAATGGAAAATGGTGCATATTGCATAAACTTCACGGATCTTAACAAAACTTGTCCCAAAGATGCTTTTTCGCTACCTAGAATAGATCAGATAGCAGATTCCACCTCTGGATGTGGCTATCTAAGCCTCGTCGATGTATACTCGGGTTACCACCAGATAAGTATGTGTCAGGAAGATGAGAACAAAACCTCTTTTATAATTCCCTTCGGTGTGTTTTCTTATTCGAAAATGCCTTTTCTAATAAAAATGATGGTGCCACGTATCAGCGTGTAATACAACTTGCCCACCACAATCAGATCGGCTGAAACATTAAAGCCTATATAGACGACCTTGTCGTGAAAAAAGAAGAACTACTCTTAGATCTACTCGAGATCTTCATCAATCTACGTAGAAACCAGATTAAGCTAAACCCTGAAAAGTGTTCTTTTGGAGTCGACGCTAGAAAACAACTTGGTTTCTTGGTGTCTTATCGAGGAATTGAAGCTAACCCTGAGAAGATCTGGGCCATAAGAAAAATGAAGTCTCGGACATCGATACGAGAAGTCCAAAGGCTAACAGGGTGCATGGCGGTGCTCAGTCGTTTCATCTCTCGACTCGGAGACCAGGGGAATCCTTTTTTCAAACTCCTACGACAACACAACGGCTTCAAATGGACAAACAGATTAGAAAATGCATTTCAAGATCGTAAGAGCTATCTTTAAACTCTCCCCCCCCCCACTTGCTAGTCGCTCCGACCTAGAGGAAGAACTTTTGCTCTACATAACAGCCGGACCAGGGGCAGCAAGTGATGTATTGGTGGTGGAACGGCAAGACCCCGATAAGCGAGAAAAGATCCAGAGACCAGTCTACTATGTCAGTGAAGTCCTTCATGGACCGAAAGAACGCTAGCCCAAGTTGAGAAGCTTATTTACACAGTGTTGACGGTATCCCGCAAGCTGCCACATTACTTCCAAGCTCACAGGATTACCCTTCGATCCACTTTCCCACTCGGTGATATCCTCTACAACAGAGACACCATCTGAAGGATAGCCAAGGGGGCGATCGAACTCGGGGAGTTCGACATCACCTTTGTCCCGCAAACCACAATCAATCACAAGCGCTTGCCGACTTAGTTGCCGAGTGATCCGAGCTCACGCAACCCAACAACCCCCTCATCGGCCACATCGAAGTATGGACTTCACAGTTTGATGGGTCGTGGACTCTCAACGGCTCGGGGGTTTGGATAGTTATAGCATCACCGACAGGAATATGCCTACAATACGCATTGCAGATCGATTTTCTAGCTATCAATAACATGGCCGAGTACGAACGTTTGATCGCTGGTCTCTGAGTAGCTTCTTGTGAGTAGCGACTCACAGTTGGTGGTGAAGCAAATTAGCAAGGAGTATTAAACCTCGGATCAAACCATGGTAGCTTACCTTGCGGAGGTGAGAAAGCTGGAGAACAAATTCGTCGGACTCGAAGTACGGTACATCCAAAGGAAGGATAACTGCTGAGTCAATAGTCTTCCCTGCATGGCATCCACATGATCTCCATGTCCACCCGAGAGCTTTGTAAAAAGGCTCTCGACGCCATCCATAGCTTTGGCAGATGAAAAGGTTGGTTCTGTGTCATCTGCAGAAGATATGGCCGAAGGGGTGGTGGACCAAGAGCCCTATAACCATCCAAGGACATCACCAAGTATTGATGCTCCAAGGGGAGTTCGTGGGACAACTCATAGCTCCTCTCGATTATGAAGATTCGTGGATGGCTCCCATCCGTATGTAGCTTCAGAATCGAACAATACCGAGGACGATGCGCTATCCGAGCAAATTTCCCAAAGGGCCCCGATGTATACCCTGGTCAACGGGGTCCTCTACTGTAGAGGAGCACATGGAGTGCTGATGCAGGGCATCACACGGAAGCAAGGTAATGAACTACTCAAAGAGATCCATAGAGGGGTGTGCTGGACACATGCATCTTTCCGAACCCGGCTCGAAAAAGCCTTTAAACAAGGATTCTATTGGCCGAAAGCTCTCCTTGATGGGAGCGAGCTAGTTAAGCAATGCTATTAGTTTCAATTTCATAATAGATACATTCACGAGCCCGCCCAATCATTGCAAATGATACCATTGTTGTGGCCCTTAGCGACATGGGGCCTGGATATTCTAGGGCCTTTCCCAGTGTTGCCCGGGGCTTCAAGTTCCTATTTGTCGCAATTGATACTTTCACCAAATGAATTGAGGCTGAACACGTAGTGAAGAT
Source organism: Stipa capillata (assembly GCA_019208055.1). NCBI lineage: Eukaryota > Viridiplantae > Streptophyta > Magnoliopsida > Poales > Poaceae > Stipa > Stipa capillata. Next base: position 384,659 of record JAGXJF010003324.1, read on the forward strand.
CACCTCGGACGCTGCCAACCAATTCATCATGAAAAACATCATAACTAGGTTTGGCATCCCGAGTAGGATCATCACCGACAACGGTACTCAGTTCGCAAGCACGGCCTTCATCGACTATTGCGAGGAAATCGGCACCAAGATCTATTTTGCATTGGTAGCTCATCCACGGAGTAACGGACAAGTTGAGCATGCCAATGGTCTCATATTACAAGGCATGAAAACCTGCATCCTCGACCACCTATTAGCCCAACCAGAGGCATGGGCACTCGGGTCCACCGTCAGTCAGGCTACAGGTGAAACTCCTTACTTTACGGGGTCAAAGCTATGTTCCCCTACGAACTACAGCTCAAATCTCCCCACGCCAAGTTATTCGCCGACAAGGATGAGTATTTTCAACAAGAGGACAACCTCAACAACATTGAGGAGAAAATGACTCAAACGCTGATGAGATCAGCCAAGTACCAACAAAACCCTTAGACGCTACTTCGACCAACATGTCCGGGGAGGCACTCTACAAGTCAAAGATCTGGTCCTACGACTCGTTCAGAACTAGAGCAACAACAACAAGCTATTCCCGAAGTGGGAAGGTCCCTACAAGGGTCGAGGCCTCCCAACCAGGGTCGTTCAAGCTAGTTATGGAGGATGGTCGAATCCTCAACATTTCCTGAAACATTGATCAACTCCAAAAGTTCATGTGTAAGTGCCAAGAGTAAGTTCAGACAGTTGTTCCCCATCTTGACCTTAATGTCACTTGGATCACTTCCTACCTCCATATCCAGTCCTCACAACCAAGCCTCGCACCCGTACGATAGGCACATCGACAATATGTCACTCCGGGTACCTCTACTCAGCACGCGCTCCCGAGTATGCTTTGGCAATGATGCAACAAAACTGGAGGGAGAGTACGAAAGAATCCACAACCACAACAATAGGATAGTACGTGCTTTCATTTTTTAGTTTTAACCATTATCATTTATGGTCTTTTCCTTTTCTTTGACTATCTATCCAAGGCTCCTTCTCGGGTAGCCAGTTGGGGGCTGGATAGGTGCCTAGTATTGAGGAGCTAACAACGGCATATGACACCAATACTGACACCCCACTCCTCAAGAAGGGTAGGTGTCCCGAGCTGCAAACTCGTGGGACTTAAGGAAAGCCTCTTATCGCCTCTCCAAGTTTCAGGGAGCCACTGAGCCCTCCACTTGACCTAGACCTAAGGTCTTGCCGACCGGAATCCCCGACTAGTAGCAACTTTCCCTGAATCGGGATAAGGAGAGGGGATGAATTATGAATGTTATACATTGGCGGGGTCACTCGGTATCATGCCCTCAACATAACCTATTGACTAGCTCGAATAGAAGGAATTCTGGATAAGTACTCAGGCTCCATTGAAAGCAAGATATTGATAGATCTGCCGAAACTCATTGCACAAGTACCTACATTTCTTCCCCCGCGAAGGGAAAGGGTTCCGAGCTACGGTCTTGTGGGAATTAAGGAAAGCCCCTTATCACGTCTACAAGTGTCAGGGAGGCATTGACACTTGACCTAGACCTAAGGAATGGCTGACCGAACTCCCTGGCTGGTAGCAACGTTCCCTGACTCAGACCGAGGAGAGAAGCTAAGGTACTAAGTGTGAATGTTGTCATAATCCATCGGCACCTGGCGTTTGATAAGTCCTATTATACAGTTATTCCACACAGGTATTTTCAAACAAGTACTTAGATACTAACATGAAATAATAAGTCTTTATTCAGCAGGTGGAACACCAACAACATCAGGTACATCAATCCTCTTTGCAAAGACTTGAGCTACATCCACCATTGCCAACACTAGCTGGTCAGTCTCTGTGGCATCCTTCCCCGGGAGGTCATCTCGGAGAACTCTGACATTGACCATGGAATAGCGGGCCTTGACAAGGGCCAGCGCTATCGCCGAGGCATCCTCGACCCCTTCCTGAAGCTCCCCGAAGATGTGGGCAGCCACAGTCGGCTTGAAGTCCCCGAACGCCCACGTCAGCTCTGCCACCTGACTGGCAAGGCCCTCCGTGGGCTGGACTGGGATCCCAACTTCTCCCAGGGCAGCATCGAGAAGGTCCAAGGTAGAGGTCAGTGTCCCCTCGATGAAGGACGCCTGTGACTCCACCCTAGACAAGGACGTTTCGGACTCCAACAGCTCGCTAGCCAGTCAAGTCTTCTCCGATCGAATCTTCGCCTTCTCCGCCTCCAGCTTGGCCTCTCATTCCTCCGACTGGGCCAGTTGCTTCTTTACCCACTGGACCTCTGATTTGAGGGAGTTCCTCCAGGCTAGAGCACGCTTAAACGAAACACCAGGTTAGCGTTCAATAAAAGTGAAATTATCTCTAATGGTTCTTTGAGTGTTTACCTCTAGGAGGGGCCGATAAGCTTCACTGGGTCAAGAACGTTGTCAAGTCGCAACTCGACCAAAGGGTGCAGCTATAGGAAGGAAGACCCCGCAGCCGAAGGCTGCCCCATTGTCGAAGGTAGAGGAACAGCATCCTCGGCCGGGGGCTCGATAACCTTCCTAGCGGGGGACCCAGAAGCCGCCAAGACTGAAGTCAGGGCAATCCCCATGACTGGTCCGACCACGGTTAGGCCAGAGCCCCAAAGTCATCGTCCAGTATGGGATAGACCACTGCCTCAGGACTCTCCAACCTATAAAACGACAAGTCAGAACACAAATCTCTTGAACCTGGGAAGGAGACACGAAGAGAAGGGGGATTACCTCATCCTTTTCAGGTGACGGAGAAGCCTCATCCCGACAAGGCTTGGCACCCTCTTAGTCGTCTTGACGAAAGCTCAGCCTTGGCTACCGCCGCTTCCGTCTCGGCTGGGGCCTTCTCGGTTGAGGTGATGACCCCAGTCTCACCAGCCTCTCCCTACGCACAACGCAAGTCGAGTCAAAGAGGCCTGCTCCCACAAAACGAGAAAGGGAAGAGAAAAGTCGACGTACCAGGGGAGAAGGTCATGGTGAGGGATCCAAGGGAAGTAACGATGCAGGGGCCATCAGGCTACACTTAGAGCGACCATACCGCCCTCACCAGCAGACATGGGGTGCGAAATCCAGGCTCCATGGACCTCAACATCGTCCTCTTCACCGCGGACTCCCACGGTTCTGGCCCTCGGGTTGGTGACCCCGTGGCCTTTGCGCTGAGAGAATGCCCGAATACCGCCACCTTAGCTTTACTCGGAGAAAATGAGAAAAACCAGGGAAACATAAGACTTAGCAAAAGAATTGATTGCTGGTCCTCCGAATGCATCTTCAGGATCAACACCAGCACATTGGTACGACCTCCCGGTGGCACTTTCTTGAAGAGGAATTTCATCTTGAGAAATGCCTCTGAGTCCGTAGAAGCTGCAAAAGAGGCCAACTAAGGATGAGAAAGACCTATCCTGAGTGCCACAACCAGGTGAGTAAAGGATCATCCATCTTACCTTCCCGACTTGTGTCCATGCCATCCAAAGATTCCCAGGCAGCCAAGAACCTGGCACATAAGGGATTTAGACCCAGCTTCATGAAGTCTTCGGCGATGTTCCACGCTGTTAGACCCCATTTCTTGAGAGGCGATGTCGAAGATTAGCACCCGAATACGAGGGTTTAGATCTGGCTCCTCCGACCACCACCCGATGTAGATCAGTGCAGATCCCTGGTAGTTGATGCCTCCGGGTGTAGGCGGCTGGCAGTCGAACCACTTCTTTTGCAAGCCTGACCATGAGCTCTTGCCAGCAAAGTTGATGTATTCCACTGACTTGCCCTCTCGAAGCCAGAGGCCCACGCTGCCGATGACATTGTTCGATATCCTCTTCAAATTGTAGAAATACTAAAAGAGGTCAAGGAGGGGACGAGTTTCGAGATATGCCTTCCACAAATGCACGAAGATGCTCAACATCACAATCGAGTTAAGATTGAGATGGATGAGCATAATCCCGTAGAACTAGAGCACGGCGAGGAAGAAGCTTGATGGAGGAAGACGGAAGCCACATCGGAAGAAGTCTGCAAACATCACTATCCAGTCAACATTCGGCTTGGGGGCTTTTTGGCCACTGGATAGCCAGCACACAACCCTCAAGAGTGGGTCGATAACTCCAAGGTCCTCCAGGCTACTTAAGTACTTGACAATGACCTCCGGCATCGCCCATGGGCCGTTATTGGAGGGGGACTCACTTGACTACCTCCTTCTTGCCCATGGCTGACCCTATCGCTAGATCAGGGAATGTAGGCGAGAGGAAGAAGACGACGGCGACTGAGGTTTGCGGAAGGTGTAGCACTCAAGAGATTGAGTAGAGGACTCGAAGATTATCAGAATCCAGAGTAGACGAATATCCTACTCGGAAGCCTAACCGACTACTCGGAATACGCCACGTCGAGATCTTTTCCCCGATTAGGCTAATTTTCCTAAAAATTATCGAGGCCTTATTTCACGTATTGATGGGGGATTGATGATGAGTAGTACAATTCTAACGTATATGAAGACAGTATTCGTGTGCAATACCCTGGATACCTGGAAGAACTAACGTATCCATGAGGGCCTCCAGGAGATAAGAAAACTATCCACAGGAAACCTGATACCCCTTCAATAAGGAAGTCAATCCCTGCATTTAAGAATGATTGCAGTCCTAGCTAGTCAGAGACGACTCCGTATCCTGTACGAGGTACCCTCTATAAAAGGAACCAGAAGGCCATACGGAGAGGACATCAAATCTGAGTTTCAAGACATTTGAGTTTGAAGATCAGCACAAAGAGACTTCAGATTAGTTGGAGATCCCATCTAGGCTAGCCACTATCTTTTCCCTTGTACTCTGTTTCAAGGATCAATATATATACATAGGACATAGGGTTGTTATCCTCCAGGAGGCCTGAACCTATCTAAAATCATTGTTCTGGCCCTAGGGTGTCCCCTACACCTTCACTCTTCTTATCACAAATACCGTAAAATCGGTGGTTTATCAATCATCGACAGAAATGATAGGGTCGGCCAACCTAGGGTGGTCGACTGGGCCTCGCTTGGATTTTTTTTTGGGTTTCCTCCAAGGTTTAGGAGAAGAAAGGAAAAGCCTAAAAAAATTAAGGGGAATGAGGGTTGTTGAACCTTGTCTTGAGAATTATTTGTGAAACTAGGGAAATGAAAAAATAAAAAAAAAGAGAGAATAGCCAAAAACTGAGGTTTGGAAAAATAAATGAGAAGGAAAACTGTCTCACAAACTAATACCTCAGAAAAATCACTAGTGGTTTATTGTAAAAAGGCTTTCTTTTTTTTTCCTTTTAAGTTTAAAAACCGAATTGTTTTGAAGGGTAAAAGGAAGGAAATTTTTTTGGTTTTTTTAGAGTATTTAGCTAATTAAGTTCTTCTTCTTTTTCAAAAATAAAAAATAAAATAAATAAAAGGGAAAGATAATTCGCAATACCTCCATATCGAGTATAGATGGACATGGTAATAGGGTGGCAATGGGTGTGTTCTAGTTGAAGTGGCGATCCTGCTATTAGTCCCAATAGGGAGAGAAAAAGAGAAGAGGCTCCCAAAAAGAGAGAGATAATGCAGTCAAGAGAAAGAAAAAATGCATATGGAGCATGCAGCGAACAGAGAGAATTAGGTGAGGGAATGCATAGAGAAGAAAGAGATAATGCATTTAGATTTCAACGAAGGAGAGCGAGTATTCCGAAGACGGGAGTGCATCCAGAGGAAGAAGGAATGCCACAAAAAGAAAGAAGGAAGTCACTCAGAGAACAAGGGAGATCAATTTTTCTTTTGGGATTTTGTTTGTTGGAAAAAAAATATTATGAAACATGTGAACGGATTCTAGACAAGAACTCTTTTTATTTATTACTATCCTTTTATGTCAGGTGTGTTCAGGAAAGAGGAATAATATATAGGTACAAACATAACTAATATTCTAGTTCAAACTGCTTCCCCGACAATGGCTCCAGATATGCTTGTGTGCTACTCTTAAGCACATGCAAAAAGCAATTGTAGCATTTCATCTCGAAAGTATACCAAGGTTATCAATCTCTTGGAAGCAAATAGATTTGAGCAGAGATATCAAACTATCAATATATCATATATATATATATATATATATATATATATATATATATATATATATATATATATCCAACTCTCCTTCATTTAGGAATGCCGATTCTTTTCTAGATAGATAAGGGGAATGATCACCAGATAAGGGGGTAGCTGACCAACACAAGTAACGGCTAGTAGGTAGCTAGCTAACCTGAGCATGTAGTAGGTAGGGTAAGTTTCCAGCAGGGAAGGATCGAGTAGACTTGTCTCATATCTTGACATCTATTCCGATTTATATAACCTAGTCCCAAGCTTAATCTTAACTTGGGATCTGCATCTCACTAACTGTGTGAGCATGCCATAATTTCACCTAAGGAAATTACTCCCACAAATGAATTTAGTGGGCCTGTCAACCTACCCAAAAGGGTGATTGGTTCCTCCCCTTTTCCGGGCATCCAGTGATGAGTCGATGAAGCTCCTCGGATGATGTTCGGCGGTGATCACTAGGTCCGAAAAAGGTCCTCCCAACGGATTTTCTTCTCTATTATATTTTTGGTATTTTTAGGAAAATTATTTCCTGCAAAACAAGTTGACACACCAAAACTTGTGGAAATATATTAGTATAGACGCTAATTTATATAAAAAGACCACAATACCTTGCCTTTTATGAGAATCTCCATGGTTAAATATCAAAAATGTCGTGAGTCAACAAAGTTCTTATAAGTAAACCCAAAGGAGGCCAAACTAATGCGTTGGCATGCAGAGGAGCATAAGGATGATGGAATTTTGAGACACACTGCAGATTCTTTATAGTGGAGAAATATTGACAGGAGGTATTCTATACTATTGACTCATCGAATAAGAAGCGACACATACTTATGAATGGAAAAAGGAGTATTCTTGGAGTTGATAATGTAGTAGATGAGGAAGAATATAATAAAATTAACGAGTTTCTTCCTCATAGAGACCGAACAAGAGTCGAGGATGAAGAAGTGCCACTAGAGCCTACTCCCAACACATGCGATGATCATCAAGATGGAATAATTTTGTGAGCAAATTACAAAGCAAGTGTGTGGTGGATGTTAAATGAAGTGTGTTTTGTAACATATTATGTAATATTATGAATTTTTACTAAGTTCTATCAATTTTCTATGATTGCTATTAAGTTATATGAATTTTTCTTTGACTTTGACATAATATTTCTATGAATTCTACAAGATTTTATATAATTTCTACAAATTTTAATGTAATATTATGAATTTTATATGATTTCTACTAATTTATATAAAATTTACAAATTATACAAATTCAACTAAACCTTTTGTGGGAAAAACCAAAAAAAATTATCCTAGTCGGTTCCACTAAGAAACCAACTAGAGAGTGCTGCACCAACTGGAATACTCGAGTATCCTAGTCGATTCTATGTGTGTAACCGACTGAGGTATAGTATCACAGTCGGTTCCGCACTAAGAACCGATTGAGATAATATCCTAACCCTAGTTCCCCCATGTCCGCACCCAAATTTTGTTAACTGTCCATTTGTCTCCTGCCCGCCGCCTCAAAATATTGCTTGCGCCACCGCCACAAACGACCGCGTCCGCAGCCGCCTATGCCTGCTGCCGTCCCCTTTTGTTATTCTACGTGCACTCTTCCGTAAACTAAAATGCGCATTCCTACGTAAACCAATGCGCACTCCCCTACGTGAACTAAATGAGAGGGAAAAGATTGTTGTCCGCAGCTGCTGCCGTGGACGAGTAGGAGGAGTGCGCCCGAGCCCTCGTCGCCACTGTCCTTGCCCGAGCCGCCATCCGCAGTCCTGTCGAGGACCTCGCAGACCTCTTCCACGGCCTTGCCAACCACCACACCGACGGCCTCGCACGCCCACACAACAGTGAGTTGTCACCACACCCCTCCTAGTGATTTTTTTTGAGAAATTATGTATGCAATTTCATGTATGAATAAACGTTTTTTGTTCCTACTCATGTATGAATAAACTCAAAGTGGTGTCAATAATCAATACCGTTGGATAAACTCATGTATAAATAAACTCAAAAAAAACATAGATAAACTCATGTGTGAATAAACTATTTTTGTTCCTATTCATGTATGCCATTTCTATGTATCTGCAATAAAATCAAAAGATTATTTATTTTAATTAAAATTATTATTTTGAATTTCATGTCTTTTATTTAAATAAGATGTCCAACAATAACACTCTCCATCGTCGTTGTCGCCAAGGTCTCTGCTGAGACTACCAAAACTTCTGTGGGGAAAAAGGTGTAGAGGAGGAAGGAAACGTTAATGATGGCCAAAGACCAAGTACACTGTCACCTCCCTAGATAAGTTCACTGAGGCCACGAACTCACCTGATGATGCAAGGAAGAAGTGCTTGACCGTCAGTGGGATGGTAGTACGGGATCGAGTGTCCATCACCCTTGATAGCTGGAAGCAAGTCAAAAAGACGGAGGGCGACGCCATTAAGATGGAAATCCTCGGCTACTTCATCATGAGAGACGAACACAAGGAGCTCGTGGAACGAGCTGCTCTTATGACAGCTTGCAAGGCATGGAACAATTGGAAGACCACGCTAGTGACAGAGTATGTGCACACTGGGACTAAGCCCTTTCAAAAGTGTCCTATGATTACTCCTGAGACTTGCACCAATTTGTGGAGAAGAAGACGTAGGATGAATTCGAACAAAGAGTCAACAGAATAGAACCTTCTCAAAGAGAAACAAATACCCCGCCCATATGGGGACTGCAAGGTATGCGGGTATGTCCAACAAATGGGAGACGGAAGATGAGGAGGCATCTTAGAAAATTGCGCCCACTAAATTTTCTAAAATATATGATGAGAAGACCAGAGTTTGGGCCTCAGCAAGGGCATCAACATCCATCTCTGCTATGAGCGAGCCCAAATTTGACAATCCCACTGACGAGGAGGTTTACAAACTCTTGGTGAGATATCAAAGAACCTAATTCCTACTTAGAGCATATCATTAACCTCATATCAATTGAAATACCAATTCAAGCTTTTGCAACTCAAACTCAATGCAGCATCTCAAACCGGCACCTTCTTGGGAAATATACTTGAAGAGCGCTTGGGAAACCCGGAGCACCCAGGTCGCATGCAGGGTAGAGCGGCTCTCTATCCCTGGAAAGAGGGATGCAGCCAGGCTTTGAAGGCGAAGAGCAAACGCGAGAAAGCTAGGAAAGCGCTCGAAGAAAAAAAAACAGTACGAAGCTCTTAAAGAAGAGGTAAAACATGAGATGAGAGGTGAGCTCCGGAATGTGAGAAGGGAGCTAAGGACCTGTTAGTGTAATCCCCAGTTACCTTCCGAGTGGCTGTGTGTCAATCGACATCCCTACTCTTGGCGAAGATACAGATGCCACATTTCCGTGCGATGAGACCAAGGTAAAATCGATATATCTTTGCAATGCTCCACACATACACGTTTTAGACCCTTTGGCTAAAATTTTGCATCGTTATGTAGGTTGACATGAAATGCAAGATTAAAGTGAGGATCTTGGGCTTGGATGAGACCGTGGAGGCTGCTTGAGGGCTAGTGTATCCAACATGAGGAGTGCAGATAGTACACAATGTTACCCTAGCCCCTAAGCATGAAAAGGTGAACGTCGACGAGGTCCATGACGCTTTCAAGGGTGTCAAGCTTGATACCCCTGAAGATCAGGAGTGCAGATAGTACACAATGAAGGAGCTCTCAGATAGAGGGTTCGGCCGATCCAGCCCTAACACCAACATACACATTGCGTTGATGTGCATAAGCCTCTGTGCTAGGGATGCTCCGGAGGTGGGAGCAAAAAGGCAGAGCCGACTTGGAGGATTCTTGGAGGAGCACGATGACTTCAATGGATAAAAGTCAAGGTGAAGATTGCTGAATATGGTGTGACTCATATCCTACACTATTAGGATTCGAACATGTATGCTACAAGGAAATTAGAGGAAACCTACTAGGATTCGAAATTCTCCATGCTTTGGAAAAGGCTATACAGGAACCTATATAAACTCATCAGGTGGTGGCCATAGGAATATAATCTAAGCAATCAAGCAATCCAAGAGCAAGATGTAAGTAAAAGAGGATTAGAGACTAGATTTGTTTAGCACTAAATTCTTGTATAGGGCAAGGATCCGAGGGTCCTAAAAAGGTTGAGAGGGTAGTATGAGAGCGACAATATCTTGTACTGTTTTGAGATCGTGCTTAAAGTATTCGTGGTTGGCTTCACAAAATCTTCTCTTTTGCCATGATTATTCTCGTCATTATTTTGGTACTGTTTACCGGGTTTATCAATTTCATCTTGATATTGTGTATGTTTATGTTGTATCTCACAAATCTAGATAATATGAGAAGGGGTGTGAGAGTCTAATAGAAACATTCACTCACTGATCCAAATTGATGCATGCCTGTGTAGGAGCAGTTCTATGTTTAGGTAAAACAAGCATAATATTATTCTTGCAGCAGTAACTAAACACCATCCAAGTGGCAGTGGATGTAAAAAAATATGCTGTCCGAAAATGACCCGCACAGACAGCATATTTTGTGGCTCTGTTTTAAATCAGCTCTATCTACTTCAAAGTTCAATTTAAAGTGCCCCCAGTGAACAATTTCTCGAGGTATAACAGAATTAGATTCTGGCAAGAACCGATGTCATCACTGTGCTCAAAGTGACCGTAGTGGCGGAAGAAAACGCGAGGAAACGCATGATCCGTCCGGGCGCGCGCGCGCGTGGCCTCGGCGTCACGTCCGGCACATCGCGTATGGCCGGCGTACGTACGACAGGGCGACCGAGGCGGGGCACGTGAAAGCAGGCCAACCCGGTACACACGAAAGCACATATCATTCATACATGCATGCGTACGTACGTACACGTACATGCCATGATGAGCCGTCTATTGTGTTTGTGGCCACAAATGTTTGACCTTGCTTTCCGATTCCCGATCGTACCGCAGGAGAGGCCGCGTGCAGAGTAGAGTGAGCTAGTAGCTAGGCAGGTGCATAGACACTGCCAATTTCGTAGACTAACAATCAGATGAGCGAAAAAAAAATCAATAAATTCGAACAAGTCTTGAAGTAAATTCTGAATTGATTCTCGAATCTATCAATTTATTCACGCTTAGAAATAACAAGTTGAACGAACGTGTTGAAGCATGAGTATTATATCATTACCAAAATTTCACCAGTAGCCTAGCCTTTTGGTGAACCGATATGCGTGTGTGGAAGAATTACATGTACTGGGGAATGAAATTGGAATGTATTTTCTGGAAATGAATATGGAGTGTTAGAATGAGATGTATTTGGTCAAACAGAGGTTCTAGATCCTTTTTCTTATGGACAAAACAGAGGTTGTAGTTTGTTGGCGACTTGGGCTTGTGTTAAAGGCCTAGGCCATCTTCTTTCCCTACGTATACGGTGCATGTACAAACAATACGTACTGCATCCAAGAAAAAGCAGCGCATGCTTACATCAGGAAGAAAAGGTCAGCAACGCAGGCAGAGATGATGATCTCATCTGGTCGATTGATCAACACTTGTGCTCTATCGCAAAAAAGTTTCTCAAAGAAATCTCTATCGCTATCTTGCACGAGTTCACTGCGGAATGACAACGAATTAAAGTCGACCACCCAAAATAGCGAGTATATATGCGATTCCTTAATTTGAACAGATCGGATCTGGTTCCGGCATGTCAAGTCTTTGTCTCTCATGGGGGGTCTGCCTACGGATCGACAGGTCACGAACATCGATTTACTCCTTTCACGCGTGCGTGTAACGTACGCAGCAAAAAAAAAGCAAAGAAAAGAAAATCAGTCGAATTGTCAGGTCTTGACGGGCCGTGGTGAGGAGAGAAACCGAAGCCCAGTGAAAGGAAGAAACATTCTGCGAGGGAAGGAAGAAACATGCTGCGTGACCCAGGAAAAACGAAAAGGTACGGGGCCGGGTCAGCCTGCGGCACGGCGCGCTCAAGCAGGCGGCCCCGCACGGCATAGCAAGCGCGGCCGAGCCATCTCGTTCCGAGACGGCTTTCGCGTGGCCCAGGCGGAGTCCCGGCCCCAGCACAGTGGAGGTTGCTCCCTGGTACTGGTGTTTGTCTTGATTTCTGGCGGTCCAGTTGTTCGTGTTGTGCAACCGTTGTCGGCGAGTTCGGTCCTCAGGTTACACAGCGTAGCGTAGTCGACGTCAAAGAAAAAGATGATGAAGCACGTGAACGAAATGTAAAGCACAAGACACAATGTGGGAGAAAAGGGGGAGTTCTTTATTAGATTGATCAAAAGTTACAGTACAATTGCCTCCCATCTCCTTTCATAACCAAGTCTAGTGAAGGGATAAGTATCCACTTAAGTGATTACTTAGGGAAACTAAACCCACCCTCATGGCAAGTGGCCCCCACTTCCGGTGGGTCCACTAGTTTCCCAACACTCCCCCTTGGAAACCTATCACCTATAGCACATGTCCTAAAAATTTCGAAAAAACCAGTGGAAAAAATACTTGGAGAAAGGGCCCATGGCATATGTTGATCATGGTGCACGAATTGCGTCATTAAAAACATTGGTTTGAGAAACTTCAGTAAAACTCACCCAAGAGAAAAAGAGTACAATTCATCTGATTATTCAACCAGATATTTGACTTTCTTGGTCAAGATTTTACCTATGAGTTTACAAGGATTCTCCCCCTGAGCACTGCAATTCTCTAAGTCTCATCATACCTATTCCGCGTACGCACCTTTCAAAAGGCGACGCCGGTAATGACTTAGTGAATAAATCTACCAGATTTTCACATGACTTAGTATGCAGTATTTTTATTTCGTCCATCTTTTGCAATTCATGAGCATAGAAGAACTTGGGGTTGATATGTTTAGTGAGATTGCTCTTCACATAACCCATTTGTACTTGTGCAACACACGCTGCATTATCTTCATAGATAATTGTGGGGGTTTGTACGTTGTTCAACCCACATGACTTCTGTATGTGGTTGATCATCTGTCGAAGCCAAACACATTCTCGTGAAGTTTCATATAAGGCAATGATTTCCGAGTGGTTTGTTGAAGTCGATACAAGACTTTGGTTAGACGATTTCCATGAGACTGCAGTCCCGCCACATAGAAAAACATACCATGTCTGTGACTTAGCTGTATGCCGGTCTGAAAGATACCCAGCATCGGCATATCCAACCATGGACAAGTCTTGATTCTTTCTAAAGAACAAGCCAAGATCATTGGTTCCTTGGAGGTAGCGAAATACATCTTTAATGCCTTTTCAATGCCGTTTGGTAGGCTCAGAACTATATCTTGCTAACAAATTCACGGTGAATGCAATATCCGGCCTCGTGCAATTTGCAAGATACATGAGTGCTCCTATTGCACTCAAATTTGAGAATTCTGGTCCCAGAACTTCCTCTCCCTCTTCCTTAGGTCTAAATGGGTCCTTGTCTTGCTGTAGGGACCTCCCAATCATGGGACCTTCGAAGGGTATGCCTTTTCGAAGCTAAATCAACACTTTTTGAGTGTAAGAAGACTGATGCACTAATATCCCTTCAGGGACATGCTCAAGTTGTAAAGCTAAGCAATACTTGGTCTTGCCCAAATCTTTCATTTCAAATTCTGACTTCAAGTAAGAACTTGCTTCATCAATATCCTCGGGTATGCCAATGATATTCAGATCATCTACGTATACCGAGATTATACAGAGTCCATCCTGGGACCTTCGTATAAATACACAAGGGCAATCTTTGTTGCTCGTAGCCTTTCTTGCTTAGTTCTCACTTAAGCGATTATACCACATTCTGTCAGACTATTTGAGTCCGTATAGTGACTTTCTAAGTTTCACACTATACAGTATGTATATTTTCTCTGTCTTGGTTCGGTATGGGAATACCTTTTGGTACCCTCATGTAAATGTCCGAATCCAAGTTTCCGTATAGGTATGCTGTTACCACATCCATTAGTTTTATTTTCAGATTCAAATTAACTGTCATTGAGATTAAATATCTAAAGGTAATTCCATCCATGACACGGGAATAAGTTTCCTCAAAATCAACTCCAGCTCGTTGAGTGAAACCTTGTGCAATAAGTCTTGCTTTGTATCTGACCACCTCATTATTTTCATTTCGTTTATGAACAAAGACCCACTAATGACCTACAGGGCGTATGTGGTGAGGGGTTAGGCTTACGGGCCCAAATACCTCGCTTTTGTTCAAAGATAATAATTCCGTGGTGATTGCCTCTTGCCATTCTTTCCAATCCGATCGTTTCTTACAATCAGCGAGTGATACAAGCTCGGGATCAAGATCAATAATCTTGGCAATCTTATTCGCAAAATAAATGTCGACATTAGTTGTTACTCTATTCAAAGATTCCCCTGTTTCTACATAGTTTATGGCCATTTCGTCATGGAGCGCTTCTTCATGCGCTTCCCTTTGCTCATCGCTATTTCCTGTAGTGAGAGCAAGGTCCTTTAGCTTTCCTGCGCCAATGTATGTGCACACATCTCCGCTAGGTGCTTCCTCCAATGAAAGGTTCAAGTCAGGAACATTTTCGTCTGTACTTGTGCCAGGTCTCAACTGACTTCCCTTATTCTTTTATGGTGCTTCAGTGGTTTTCCGTGGTAAGTCCTTCTTGTCCTTTTTCGCCGAGCGTCCCCGGGTACTTGGGACACGAAGGGCCGGAGTTCTTGTCCTTTTGTTCTGAGGCCTTTGGACGGGAACGGGTATACCTTCATCATTTCTTGGTATTTCAACCCTCTCCGGTGCATTGCGTGCGGGCACATGCGACTTAGTCACGGATTTTAAATCACTAATGTGATCCGGCAGGTGATTCACTAATGCTTGCAAATCAATTATTTTCTGGACCTCTCTATTTGCTTCACTAATACGCGGGTCATGTGCTTGGATCCCCGTGGCTTGCCACGTAATTTCGTGACATTTTTCATCAAGGGGTTGATTTTCTCCCCCTAATGTCGGAAAATGATCCCCATCAAAAATACAATCATCAAAGCGGGTCGTATGGCAATCTCCAGTCATGGGTTCCAAATACCAAATTATGGAGATGGTTTCATAACCGACATAAATCCCAGACTTACGGAGTGACCCCATTGCTGATCGCTAAGGTGGTGGTATAGGTACATATACCTGGCAGCCAAACCTTCTAAGGTGGGAAATTTTTGGTGCCGACCCTTGTGCTAGTTGCATAGGAGAGTGGATGTTTTAGGCCGACGGTCTAAAATTAATGAGATTTGCAGCGTGCAGCACTGCGTGTCCCCAACATGTTGTTGGTAAATTACAACTCTGTAATAGCGGTCTGGCAATGAATTTGATTCTTTTAATTAATGCCTCTGCCAAACCATTCTGGGTATGGACATGAGGTACTGAGTGCTCAACCTTAATTCCCATGCCTAGGCAATAATCATCAAATGCTTTTGAAGAAAATTCACCAGCGTTGTCCATTCTAATAGACTTTACTTGATAATTTAGGAATTTATTCTTAATCTGAATGATCTGCGAGATTAGCTTTGCAAAAGCATGATTTCACGTAGATAGTAAGGAGACATGCGACCATTTCGAGGACACATCAATGAGTAACATAAAGTACCAAAATGGCCCTGACCAGGGCTGAATATGACCGCATATATCCCCTTGTATTCGTTCTAGGAAGACAGGGTTTTCATCCTTCATTTTCAAAGTGGATGGTCGAATAATTAATTTTCCCGTGGCACATGCGGGGCACACAAAATCTTCTTCATTTGGAAAGTTTTTACATTAATATTGTGACCATTAGAGTTGTTAATAACATTTCTCATCATTCTTAGGCCAGGGTGGCCAAGCCTATCATGCCATAGGCGGAATAATTCAGAGCTTCTGAAAACAGTTTTAAAGGCAGTGTACACCGGGGATGCTACAATTCTAGTGTAGTAAAGCCCGGTGTCAAATGAAGGAAGTTTTTCTAATACCCTCTTTCCATGTGCGTCGCGCTTAGTGATGAGTAGATATTCTTTATCATTTTCATATCGGTCTCTACATGGAAACTGTTAATGACGTAATTTGGCTAGAAGGTTTATTCAGTTGAGCCAAATTAATTCAAGCACTGAGGGTTGAGATAACTGATTAACAAACTGTTTGGAATTAGTGTTTACTCTTAGTGCAGGGTTGACGATCTCAGTACAAACCAGGTGGCCACGGCGTTCCCAGATCCCATGAGCGTAATAGCCCGTGATACCTCCAAAGTGGTCGGGCATGACTAAGTCAATCAATACATTGGGTGGACCAAGCCGAGTTCTTTCCAGCGTGCCTGGATGCAGCGTACCCGAGTCCGTCCTTGTGTACCGAAGTGCCCACAGAGGCTCACGAGTCCCGAGCAGTTCACTTTGCCCCCGAACACCGAGTACTCACAACGTTCCCGAGCAGTTCGCTTTGTTCCCGAGTGACGAAGTACTCGTAGAGTTTCCCGAGTACCGGGTAACTCGTCCCCGAGTGCCGAAGTACTCGCTGAAGCTCCCGAGATCCAAGTAGCTTCCCCGAGTACCAGGACGCTTGCAAAGGGCCCTCGGGAGCCGAATAGCTCGTGTCCACGAGTACCAGGGTACTCGCAGAGGTCACCGTGTGGTCCGTTTGACCCCGAGTACAGAACAGCTCACAACGCTACTGAAACATCTTGCAGTACTCATGAGTCGTCCACGCCGAGTGGCCCGAGCCGAGTCTTTCCTAAACAGAACCAAGTTGCGGCCCTACCGAGTTGATCTGCGGATGGGTTGATACAACGAGCCATCTACTTCAAAGTCTTGTCCGACGCTAGAAACTTCGACTTGGAGATGCCAGAGGCTTCAGGACAAGAAACCATGGGCAATCACAGAAGGAGAGATAATCATGGATTCGGAAAGGTACTCGGTTTATATGGAAAGGAGATCTCGTACACAAGGAGTCCTGATCACGATGGTCAAGCTGCTTAGAAAGAAAGGAAAGTCACATGTACATCAGGATCATGATCCATTAGGAAAGGAAAGTTATGTATCTGTATTCAGTTAGGATCAGGAGTCCCGGTCTCCTACGGAAAGACCAGCCGCCCTATAAATATGTAAAGGGTGACGGCCGATTATCAACACAATCGACACAAACCAATCTATTACTTTTACCTTTTACCTTTTCGTTCTTAGCATAGATCTTTGCTGTTTTGCGCCAGAAAGCGGTTGTTTCTTCTTCATGAAAGCAAGAAGATCTTTGTTGCTTTGCTTGGAAAGCAATCGTTCGTCGTACACGAAAGTACGATAGTTATCCAACCTTTGTTGCTTTGCTCGGAAAGCAATCGTTCGTCGTACACGAAAGTACGATAGTTATCACAATTGGCGACTCCATTATCTAGGTGTTTCGCGGATCGAATTTCGTGCGAACACAATTGGCGACTCCGCTGGGGACAAGAAGAAAAGGTTACACGATGAACACCGACTCCAAAGACGGAAGCATCATCGATCCCGACAATATCATCGCCGTCATGCTCGATGATCTATCCGAAGATGAGCGGTGAGAAGTTGAGCGGCAGCTGGAAGAAGAACGGGCGGAGAGACTCCGACAAAAATTGGCCGGCTACCAAAAGACGAGAAACGGTGTCATCAAAAAGGTAGTCATGCCGAATCCTTCTTCTGCGCTTCAAACCGAGGTAAGTAAACAGACTTGTTCTGAAGATATTGCTCATCTGATTGATGTGTCGGTAGCTAGTAAATATGGCTCTGATATGGATAATACGGCACAAACACTCACCCAAGTAGTGGCTAGCTGATTTGATGATTTTAAGGAGCAACTCACTAAAGATCTGGAGAGTAGTTTGCAGCGCCAGGTTAGGTCAATGGTGTTACGGGTCAATGATGAACATCGGGATAAGCGGCCGATGTATCCGGACACTAACGGATTTAATCACCTGGTGGAGGTTACTCCTGCAATTACTGCATCTGCAATCCCGACTTCGGTTTCCCAGAGTCTTACTAACGAGAACCGAAGTCTTAGCCTTAGTACAAACGTGCCACAACCATATTACCAGACGGTGGCATATAACACGCCACCCTTGCCGCCTCTCGGCACCGGGGTTCCTCACGGGCCGGTACCAGATTCGTATTTTAATCCACAACAAGTCCAACCTGTGTTGCCGGAGCCGACCTCGTATGCTCATGTTACACCAGTGCCACCAGCCAATACAAATTTTAGAGACCAACTCGCCGGAGCACTCAGAGAGTTCGGTTTAGAGCCCAAGGGCAGAGCACGTGCTTATCAAAAGCCATATCCTGACTGTTTTGACTCGACGCCATATCCCCGTGGGTTTAGAATCCCAGATTTTGTTAAGTTCACAGGGAAGGATGGTAGATCCACTTTTGAGCATGTAGGGCAATTTTTGGCACAGTGTAGTGAAGTCAGCACGTCAGACATCTACAGAGTGAAGCTATTTCCTCTGTCATTATCTGGTACGGCTTTCACGTGGTTCACGTCACTTGCTCCCAAATCTATTACAACATGGGCCCAATTGGAGCAGAAGTTTCATGAGTATTTCTATAGCGGCGAAACCGAACTCAGACTCTCAGATCTGACAATGGTTAAACAGAAATATAATGAACAGGTTTATGATTACATCAAGAGATTCAGAGAAATCAAAAACCGGTGTTTCAGCCTGACTATAGCCGAAAAGGATCTAGCCGACCTTGCTTTTTCGGGCTTGCTTGCTCATATAAGGGATAGGCTAGAAGGTCAAGAGTTTTCAAACGTCAATCAAGTTTTGCAGAGAGCTGTGGCGCAGGAGAACCGTGCTAAGGAAGTTAAACAGTATAGCCGGTTTGGGGATAATAAGAGCAAAAACAAAGAAAAACCTACGGTCAATATCATAGCATATGATGATGACCTGGCTAGTGATGATGATGTCGATATATGCATAGCCGAGTGGGTTCAGGCGCCCAAGTCGAAACCCTTTGCATGCTCTGCTTTAAAACCTACACCTACTAGGAGAGAAGAGATTAAGTACACTTTTGATGTTAGCAAGTGCGACAAGATTTTTGATATGCTCTTACAAGGAAATCTGATCAGAGTAAGAGAAGGACACGTGTTTCCATCTGCAGAAGACTTGGGCAAAAGAGCCTACTGCAAGTGGCATAATTCTTTTTCTCACGCCACTAATGATTGTAATGTGTTTTGTCGACATGTGCAATCGGCCATTAATGACGGACGATTGACGTTTGCACAGAGCACCAAGATGAAACTAGATAGCGATCCTTTTCCAATCAACGTGGTCAACTTGGAAAAGAAGAAGGTGTTAATTCGGTCAGATCAGGCTGGGTCAACAAAAGGGAAGAATGTCATCATCGATGATAGTGCCGCTCCAAGGATGATCAAGCCAAGAAATCCAGAAGTTAGAGTGTGGAAGGTCAATCGAGGAAAAGGACGAGTCTCGAAGCCAAAGCCGACTGTGAAGCAACTGTTGGACAAATACACGACAACAGCGTGTTCGCTCGGCTTAGAAGCGCTAAACGTCCTAGGTCGCCCCCCCCGATCAGATTTTGGTGGTTCTGAGTGCTGGCAAGGAGGTCCATATGTTCAGCCACCATATTTCACAACGGGGCCTCCATATTGGGGATGCGTGCCTCCGTTTCATCCACAGTTTCCTCCATGGGGTTTTAATCCCTGGGCACCACATCATGTTGGACCAATCGGCGTTGTCCAGCCGGGTTGGATCCCATCAGGACCCGAGTTCAGGGAGCATCCACATGAGAAAAGGACTCGGTTTAACCCGAGAACCAGGACGCCGGAGGAGATTGCCACTCGGCATAAGGAATTCGGCGCATTAAGTCACTCGGCGGCATCAAGAAAAGCTTAGAGAAGCAATTCACTGATTAAGCGCGTTTGGGTACCGGTCAAGCGTGATGAGTCCAAGTCTAGCAGTACCACTATGATTTAGCCCACGCCCGACTCGGATGGAGCAGGTGTTATCCGAGTTCCAGAAAGAAGTCGGCATGGACAGCCTACCGGATTAATCAGCCCGAGGACCAACCCGGCATCACCAGTAGGGACTCGGCATGTACGGTTCGGCACGATAGACAACTCAGATATTCCAGAGACCAGCAGTGCTGCCAAACCCGGCGCACGAAAAAATGAAGTTGACAAGCAGATGCCCAAAAAACAGGTCATCAAGATCAAGTTGGTTGAGCCAGGAGTGAAGCCGAAGCCTCAGTGGTGCCCTACAGGACTCACGCACATTCAGAAGTGGAGGGTACAGCGATTGCGGGCACTCAAACTCAGAGAAGAGCTAATCGAGAGGAAGCGCGACGAGTGGTTCAATCGAGCAAGGCCAATGACGCCAGCAAAGATGACTTGGAAAGAGAAGCACATTACGAAGGAAGAAGATGACATGGCTAATGGCGATGTCAGGGAAATACCGGCTGATATGGATGTCAACATGGTGTTCGAATTGCCCATGGATTTTCGGGCACCCGAGTCGGAAATTACAGAACTTGTACTCGGGCCGAAAAATTCTACATTTGAGAAGCCAAAGAAACATGGACAGCATCTGAAACCTTTGTTCATCAAAGGTCACATTGATAGAAAACTAGTTGGTCGTATGCTTGTTGATGGTGGTGCTGGAGTCAACATCATGCCTCTCTCGGTTTTCTCTAAGTTAGGCCGTAAGGAGCACGAGTTGATGAAGACCAACATGGGGCTTAGCGGATTCTCGGGAGAATTTTCCGAGGCCAAGGGCGTGATTTTGGTGGAGCTCACAGTCGGAAGCAAGACATTGCCGACTGCTTTTTTCGTCGTCGATGTCAAAGGCCGATACAATGTGCTTTTGGGATGCGACTGGATTTATGCAAATTGTTGCATCCCTTCTACTCTGCATCAATGCTTGATCCAGTGGGTGGACGATGATGTGGAGGTCATCGAAGCAGACAGCTCGGCTTGCATTGCTTTTACCGAAACACCGGTTGATTGGCAACACGGTGATATGAAGTGTTTGTCGGGTAGGAATTTATCAAATTATGACTATATCAGTATCGGTCGAGATGGTTTTATACTGTTACAGGCACAGCCGACTTGTATAGCTTGGCTTAATGATTTATCTTTATAAAATGAATAAAGAGGATAGCATTAAGTGGTTGCAAAAACGAACTGAAGAATATCGCTCCGGGAAGAACGATATGCATGAAACCATTGAGGACTTTGATGACATGGAAAAACTTGGACAAGGGTTCTCATCGGCCGACCCGCTCGAGGAAGTCGACATTGGCAACGGCGTCATTCCCAGACCTACATTTGTCAATGCCAACATGAAGGCCGATCAGAAGAGCGAGGTATGTGCATTACTTAAAGAGTTTGTTGACTGCTTTGCTTGGAATTACACTGAAATGCTCGAGTTGAGTAGGAGTCTAGTCGAGCATAAATTACCTATCAAGTCTAGTTTCAAACCACATAAGCAACCACCCAGACGTTTCAACCCTAATCTATATGACCGCATCAAAGAAGAAGTCGATCAGTTAATGAGAGTCGGATTTATTCGGCCGTGTAGGTATGCCGAGTGGATCTCTAACATTGTGCCGGTTGAGAAGAAGAATACCGGTAAGATTAGAGTATGTATTGATTTTAGAGATTTGAATAAGGCTACTCCTAAAGATGAATATCCTATGCCAATAGCCGACATGTTAGTAAATGACGCTTCTGGATACAAGGTAATTAGCTTTTTAGACAGTAATGCTGGGTATAATCAAATCTTTATGGCCGAAGAGGACATGTTTAAGACTGCCTTTCGTTGCCCTAGTTTTATCGGGTTGTTTGAGTGGGTTGTCATGACATTTGGGTTGAAGAATGCCGGTGCCACGTATCAACGAGCTATGAACTTAATTTTTCATGACCTCCTGGGTATTGTGTTGGAAGTCTACATTGATGATGTCGTCGTTAAGTCGGATGGATTTGATCATCATTTAGCCGACTTGCGACTAGCCTTTGAAAGAATGCGTCGGTATGGGTTGAAGATGAATCCACTCAAATGTGCTTTTGGGGTGTCGGCTGGTAAGTTCTTAGGATTTATAATTCATGAACATGGCATAGAGATTGACCCCAAGAAGGTAGAAGCCATTAGGAAATTAGAAGAACCCACATGCAAAAGGGATGTGCAGAGCCTATTGGGAAAGATAAATTACTTAAGACGATTCATATCTAACCTGGCGGGAAAGATTGAATCGTTTGTTCCTTTACTTCGGCTAAAACATGAAGCCGAGTTCACTTGGGGGGCAGAGCAGCGAGATGCTTTCAATAACATCAAGAGATATTTGTCGAGTCCTCCGGTGCTTCGAGCACCCAAGTCGGGCGTGCCGTTCCGGTTGTACATTGCTGCGCAAGACAGAGTGCTCGGTGCAGTGCTGACTCAAGAAGTTGACAGAAAGGAATGCATTATCGCATATTTAAGTCGCCGTTTGCTCAATACTGAAAGTCGGTACGTGTTCATTGAGAGGTTATGCTTATCCTTATTTTATGCATGTACCAAGTTTCGGCATTATTTACTTTCGAGTACTTAGCTTGCCAAGTCGATGTGATCAAATATATGTTGCAACAACCGATTCTTAGCGGTAGGATTGGAAAATGGGCTTATGCATTAATAGAATACGATTTGACGTATGAGTCATTGCGTTCAATGAAGGGTCAAGTCATCGCCGACTTCATTGTTGATCATAGGGTTAAAAATGAAGAAAACATTGATTATGTTAGCCTGTGCCCATGGAAGCTTTATTTTGATGGATCGGTTTGTAGAAATGGGCAAGGTATTGGTAATGTGTTAAATTCACCAAACAGTATTGTTTATGAGGCATCGGTCCGACTGGAATATTCTTGCACTAATAACCAGGCAGAGTATGAAGCACTGTTGTTTCGTTTACAAAACTTGGTAGATATGGGTGTAAAAGACATAGATGCTTTTGGGGATTCATTGCTAGTAGTTCAGCAAGTTAATGGAGAGTTTCAGTGTTTTGATGGGCTACTAAATAGTTACCTAGACCGATGTGTGGATGTGATCAAGTCCCTAGATACTTTCACTATCAGCCATGTGCCTAGGGAAGAAAATTCTAGAGCTAATTGTTTAGCACAGCAAGCATCTGGGTATCAAGTCAGCAGAGGAAAGTTCTTCATTTCAAGGAAACCGATGCTAGCTGCTGTCAAGGATGTAGCCGACTTGTTCGAAGTCGGAACCGACTTACTTGGGGCTGAGGCCGACTTGTCAGGTGATAGTTCAGGACAAAGGCTACAGATAACCAAGTCGGCAAGAAGTTTGGAATCAGATGATTGGAGGGTACCTCTAGCTAGTTATTTGAAAAATCCGAGTCAGACAAGAGATAGGAAAATTCGGCGGCAAGCTATAAAATATATTTTGATAAACGATGAGCTATATCGCTGAACAATAGATGGAGTACTGCTAAAGTGTTTAGGTCCTGACCAATCAAAGATAGCTATGGGAGAAATACACGAAGGAATATGCGGAACACATCAGTCGGCTCATAAGATGCAGTGGTTATTGAAAACAGCGGGTTTTTACTGGCCGACGATGTTAGAGGATAGCTTCCGGTATTATAGAGGATGTGAAGCATGTCAAAAATTTGGAAACGTACAGTTGGCACCCGCGGCTATGATGCACCCTATTGTGAAGCCGTGGCCGTTTAGAGGATGGGGTTTAGATTTTATTGGACAGATACATCCTGCTTCATCTAAGGGTCATCGCTTCATCCTTGTGGCTACGGATTATTTTACTAAGTGGACCGAAGCGGTTCCTTTGAGAAATATGACTCATAAAGAGGTAATCAATTTTGTTTTAGAACACATTATTCATAGGTTCGGTATTCCTCAAACTCTAACGATAGATCAAGGTGCCTCTTTCATGTCTCACCAATTCCGTGAGTTTACCGAGTCCTTTGGAGTTAAACTGTTGAACT
Organism: Stipa capillata; assembly: GCA_019208055.1. NCBI lineage: Eukaryota > Viridiplantae > Streptophyta > Magnoliopsida > Poales > Poaceae > Stipa > Stipa capillata. Next base: position 408,632 of record JAGXJF010003324.1, read on the forward strand.
CGTCGCCTTATTATGCTCAGACTAATGGACAGGCCGAGTCCAGCAATAAAACATTGATTAAGCTTATAAAGAAGAAAATTGAAGAATATCCAAGGAGGTGGCATGAGGTGCTTTCGGAAGCTTTATGGGCTCATCGGATATCTCAGCATGGGGCAACCCGAGTAACACCGTATGAGTTAGTATACGGACAGGAGGCAGTGCTGCCTATAGAGATTAACTTATGAGCTTTGAGAATAGCCAGACAAAATGACTTGTCGGCTGTAGATTACAATAACTTGATGTTGGACAGGATAGATGACGTCTCGGAAGAGAGATTAAAAGCCTTACGGGAGATTGAAAAGGAAAAGTTAAGAGTGGCTAAAGCTTACAATAAAAGGGTAAGAGAGAAATCGTTTCAGATAGGAGACTTAGTATGGAAAACGATTTTGCCTGTTGGAACTAGAAATAATAAATTCGGCAAATGGTCGCCGAGTTGGGAGGGGCCGTATAGAGTTGTAGAGATTGTTCCTGGAAATTCCTATTTCGTGCAAACCTTGCAAGGAGAAGGTTTGCCTAAAGCTCTTAATGGGAAGTATTTGAAGAAGTTTTATCCAAGCTTATGGCAGGAAGCTTGACAACCGGTGTGGCCGATATGTTACATCGTCCTGAGAGATGACGTAGTATTTTCGGTAAATACCATTATACGGAAAACAGGGGGGCATGTGTTAATGACGTAATTTGGCTAGAAGGTTTATTCAGTTGAGCCAAATTAATTCAAGCACTGAGGGTTGAGATAAGTGATTAACAAACTGTTTGGAATTAGTGTTTATTCTTAATGCAAGGTTGACGATCTCAGTACAAACCAGGTGGCCACGGCGTTCCCAAATCCCACGAGCGTAATAGCCCGTGATACTTCCAAAGTGGTCGGGCATGACTAAGTCAATCAATACATTGGGTGGACCAAGCCGAGTTCTTTCCAGCGTGCCCGGGGAGCCTGCAACGTACCCAAGTCCGTCCCCGAGTACCGAAGTGCCCACAGAGGCTCACGAGTCCCGAGCAGTTCACTTTGCCCCCGAACACCAAGTACTCGCAACATTCCCGAGCAGTTCGCTTTGTTCCCGAGTGACGAAGTACTCGTAGAGTTTCCCGAGTACCGGGTAACTCGTCCCCGAGTGCCGAAGTACTCGCTGAAGCTCCCGAGATCCAAGTAGCTTCCCCGAGTACCAGGACGCTTGCAAAGGGCCCTCGGGAGCTGAATAGCTCGTGTCCACGAGTACCAGGGTACTCGCAGAGGTCACCGTGTGGTCCGTTTGACCCCGAGTAGGAAAGGAAAGTTACGTATCTGCATTCAGTTAGGATCAGGAGTCCCGGTCTCCTACGGAAAGACCAGCCGCCCTATAAATATGTAAAGGGTGACGGCCGATTATCAACACAATCGACACAAACCAATCTATTACTTTTACCTTTTACCTTTTCGTTCTTAGCATAGATCTTTGCCGTTTTGCGCCAGAAAGTGGTCATTTCTTCTTCACGAAAGCAAGAAGATCTTTGTTGCTTTGCTTGGAAAGCAATCGTTCGTCGTACATGAAAGTACGATAGTTATCCATCCTTTGTTGCTTTGCTCGGAAAGCAATCATTCGTCGTACACGAAAGTATGATAGTTATCACAATTGGCGACTCCATTATCTAGGTGTTCCGCGAATCGAATTTCGTGCGAACACAATTAGTGCGATTGTCCTTAAAACTAAGGAGTGTTCTAGTTGATTCAGGGTACAATAATGCCTCTTCTATTGTCAAAATTGTACCCATTGGGAGGTGACTCTTCCAGAGCCTATTATACTAGAACCGCTACCGGTGATTGTCATGATACTGCCCGTACCTTTGTGAATAGACTGGAAATATTTTGTCTCTCTTAGTATGGTATTAGTCGTGCCACTGTCCACAAGGCATACTTCCTCCATTTGGCGCCACACGTGTTCTAAAATATTGCATCTAATTAATAATGTTGCGAGTAAGTAGCAAACATAATTAAATGTATACACATTTCAGAACATCACATGCCATAAATGAATAAATGTTGAATTAATGAATGAGTCCAAATATCATCCAAACACCGAAAGAATAAAGTGTATGGTCTCATAGAGCTTGCAAATCCATTCAAGTATTATTAATCTATCTAAATGACTAAGGCATAAATGAAGATAACTTAGTGCACTTCTGGCACTAGACGGAATCAACTACAAACTAGCCTGAGATCTCCTCACTGATCTGCTCGGGAGTCATACTTTCCTCCTCGGCAATCACGGCTGCGGCCGCGACGATGTCAAGAGGCGGAGTGACTACCACCGTTTGAACCGGGATGTCCACCTGCATGGGCCCCACCATGTCAAGTAGAGCTACAACTGGCGCTGCAATAGCCGGAGGAGCCCCCCTTGAACAACTGCAAGGTGTGCCTCACGCCTTCTCTGGGCCTGGTGGGCGTCAACCACGTGCTAGGGCTCTTTGCATTGGTGAGACCAATGTCCATGATGGCCACACTTGAAGCAGTCCTGATCTTGCTCACCATATGGCTTATCATGGAGCTTGGCCTTGCCAGTCTTGGGTGGAGCGGCCTTGACCTTGCAGGCCATGACCATCTTCCCCTTGCCACCTCTTCCCCTCTTTTTCTTGAGAGGTGTGTGCACCTTGTAGCTTGCATTGGCCTCCCTGCCAACACTGCTACTAGGCACCTGGAAGATAAAGTTCTTTTTGAGAACCTCATCCTGCGCCTCCGCCACCTGAAGTATGCCAATGAGTTCTGCATACTGCCTGAGCTGACTCTGGCGGTAAGTGCGTGCGTGCCGCCTGCACGACGTCGGGGTGGAAGGTAGAGAGAGTCTTCTCAATCTTCTAGGCATCTGTGGTAATCTTGCCACACAGCTGAAGGTTAGTACAAATACGATGCAGCGCAGAATTGTACTCACCAACCGTCTTGAAGTCTGCAAACCTTAGACGGACCCACTCCTGCTCTGCTTGGGGCAGGATGGTGTACTTCAGCTTCTCGAACCGCTTCTTCAGGGTGGTCCACGGGGCGAGCGCACTCCTCTCTGCCATGTACTCATTCTTGAGAGTACTGCAAAGATGGTGCCTGAGGAAATGAAGTGCCTGATCATTCTCCTCCTGGGTGATGACAGTAACATGCCTGGTACCGACGTTGATCGCTCCCTGGAGATTTCTAGCCCCGAGAACGATCTCCACATCTGATGCCTAGGTGAGATAGTTGCGGCCATGTTGGGCCGACTCCTCAAATTCCCGGTTTGTTATGCCAATCATTCTGCATTTCATGCAATGATTTCAATAAGTTACTGCGGGTAACATTGCATGAAAAGAAAAATAAAGATACAAAAATTAATTCTAACGGTGCTTCAATATTTAAATGATGCCAATATATGAGATATATGAAGATTAAAAGCAATATGCAGAATTACAATTAATCATAATCAACAAATCATATAAGTAATGGCATATAATCATTTAAACATGTGAAATAGCTGAGAAAGTCAAAATCTGATGCAAAAATTGAATTCCCGAGGCCCTTTTATGCTAGAAACAAGTATTTCTGCTAATTCTGCAATTTACAGGGGCTTTTACGTAAAAATTTCAGTACTGAGAAAAATAAATGCGTAAATATGAAAACTCCAGGGGCTTAATCACAAAATTTCTGCCCACGTTCAATTCTTTCTGTCTGAAGAAGTACTTCAGACTTTTATGATCCGAGTATAGCTCGCATCTGGATCCATAGAGATAATGTCGCCATTGTTTCAGCGCAAACACTACTGTTGCCAACTCTAAATCATGTGTCGAATAGTTGACTTCGTGCGGTCTGAGATGTCTTGAGGCATAAGCAATGACTTTTCGGTCTTGCATTAACACACATCCTAACCCTGATTTGGATGCGTCGCAATAAACACTAAAATTTTTGCCACTTTCCGGTAGAATTAACACTGGAGCAGTTGTAAGTTTCCGCTTCAGCTCTTGAAAACTGTTCTCGCATGCCTCTGTCCACTGAAACTTGGTGTCTTTTCTTAACAATTTAGTCATAGGTCCTGAAATTCTGGAGAATCCCTCAATGAATCTCCTATAATATCCTGCTAAACCCAGAAAACTCCTAACTTCTGTGACCGATGTTGGAGATTTCCAATTTACAACAGCCTCAATTTTCTTTGGATCTACTGCAATTCCCTCTTTTGTGATGATATGTCCTAGAAAAGAGACTTGATTTAGCCAAAATTCGCACTTACTGAACTTAGCATACAACTGATGTTCCCTTAAGGTCTGCAATACTATCCGAAGATGTTCTGCATGCTCTTCTTCATTCTGAGAATAGATGAGAATATCGTCGATAAACACGATTACGAATTTATCAAGATACTTCATGAATATCTTATTCATCAAGTTCATGAATACTGTCGGTGCATTTGTCAATCCAAATGGTACCACAAGGTATTCGTGGTGTCCATATCGAGAGAGAAATCCTGTCTTTGGAATATATTCCGGCTTGATTTTGATTTGATGATAACCTGACCGCAGATCAATTTTGGAGAAAACTCCCGCACCTCTAACTTGGTCAAACAAGTCATCGATTCTTGGCAAAAGGGTATTTATTTTTTGATGGTGACATTGTTAAGATTTCTATAATCGACACACATCCGAATGCTTCCATCCTTCTTATCGACAAAAAGAACTGGTGCTCCCCAAGGTGATGTACTTTCTTGGATGAATCCTTTTTCTAACAATTCATCCAACTGCTTCTTCAATTCTTCTAGCTCTACTGGTCCCATCCTATACGGCCTTTGAGCTATTGGTGATGTGCCTGGTACTAGGTCAATGGTGAACTCTACCTCCCTATCTAGTGGCATACCCGGCAATTCATCTAGAAATACATCCGGGAATTCCCTGACAATTGGCACTTGCTCGATACTCTTCTCTTCCAAGGAGGTTAACTGAAATCCTGGGCTAGTTTCTCGATTCCTCTGGCCTTGGAATATAACTCTTCCGCCTACCCAGTGGTTAAGAGCTACAGTCTTGCTGGCACAGTCAATCTGAGCTTTATGACGTGCTAACCAATCCATGCCTAATATGACATCTAGGCCTTGGAGTGGTATGATCAGAAGATGAGCGAGAAATGCATAGCCACTAATCTCTATGACTAGCCATTCTATCTTTTTATCAACTACTATAGGTCCTCCAGGTGATTGCACCTGTAGACATTTCTCTAAAGAACTAGCTTCCCATGGTATACCCTTCATGAATTCTTCAGAGATGAATGAATGCGTTGCACCAGAATCAAAAAGTACGGTACCAATACAGGATGAGATAGGTAGCATACCTATCACCACGTCACTGGCTGATCCGATTTCTTCAGCTGTCACATGATTCACTCTTCCGTGAACCTTGCCCTTGCCACGGACATGAGTACCTTTTCCTCCTCGAGTTGCTGCTCCCAGAGCTGGTGTTGCTGGTCTCGGTGCTTGTGGTCGTGGCTGTTGAGCTTTTGGATTTGGGCAATCCTTGATTTTATGCCCTGGTTGTCCACATCCGAAGTAATTTTCCTTCCTCTGACATTGTGGTGCATAATGACTCCCACCACAGGTGTAACATGTGCCCGGAGGTATCGATGCTTGGCTTGTTGCTCCAGTAGATGTTCTTCCAGCTTGGCTTCTCTGGACATAAACTACTCTCGCGGCTTGTTCTGCTGATACTGTTGCCGCTTCGGCTCAAACTTCCTCTTCCGGTCCTCTTGCACCTTGCGATAGTCGTTCTCCAAGGTAATAGCATGGTCTACCAGGTCTTGAAACTTAGTAACACGGACAAGTCTCAGCTGCATCAGCAGGAACGGATGGAGTCCTTCCAAGAACTTCCTCTGTCTCTTGTCCTCCGTGTTCACATCGTCTGGTGCATATCGCGACAGTCGGTGAAATTCATGAACATACTTGGTAACGGACATGTTACCTTGTTCCAGGTCCATGAATTCCTTCCTCTTAAGCGCCATTATACTGGATGGCACATGAGCTTCGCGAAACTTTGCTTTGAAGATGTCCCATGTGATCACCCTTCCAGTTGGTTGGACTGTCTGGAGGTTAACCCACCATGCTGTTGCAGGTCCAGTGAGTTGATGTGCAGCATAGCGAACCTTCTCTTCGTCGTTGCATCCGACTATTTCTAGCTTCCGCTCTGTGTCTAGCAGCCAATCCTCCGCGTCCATTGGCTCCGCTGATGTTGAAAAGACCATAGGTCTGGTCTGCTGAAAATCACCCAGGCTAACGCCCCCTCAGTTGGAGCTTGGGTATCACGAGTTCGTCCTCCCATCCTATTCAACAACTCGGCGAAGAATTTGTTCTGGTTCTCCTGAGCTTCACGCCTTTCTCACCTTTCTTCTTCCATCTGTCGTATATAGTGCATGAACATTTCTTCGGTGCCGAACCTTGGTGGTGGTGGTGGAGGTACACCGCTGCCTCCGCTTCCGCTAGCTGCGTCTTCTTTCGCCTTCTGCTCCGCTTCCATTCTGGCCTTCTCTTTGGCTTCCTTCTGAGCTCGCTCGTCCATCAACCTACGGCTTTCCTCACTTGGGCTCGCCATTCACCTATATTGTGATATGAAGCAAAACTTAATACTATGATCTTAAATACATATATTAATCTTATGTCTTCATAATCACTACTAAGCACTCATACAGGAATTCGGAAAGATCCATAACTCCAATAAGCACGACTAATCAAATTGTGTGCCTTAAGACCTATGTGCTTATTAACTAGAGTGTCCAGAACAAAAGAAAAAAAGTATTTTGTTGTTGATATTTAGGGTTCTAACCTCAGGTCCTATCTCCTTACCATGTTGATCCATTTACCTTTTAAATTCTACATTTCTTATAAGTTAATAAGGTAAGTGGTAGTGTTATATATTACTATCTATCTCTTGGAGAAATTTAAATTAAACCCATAATCGTAGGCATTTCTATAGATAGAATTAGGAAAGTTGTTGAAAAATAATATAGTTATCTTTGTTAAAAGAAAACTATAGATGAGAATAGTCCTTATAGAGCTTCCAACTTCACTCCTAGGGTTCACAGGTCTCCTAACTAGACTTTTATGCCTAGAGGTCTCGACAATGCTCTGATACCACCTGTCACAGAGTGGCGCAATAGGAGCATCGCAGCGGTCCATATATTACAAACTGAAATTACAACTTGCAGCAAAATACAAAGTCTTACAAACTGATTCCCGAAAATACGGGGAATTTAAAACCGTTTATCATCTGGCTAAAGCAAAAGTCTTTCCTACAACTCTCGACTCACTTGACCTAGTTTTCTACTCATCATTGCTCTCGTCGCGGAAGTCGACATAGTAGTCGACACCTTCGTCTTCCTTCCTTGGCGCTGGTTCTTCGGAAGCTTCGTTGTCGACCTCGACGTAGATCACTTCCATCTCTGATGATGGCTCACAGTCTAATCAAAGGAATTAGAATAGAGAAATGAGTACAGAAGGTACTCAACAAGTCCAGGAATAGCAAAGAGGTGTTTGATGCACTATCTACTGAGAACGGCAACGTTCTCCAAAAGCAATGCAGTTTGGCAAGGTAAAAGAGTCAAGTTTTAATTTAAGAGACTACAATCTCATGTCTTACAGGCTGCTAGGATCCCCGATCGATCCCTTTCCTGCCACGTTTGCAGTTCCGACCAGGAACATGGAGTGACTCAGCCACAATTCTTTACACTCTGTAGAGGTGCGCAACTGTACCCACAAACGACGACAGTTGTGCAACTGAGGTGGCCAAACCTCATCTACACTCCTATGGTCACAAAGCCGTTTCACCAACCGCTCAGTCATACCCCGCGTCGTAGTCCCGCACAGCAGGCCAGGGACTACCGGTCTCACGTTGACACTACAGGTCCAACGCCTTGTGGGTAGCCTACTGCTAACGCCACCTTCCCAACAGTTGATACTCCAGATCCAACTGTTGAGGTATTCCTTTCCTGGGGGAGTATGACCTATGAAAAAGGTACTTTGGCTTAGCCCCGCCCATACAGGGTATGTGGTTTGCGCGTTCACTACGGCGCTTAAGCACAATCGATCGTTGGTTGCATTAACCTTATGTGAAACAAACCCGTGTGATGAAATCCGCCTTCCGATGTGCATTCGGTACCTTCCCAGGATTTCATCACCCACCATGCTATCGCCCAAGAACCGGTGATCAAAACAAAACAACAGTTGCTTTCTCTTTAGAAGATAGATTTCCAATTTTATGCAGGTTGTAGACAAGAGGGAAATTGTGGATCATTCTCAACGGGCATGAACAAGAAACTGGACTTGCCTGGTAACGAGTAGGTAGTGGAGTTCGACTGTTCTGCTTGCGGAACTCCGGTCTCTGATGAAAAGCAATAAAGTCCGATAAGGACTTATTCAAAAGATCCCAAAACATGCATAGATGATGTGTTTATCAACATATTCTAAAGGAATCTAGACCTAATTTACTTAAACATTCTTTGGAAGGCTTAGAATCAATTAGAGGAATAATCAAGCTTCAATTATGTTAAGGTTCATGTTGACTCAAATTGGGTTAAATCAACTTCATCGTCTATGTCAGTTCACTTAAGGAACTAGATTAGGTTAAAATTCTCTTCTTTCTAAAGAAAAATATACTTAACTTAATTAGACTAACTTATTACTTTATTCAAATTCAATTTCCTTTTGAGAAGTAAATGTTTCTGACTTGAGAAATTCTCAATTTTGATTTACTCTTTAACATATATACATGTATAGATATATATATCCTTCTATTTTTATCACTTTACTTTTCTTTATTTTCAGTTTAAAGAAAAATAGTGGCAATTAGTTTTTGTTGGAGGAGGGTTCCCGTGCAACCCCGAATCGACGTTTTCCTCCACGGTCAAGAACAACCCCGACGCCATCAAGGCGCCGGGATTCGGCGAATCCCAGCGCCGTCAGGACGACAGAGAATCCTGTCGCCGTCAGGACGATGGACAGGATTGGGCGAATCCTGGTGCCGTCAGGACGAACCCCGACGCCGTCAGGACGATGGAGAATCCCGTTGCCGTCAGGACGATGGACAGGATTCAGCGAATCCCGTTGCCGTCAGGACGACGGACGTCCAGGGTGAATCCCGGCGCCGTCAGGACAATGGCCGGGATTCGGTGAATCCCGGCGCCGTCCGGCATTACCCCGACGCTGTCAGGAGCGACCTCGACCCACGTTCTGCCTCGTCCGGCATAACCCTGACGATGCCGTCAAGAACAACCCCGACGCTACATTCTGCCTCGTTCGACATAACCCCGACGACACCGTCAAGAACAACCCCGATGCTACGTTCTGCCTCGTCCAGCATAACCCCGACGACGCCGTCAAGAACAACCCCGATGCTACGTTCTGCCTCGTCCGGCATAACCCTGACGATGCCGTCACGAACAACCCCGATGCTACGTTCTGCCTCGTCCGGCATAACCCTGACGACGCCGTCACGAACAACCCCGAAGCATGTCGACATGCGCCTCAGCATCGACATGCTCCTTCCGGCGACGACACTCCGCCCGGCATCGACGTGTTCCGTCCGGCGTCGACATACTCCACCGAAGTCAACAACCCCGACACAACCCTGACGCCATCAGGGATCACTTCGGCCTGACCAAAGATTCCTCCGAAGATGCCTGGGAATATTTCCATAAAGATCCCCTAGGATTAGGGAAATGACCATAATACCCTTGTAAATTCTCTCTCATGTGAGGGCAAAATTGTAATCTCTCATTTTCCATTCTCAAACCCTATAAATACCCCCCATGGGGGTAGAGAAGGGGGCTCTCTCTGATTTGTAAACTCTCAATTCCACTCTCTAAACACGGAAACGGGTTTACGTCGATGTCCGCCTCGCGCGTTGCTTCTCGCTCGTTTTCCCCAAGCACGTCCGGAGGTCGTCATAACCGAACGGGGGTGCCACAAATTTACTGTCTAGACTTATATCTACGACAGTTTTAATCCCCATTTTCTTTCTTTCTTTCTTTCTTTACTTATTTTTTAACATCTTTATAACAGGCCCACTTGGCCTAAAAACCTAAACTACCCTAACCCCTTTACTCCTTCATCTCTCTCTTTCCCTCATGTGCCGCCGCCCGCTTGCCCCTTTTCTCTTCTTCCTTGGGTGACCGCGCCGCCGACTGCTTCGTTCCTCGGTCGCCGCCGGCTTTCCGGCCTCCTCCCTGTCGGGCACTCAAGCACCGCCACCGTCGTCGGCTTCTCGATCGCTGTCGGCCCTCCGGTCTTCCATGGGCGCCCTAGCCTGGCCCGCCCGAGGGCGTGTTGCCTCGGCCCCATGCGCCGTCGCGTCGGCTCCCTTGTGCCGCCGTCCCGGTCGCGAGTCCGGGCTCAGGCTCAGCATCGTTGGCCCCCGCTCGGTCACCCTGTCTCGGCCGCCGCCCGGGACGGCCGTGGCCGGCGTCCCAGCTCCTTCCCGGGGCTCCGTCGGCCCGCCTCCCGCCGGTGGTGAGCCGTGGCCTACAACCCGTCGCCGGCTGTTGTAGGTGAGTATTCTAACTCCTCTTCCATTTCCCCAAATCCTCTCCACTATTCCCCAATTGTTCTATGGTTCATCCATGAATACTTTGGTTTGAGATTTTGAGTTTTGGTTGGTGCTTGGTTTAGCCACTAATTACCTGCTATCTTAGTTCACTTGGCCAATTTTGATGCTAAGATGGGTAATTGGTGCCTAAATTACGTGTTCAAACTGATGGAATAGACACTACTCTAAACTTAGCACATTATGTGGTGATGAAAACTGAGGAAAGAATTTAAGTACCAGATTTTTAATTCCTGATACGACAGATACTACCTTGTTCTTAGCCTCTCTTTGCTGGTCCCAAAAGCTCATGTATGTGTGTCTGCTAATCTCGCAAGCTAAAGAATAGATGCTACACCTGATTCTTGGTCTATTCCAGGCTAATCCTTTAGTTTTAAGTATTTTGAGAGAATCAGAACTCTAATTGGTCTTTAGCTGGTGTGTTGATGTTTGACATTCAAATACTTGATGGCAGAACTGATAAGAATGGATATTGCACTTGATTTGGTTTGCTTACATGCATGTATGGTTCATATGTTCATTCTTTAGAGGCTGATAAGAACAATGCTATACTTGGTCTTGGTTTTGTTTGGGTAGTAAAATGGATGTATATGTGTTTATGTCAGTTAATGGCTGAAGAGCAGATACTACTCCTTGACCCTTAGCTAAACATGCTAATGTTTTGTATTTGGTTGTTGGTTGATCAGATAGATAAGAACAGATGCTGCTTGATTTGTTGCCTTAATTCATTATGATGATTCCTAAGAAGGAATTTGAGAATTGGTATACCCATAATCTGATAAGAACAAAATACTACCAATGTTGCCTAATCGGTTGCCTTGATATACCCTATGATGATTTCTAGAATTTGAGGAATGGTATCACTTAAGATAAGAACAGATACTATGCATGCTGCTTACTAAAATCTGAGGGTTCCATTCTCTTCCAAACTTTCACCCATGTGTATATATATATATATATATATATATATATATATATATATATATATGCAATGTGATGGTTTGGGTGAATCTATACCTTGTTTTTGATTTGGGCAAGACTAAGCTTGGCTTCCTAAGCTTGTGGGTCTTCCTTATGCACTGTGGCCTCTTCCCTTCTCCGTTCTCTGCACTCCTTCCCTTAATTCTTGGTGGCCTGCTCCTAATGCTCCTTGCTGGGCTCCTGCTGCTCCTTTGCTTTCCTGGTTTTGCTCCTCAGCTCGCTGATGGTCTCCTCCTTCCCCTGCTCCTGGTGGTCTCCTCTTGTTCTTGTCGCCTAAGGCTCCTGGGGCTTGAGCTCTAAGGTGCTGCTGGAGTACTAGTTTTCTGGTTGCCTTACCTCTATACAACCGGGCCTGCCTAGGCTTCTCCGGTGAAATTCTTTTTCTAACTTATGTTGGCTTGATTTACTTGGTGGCATTACCAAAATGATTGCTAAAGCAATCTTTTGGAGCCCAGCTGCCTTGTCGGTTAAGAATTCAGCTAAAGCTGAAATTGTGAGTACCGAGGATGACTTTGGTTGGGTTGATATTTATCTCAGATTTTTGAGTTTCATGAATTCTTCTTAAAACTAAAAATCATGGAGGTATTTTAGTATAGGAAAAATAAAAGTATTTTCAATACTTCTTACCCCTTTTATCCCTATATAAATATTGTAGATCCGTCCAATGAGGGTCTTAGCCACGTGGCCCTCGGACACTTTTGAAAACAAAATGGTTTTACAAAACTATTTTCAAACTAAAAATTATTTAGGTCATCGGCACGGTTTTGCCCCCGCAGCTAACCCTGCGGATATCGGCGGAACTGTGTCGGTGGCCACTTGTATTTCAAAACTCCGTTTTCGAAAACCTGCCTCCTACAGCAACGGCGAAAATCCAATCGGTCTCGAGTACATATACTCGACGACCTCGGATGTTGCCTACATTTCCGAAGATTCCTCCCTCCGACTCTCGGCATTTTTCCACTGCTGCTCAAGACTCGAAGACTCGGAAGATTTTGAGGGTTAGGTTTAGATGATGTATAGGTAGAATAACCCATTATGTAATTTTCATTTCTTCTTCTTATCCATTTGTAATAATGTTGTATTATGGCATTTGTAATATTTGTTATAATATTCTCGAATTAATAAATTTTTAAATTTTAATTTCATGAATATGAGTATGATGTATTCGAGATGGATGCCATGAATGCGAATGCACAGCAAATAACCCCCTTCTCTTACTCTAACTCTCGTCGTAGCTCGATAGTTCCAGGTCAACTCAGCAACGCGAGTTGACCTGACTTCCTCCTCACGCTTCTCTCGACGGTTCTAAAACTAGGGCTCTCACAGCCGTCGAGGCCACCATTCGGGGCGGCGTGACGGCGGCGACGCGACGTGCGATCCATGCACGACGTCGTCTCCCCATGGCGATCTACATCCTCCCTCCGCCGATCGGCTTGGCCGGTGATTTTCAAATCGGCATCGGGTATTTCATCGGAAAAACGATCGGCATTGGCCGGCGATTTCAATCGGCAACGTTTTTCCGGGAGAATTCGCACGTGGGTGAAAACAAAAATGGAAAAGCCAATCTAGATGCCGAATACAAAAATGGAATCTAGATTAGGAGGAGAACCCTTTTTTCACGTTCGTCGATCTTTACCTCAACCGTGTAAAGTGAGCCTAGGAAGAAGAAGGCTCGGGGGAGAGGCTCGCGGAGGGCGTCATGCTGATAACGTGTTGTGTAACTGTTGCCGGCGAGTCCGGTCCTCGGGTTGCACAGCGTGGCGTAGTCGACGTCGAGGAAGAAGATGACGAAGCACGTGAACGAAATGTAAAGCACAAGACACAATGTAGGAGAAAAGGGGAGCTCTTTGTTAGATTGATCAAAAGTTATACAATTGCCTCCCATCTCCTTTTATAGCCAAATCTAGTAAAGAGATAAGTATCCACTTAAGTGCTTATTTAGGAAAACTAAACCCATCCTCATGGCAGGTGGCCCCTACTTCCGGTGGGTCCACTGGTTTCCCAACAGTTCGGCCCCGGCTAGCCTAAGGCGTGTGTGGTCGTCTGCGTAACGTTTAATCAGACGATCTTATTGTTCGGTTGCATATATGTTCCTCTTTATCAGGTCCTCATAGTGTTTTTAAAGCGCCTTTCAACCGAGACAAAAAAAACTGAAATTTTAGACGTTTCTCCAGTACTTGATTGAACAGACACAAGAAAGGTGGATTTGGTTTTATGTACTCTCAAAAAGTATAATCAATCAAACCACTTCTCTCTAAATCAGGATACAGATAACCAAACATCATATCATCCAACATCTTAGTTTGACTCCTATAGTTACACTGATACAACCTACCAAACACGATCTAGACTTCGACCGCACGGGGTGCACGCCATCGGTGGTCTCCTTTTTTATTTTGGAACCACCGCCCGTGGTCTGCAGTTGTGCATACTTGGTTTCCGTCTCGGCCAGTCGGTCATAGGTAGGTTTGTACAATACGAGACTGCAACCGTGGGCATGCCAATGGAGACACAAATTTACCGGCCAGATTTGATTCCAAATAATCTGAACATTTTGGCGGAGATTATGTCCAGGATTTCTGGCTGCCAGAGTCCAGAGTCACGGCACCCACGAGGCCACGAGAATGTTTCTTTCTTAACTCACTTGGGTAGATTAAAAACAACTAAAAATTCCATCTTCGCCGGTCCAACGCGGTTAGCTTCGCTAAATACTGGAGCGCATACGCACAAAAACATCATTGCCAATGTTGCGTCAACCATATTATCACTATTATATTTTATACACACTACTCCTAAAGAAATATGCCATCTACTGGTCAAAGTTGTTAATTAATCCTGTATCATATCTTATATCCTATATTCCGCCACTATCTGCAGCTAATGTCTTAAATCTCCCACCACAACTTTTCACGTCATCCCAAAAAACTAACCATCGGATCAACACTTCGTGCCCCAGATTGACCTGAACCTAGGTCCTTTCGGCTCAGGTTTGCGTCCCAAGAGAGTATATGATTTGGACGAGACCAACCCGTGTGAGGCCAGCCCAATGCACCCACCTTCCAATGGAAGCACGCCGTCGACGTCTCCCTTCCTCCCCTAGTAACAGGTGATCTTTCGAGCGCTCCACGTGAGGAAGGGTACCCCGGTTCTGCGCGACACATAGTTAGACTTTGGCTTTCAAGACTTTCGTGTTCGTGCGGCACATCATGGTAGCAGAGAACGTCGATGCATGAGAATTAGTTTCTCTGACCCCTCCCTCGTCTCGGTGTTGTCATATCTGGCACAACCGATAGAGAGCATGTAAAATGGTATGTTCTTGTGTATCTGAGCGATCAGATCTTACGACTTCGTATGCTCATGATGTCTTCTTTTCTGACCTTCAATGTTGGAGTAATCTTGTTGATCCGAGAGTTTAGGAGTTAGTTGTTTAGATCATGTGCACGTGTGTGGTGGATAAGATAAGCACTAGTAGTTAGTTGAGTTAGTGGGCTCATGGAGCCATGAGTTTAGGATCATCAGGTGCAAAGTGTGGGCATGTGTGAGCCTGTGCGCACGTACGGATGTTTTAGAGTCCGAGTCTATTTAAGCGCATGTATTTTCTGTTGTGAGAGTTGAGATGTGAGATGGAATAACAGAGGAGAAAAGTCACGCAGTTGCGGCCATGCCCCAAATATCTGCGTTCTTTGTTGTTCATCCTCTTCCCCGTGTAGGTGTGTGTTCATGGGTAATATCGTGAGTGTATATTCCTGGTGTTTTAGTTCCAACATTTGGTATCAGAGCCTCATGTGTCGAGGTCTGAGTCTCCGTCGCCGTCAAGCTGCGTCACAAGCAAAGGAGAAAATCATGCTGCCCGGTAAGGTGCGTCATCGGCGGCGAAGTTGTGGCGAGTCACTGGCAAGTTGCGTCGTCGGTGGCGAAGATGTGGCAGCGAGAGGATGCTGTGATGGCACACTCGTAGTGAAGGCCATGAACGACGGTGTGAGGCCGTGTTCATGGGAGTGGCAGTGTGATGCCACTACGAGAAAGCGTTGATGTGATGCCGACAACGACGACAGCATGAGGCTGCTACTAGACGATGATGGTGCGACCTATAGGTCCGTGCAACAGCGCCACAGTGGCTTGCGATGGCTCACCAAGCAATGGCACGCCAAGGTGGCTCCAAGCCAGGAGCATTGGCGGCCTGCGTGGACGGGCGGCTGGCGACGGAGGTGTGCAAAGTCGCAGGAAACGGTGGCAAGGAAACGACGGAGGCGCTCGCTGGGATGCGACTGTGTAAGTTGGCCGTGTACGAGATGACGTCTATTGAGCTACCGCCGACAAAGAGCCACGACTACAAGAGATGAGTTGAATAAGAGGAAGAGTAACGACGCAAAGTTGTGGCTGCATCCAAAAGACCTCTCTGTGTTCACTCTCTTCTTGTCCAAAGGTGTGCAAAAAAAGAACAACAAGATTAGGGAGTGTGTTGGAGTAATCTTGTTGATCCGAGAGTTTAGGAGTTAGTTGTTTAGATCATGTGCACGTGTGTGGTGGATAAGATAAGCACTAGTAGTTAGTTGAGTTAGTGGGCTCATGGAGCCATGAGTTTAGGATCATCAGGTGCAAAGTGTGGGCATGTGTGAGCCTGTGCGCGTACGGATGTTTTAGAGTCCGAGTCTATTTAAGCGCATGTATTGAGTTGAGATGTGAGATGGAATAACAGAGGAGAAAAGTCACGCAGTTGCGGCCGTGCCCCAAATATCTGCATTCTTTGTTGTTCATCCTCTTTCCCGTGTAGGTGTATGTCCACGGGTAATATCGTGAGTGTATATTTCTGGTGTTTTAGTTCCAACATTCAATGGGTCTTCAACTCTCGCGAGTTGGAGCGGCAACGCTGGATCCGGCGCCTACCAAGCTCAGCACACGCGGCGAGCGATGTGCAAATAGGAAACATTTGTCCCGTCGATTCAAGCAGGTTTCTAATGCAATAATTAGAGCATGTTGGACATGATTCAAGCTCATTGCAGATTTTTAGGTGATAGTGCCGCTGTTCTTATTTTCCAGCTGGTTCATCAGCCGGCGGAGGACAACGACAGACTATGTTTTGATTCGTACTGTTGTTGTGAGGTTTTTTTCCGTGTTTGCGCTGCAGTTCCAAATCGAACAAACACATTGCTGCTCCAAATCTAGGGGGTGAACTCCAAGAAGGATGCGGGGTGGTACGCCGGCAAACACGTCGTCTAGGCCAAGACCAAGAGTAGCTGCACCACCGTCCACTGCATCTGGGGCAAGATTCACGCGCCCCACATGGCAAATCCGGCGTCGTGCGCGCCATGTTCCAGCCCAACCTCCCGCCCAACTCCACGGTAAAACTCATTCACTTAGGCGGCGCACTGCATCGTGTTGTTTTGCTCGTCCATTTCCGATTTTGTTTGTCGGGTGATTTTGGTGGTGCAGGTCAAGAACGTCCGCGTCTTCACGTTCCGCAGCGATATATAAGGTAGAGTTCTGTGCTAACTCTTCGATGATAGATTTTAAGAATTGAAGGCCAAACTTGGTGCCCCTCTGTTTTCCCTTTTCTTCGATTGCGATGCTGCTCTCCTGGGCTTTAGCCCAGCCTAGTAGGGGTCCGGATCCCCTGGAGTTGCTCCCAACTCCACCGGGTGGATTCCAGAAAATCTTGGACATTAGTTGCTTTCTATGGACTTGATCAAACCCACGTCACCCTTCTTCCTCCTCTCACAAGCACATGAACCCTCCCAAGCACACATCACAGCGGAAACTGAAATTAAATAGATTGATTCTGTTAATTTTATTGCCGTTAGACTCTTACGTCTTGTGATCCTAGAAATGGTGGATCGCTCCAATCAAATCTCATCTTATTAAGGTATGGTTCATCATCAGCCTGTCTTACATCGCGACAAGCATGACGAGCAACCTGATCATACGGACTCTGAGCCCCGACCTCACCTCGCTCCTGCTGCACAGGTAAGCATCGAAGCCAGCCATCCCGACATTGCTCACTACACACCGTCGCAACCGTGGCGCCCCATGAGGCCATGACACTGTCACCCTGTGAATCACCGGCCAGCAAAGGCAGGGCACCGACGGCGAACTCCAGCCTCAACGCGGCCAGCCTCCTGCTCGGTAGATTCTCCTTGGAGCTGCCAATTTCGAGCCTTTGTCGCTGTGTGCTTGGGTAGTTTTTTAGAGTTCGCGTACTTGGGAGACAGGCGTGAAGAAAGCGGATTTTTACCGGTTGGAGGAAGAAGGGTGACGTAGGCATGATCCAATCCGTAGGAAGTAACCAATGGCCGAGATTTTCTGAAATCCATCTCTAGTGAAGTTGGGAGCAACTCTAGAGGATCTTGACCCACCTAGTAGGAGGGAGAGACTTGGGTGAATTAGAGTGCACCCGTACTCTAGGCTTTAGTTCATCATTAGGCTTATAGTTCATTCTACAACTTATGAAGAATTTGAAGAAAAAAAGGATAACATTCAAAAAGGATAACATTCACACAACAATGTATCCATGACTATTACAAAAATAGTTATACAAGATCCTTATTTGCAAATAGTTTACTAAAAAACCGTCTATGATAGAAATATTCGTAGACAGTTTTTACGAAAACCAATATTACAAATAGTTTTTTCTTAAACTATCCGTAATAACTTATTTATCAGTGCAATGTCATCGCAGACAGTTTTTTTATAGAAAAAACATATGTCATCCAAACAGCCAATTTGGCCCACTTACCTCCAAACCACTTCAACTGGCCTATTTAGCCCAACTACCACCGCTTCCCTTCAAAACCCTAGCTCTCCTCACCCTTTATCGTCGCCATCCCAGTCCAAATAGATCGCCCACCCCCATCTCCTTCATCCACCAGCGCCTTTCTCCTTTTCCTCCTCCCCCTCCTCCCCCTCCATCGCTAGCTTCTACATCCGCTGTCGTGGAGGACAACGGCGGGCGCGGCAGTCGCCACCTCCATCCTCATGGCCAGATTTGGGATCCACGGCCTCATCACCTTACTCGGCTCGATCTCATCTATCCTGAAATTGTCCTTTGCTTTGCTTCACCTTTTGGTGACAGCAGCCATGGCGTCTCAGTGTCGTTCTTATCGAGGCTCCGCCTGGTTGCTACTTGCCGGTCATGGATTTGGTCACCCACCATGGTGACCGTGCCAGGTAAGCCCCCAATCTCCTCCACCTCAAGCTTCAACTGCTAGCCTCGGAGGCAATTCGATCCCACCGGAGAAGAAGAGGGAGATACAGGATGGCTCGATGCAGATCAACTTTGCACGACCTGCAGCTGGTGCTCACCCCCGACTTCTAGCCCGCCTGCCACCACCTCACCATCGGCAACGGAGACCACGACATTAAGGTCCGCCACCATGGCAGCTTCCCCCTGCCCATACGAGATCCAACCACATATATCTACTCGGTCTCCTCATTTCCTCCCACTTTTTGGCTGATTTCAAAGATGTGGACGATCCACCAATTTCATGGCATTCTGTTTGCAGATCTGGGTGTTAGAATAATGATTCAGACAAGATGCTTCCCACTACTTCCTGCTGCCAACATTCTTTGCTTCTCCTGGTAGGTGGCAACACAGTTCCAACTTGATTCTTCCATATGAGCCTTGCCAAATTCTCTTTTTCTTTTCATCCCCCTTTGAGCAGTTACACATTTTATTATTGCTTGGATGGGTTGAGATGTACAGATGATTAATCTTGCATGAATGCATGATCTTGTGGTGCTCATGTCTAGATAATTCTGTCTCTGATTTGTTTATGACTCTATGGTTCATGTCTATGACTTCTCTGTGTAATCTAAACGCAATGAAAGTGATTCAATGCTTTGAAGGATCTATTCTTGCTCGGTGCTTTAACTGTTGTGTTGATTGTTCTGATTTCTATTTTTGAATGGAAAATTTACAACATAGAAGGTTCTAATGCCCAACTATCTATGATGCTCGCCTATCACGGACGGTTTTTGACGGACAATTCAAAAATCGTCCGTAATAAGGCCTTCACATCACAGACCCATGAGGTCAGATGGTTCGCAAAACCGTTTGTGGTGAGGTTTTGGAACCGTTTGCAATAACCCTTTTTGCAGTAGTGTATCATCCGAAGAAATTTGGAATTAAACTCGATGCCTACATCAAGGGAGTGAGTGGTACCAAATCTGAAATAAGTGGTGTTCTCATGTTATTTAGAACTATTCGTCATTGAAATTATGTTTTTTCTTTCTTAATATGTGAGTTAAATTTTAACTTAAAATTTTATGACGCAATAGATGCTTGTTGTTTGAATGTTGTTCAATTATTTTGGATTTTTATAACTTTTTAAATGATAAATTAAGGATCTAATGCACGAGCGTTTCTCAGCCCTTAAGTGTATACAAATCACTATCATAACAGGGGCTGTAATAGTCGGTCACTAACCGTCTAGTCTAAAGCAAAGGTCCTGCAGTTACGTCCGTACCGGAACAAGAAGCTTATCTCTTGCCGGCACTCACAAACTACAACAGGTCCTCTTAGCCCAGCTTGCTTACGGCAGTCGCAATTTATTGTATCTATAAGATGTATCTAAATATATAAAAATTATTATAGTCTCAGCTTCTGTGCACAAATATATTTACGTAGACTAAAACATATATCGTCTAAGTAGATAGCAAAACATAGTGTATATTAATTGTTTGTTCATACAAGGTACTTGGATATGTATTCAATTTCCTTCCCAATTCGTCAAGATCTAGAATAAAACAGCTTAGGCCCTGTTTGGGTGTGTTATAATTTTACACTTGTCAACAGTTTACACTTATAATTTACTTATCACAATAAATATTTTTCTATATAAGAGTAATTAATTACCTTTGTAAATGGTGTTTGAATAAAGGCTTGTAAAATGAAGCTATGGTCATATGATACTAGTACTAGTGTCAGCGGTAATGACTAGAACACCAGTACAAAGAATGCTACTGTCAATACGGGAAGAGAACGTGAAGCTTTCAGAATTTTGAGTGTGATTTTTCTTTGTATCACGCTCAGAATTTTTCTGAAAATTCTGACATAGCAATCGTATTGATCGTACCAATTAAGCAAAGACAATATCGGATTGAACAAATTGAACAAAATATGAGAAACAAAGACTCCTAGCAAAAATAAAATTTACATCAAAATGCTCACCCCGTATATCACAAAAAAAAACACACAGATACCATGTTTTTAAACACACAGATATATACCATGTTCACAAAACAAAACAAATCTGCTCATGTCTTCAAAATTCTCTGTCCTAAAAATAAGTGGAAATTTAACGGCTGAAACGCTCTGAAATCGACTACAGTATGAGGCTGGTTGTGCTTGATTGTTTCTCCAGCCTGTGCCAAGTAGAAAACAATGCTGTCAGAATTACACACAATCATGGGCGCAAGATATGGAGGGGGCAGGCAAAAGGGGAGTAAGAACCTGGCAATCTCTTCTACAAATTTCATTATTTGCTCTGAACTTGTTTCAATCACCTGGCAACAGGAAGGGTCAATAATAAATTAGTGACGCATATGAATAAAAAATCAAACAAAGAGAAACAAGGTACCTTGTTGAAGTTGAAAACAATGTCAAGTACGTTCGCACACATTCTTGAAGCACCTATCCAATGTCTCAACAAAACTGTGACAGAATAAAGTTTCTACAGATTAATCTCCTCTCCTAGCTGATAAAGGGACCATTTAACTAACATAGACAGAGGAGAAAGGAGATGAATAGTTCACCGGTCACCCAATATTGGATGGACAAAGGAATGCATGTTAACAATATGCTAGTGCAGTTACATGCATAGGTGTTTAGCAACAAACCAAATTCGCATGATTGGATAGGTACAATTTTGCTATCTGCTTCACCATTGTTAATAGTGTGTTGTCTCAAATCACAGTTAGCATGTTAAGGTTATCCTTTGCAAATCTGGAATGGCAAACTAATCAATTTTTCTTAGTCAACCTTAAGCTTGTCAGTGTAACAAAACTCAAACAAGTTTGTGATTCGCTGATTATAGTAGCATCGATCCTATTTGGCAAAAAAAACAGTGACCAAATTCGAGACTGCAAAAAAACTTGTGGCATCGAGGTAAAAGTGATGCACCTTAATAAAGTCGTACCTTCACCACCATGATTATAGGCCTAAGTCAAACGAGGAACAATCATCTATCAGTTTCTGAATCTTGGGATCTCTCTATGTTGGGTTACTTGGAGTAAAAGAGAGACCACTGCTAGCTGTCAAATATGGATCAACATAAGCATCATCAGTGTACAACTGTCACTACATAAGCAAAAAATTGTCAAGTCACTTACATGGAGACAATTGAGTTCCAAGCTTTGCCACTTCCTTCTTCAACCACAACCCTTGAAGCCTTGAATCATAGCACAGAAAAAGCTCCAGGTTCATTGAATCCTTAAAGACATCGGAAGCAAGCACATTGACCTCATCAGGTAGATCAACCATACCATTCAACACCTTCAAGCATTTGCAAATTGAGTATTTTTATCCTTGTTGCAATACTTGGTCTTTCATCCTTGATTGTTCTTTCTTGAGTTCAACGTAAACTAGCATGCTATTTTCAATGCGTGGTGCCGATGTGGATCCTTTTTGCTTCTTGGGTCTTGGTCTTTGTCCTCCACTAATCCTGCTCCTTGAATTAGCATGATCTTCAGCATAGTCTTCAGCCGCAATTCTTCACCATTGCGATCTACTAACAATTGAGGATCAAAACTCCTCCTAATGGCATGCCTTCTTTCAACTTCATACATGGAGTTTTGTCCTTCATCTTCAATGACATAATTGTCTATTTCTTGGCTTTCCATGACCGTCATTTTTGGAGGCGGAGCTATAGTACTTTCTCTTTCATCTCTGAGATGTTTCCTACTGGCACTTGACTGTATCTTGTTTTTCCTTCCAGCATCAGAACTTGTATTCAAGGTGCTCTCTCTTTCTTCTCTCGATTGAGTGGGCAGACTAGAAATGAAGCAATGTTTTCCTTAGGCCAATTGACCTATTAAGACATCAAGTGAGTCTATAAGAAAATAGTAGCTATCTTAGATCATTTAAAGGAAAAGCACTAACTTACCTTCATACAAGAGATCCAGTGCCTCAAACAATGGAAAGCTCTTATTTTCGTACCTCCTTAGCTTCGAGTCCTCCTACTAAGTAATAGAAGGATTAAGATAGTTTAAAGCTGTGGTTAGAATGGTTAGAAGCTTACTTCAATGATCTCATCCTATTTCTCAGCTCTGGTGTTTATAATGCATGCAGTTGGGTTCCAAGAAATGCCACTACACCTGACGATTGATTTAATTGCCTTGTAATCCTTTTCAATTGGGCTTCCTTATCTTGAATTTGTGACTTGGTAAAACTTGCTTCTGGAAATAGCTTGTTGATATCCTTCACGATTCGGTTCCAACCTTCTGAACATCATCCGTTCTGACCACGGTAGTGAGAAAGATTGTATTCAGTGAGTACTTCGACCAGTCCCTTTTGATACTTTGATGGCCACCTTGCCCTTTGTGCCATTCAAACCTAGAATCATAAAAAAAATAAGAAAAAGCATGTGACAATCTAAAAAAAATCAAAGATAGAATCATAGAAACATAGGGTTCTTGGATTAGCAGAAATAAGAGAAAAAACAAAATAACACAAAACTAACAACACAAGTCATAGAACAATACATCATCGAGCAGATCTCCGTTGCACTCTTCGGTTCCTACTTTTTTCATAAACTATCCACGTCTTCTTTGCTATGTCATCTCTCAACGCATTGCCCATGTTTCTTTGGTTAATTGATGGCGTAGAACCCTCTCGTGGTGTATCATCACCACTAGGAAGAGTGAAAATTTTATGAGGGTCAATCAGGGTTTTTATTGTACTAAGCCATTCATTGTCACCTCTATGGCTCCGGATTACATTATGTAGTACAATTGCGGCTATAGGAATTTTTACTGGAATCTCTATTGGGTAATGTGTACCCACCTTCAATATAGGAAACCGCATCTTTAGAATTCCAATAACCCTCTCAATATGGTTCCGTAGACAAGCATGGCGAAGATTAAAGAGTTCTTTGTAGTCTTTCGATCGACTGTTGCTCCGACCTTGCTCTTTGAAATGGTACCGAACTCCTCGGTAGGGTGCAAGAAAGCTTGGTGTATTGGCATAGCCTCGACCAACCAAATAGTACTTCCCATCAGGTACTCGGAAGCCTAATTGGATAGCAGACTTTAAGACCCCGGCATTTGATGCTGATCCCTCCTAACTAGTGGAGACATAGACAAAATTTAAATCGAAGTCGCAAGCAACCATAATATTTTGTGATAGGGTCCCCTTCCTATTCCTGTAAGGTGCAACCTCACTGCTTGATATTGTCACAGGGACATGAGTCCCATCGATTGCCTCTAGGTAGTTCTGCAATAAGGAAATTAGAGTTACTAATTGAGATAAACTAAGAGAGGATAGAGATTACTAGACTTCACAGCCATAGATGACATATATCTGAAAGTAAGGCCAAAACTGTGGACTCGAAGATATTTTCCGATGGGTATCCATAGATGGAGGTGTGATAAGCTCAGATGTTAACGATGTAATTGCACAAAGCATGCACCGATATGCCTGTGGATGGTTTCTGTGCTATGCTGGAATCTATCGGTCAAAGCTTGGAAACTCGCATTCCGGAAAAGCATGTACATGAACATTCCTAATTGCTCCTCAACGGTAACACCTTTTGTGTTTTGCAAACGACCTTTTGTTCTAAGATGGTTGCAAAGTGCCTAAAAAATGTGGGACTCCATTCTAAGAATGTTGCGACATCCGTCCGGGTACCCTTCCAATAGCTCAACGATGTACTTTGCACAGGTAAGGATCGATGTATTGCATGGAGTTTTAATTCTCCTAGAAGCTTGATATAACACCGGGAAAACTAAAAGCATCATTTCTTCTTCCTCTTCCTCCTCGGAATTGGTAAGAACAAGATTATCCATATTCAAATAATCCAAAAGTTGTCCTAACAAATCAAGACAGCTTAATGAGAGAATTTGTCCTAACCAACACCCAAAAAAACACCAACAATATGTACTCAAGCATCAGACAGGTAGAATCATCCATCATAGACTGGGCAGCAATAGAAATGCTAGGTACAATAACAAATGTATGCTTATGCAAACACAGCTTCAGCAAAATAACACATCTCATTATATCAACCAATAAATGCAAGAAAAAATAAAAATAATATTTACACACCAATATATTGATAGGAAGAAAACAGTCTAATACATGAATCATCTTGATATATATATTGATACACACCACATGTGTATGGCCAGATAAAAAATTTCTAGAATTAATTAGTAGTTAGTAAACATACTCAACAGAAGTCTTTACCAACTTAATGATGCGGCACACTGCTTAGCACACTGCAAAACAGCAAGTCATATTTAACAACAAGTCAGCAAGGTATGGCATTGCTATATACATAGATATTTTACAGCAAGTCATGCATGCTCAATATGTTGACTCATAAACAAAATAAACTTGGCAATAATCTGACACTGCCCTGCAACCCTGTGAACCATCTTTTCCTTATAGTTAGAAGCCTAATCAGAACTAGATGGCTACACTGTTCTACACTTGTTCAATATTCCCACTGTTTAAGCTGCAGACCATTCAAACCATTCAAGTTGTGCTCTGCTACAAACCATTCAAGCTCCTTTTTGTGCAATTGTATGTCTAGTTCTGTGAGTGATGAATCAATATATGCTAATCATGTGAGGACCAAATAAAAAAAGGTACCTCAATAGATGTGAGGATCAAGGTTATGTCTGTCCCACGAGATAAGTAAATTAGCTCACAGTGATGGTTTTAAGAGTTCTACCCGAGTGATGAGAGGATTGAAGGTGAAGATCTACAGTCAACTAACTAACACCAAGCTATAGAGGAGAACACTATCTCTGCCATCTCTTTACCTGCAAGAAGTAGATGAACTATCACATACTTCAAAGTTCATTTCTCACACACTGCATTGGTTGCTGAAGGATCACAAGGCAAACGAGCTCGAGGCCGTCTGCGAGAGGTGATCCAAGAGTGCATTGACCTTGACCCGACGTGGAGACCGGCGATGAGAAACGTCACGAGCAAGCTCAGGTATCAAAAATGACCAAGGATGGGGTATCCAGCAATTGGTAACAACATATACAGATCTGCTCATGAACAACCAGCCATTATACCACACCAAATCAAGAACCCTAGCAAAGAGGGGAAGAACCCTAGCAAAGAGGGCATAAATTCGGTGTTTAGGAGGGCTTACGAGCAGTAGGAGGGCCTGGGTCGACGTCAGCGCGGCAGAAACGGCCATCAGAGTCGTGGTTTGGAGGAACTCATCTGGGCAGCGGCTCCCGTGGATAGCGGCGGCGGCAGCGATGGAGATGTAGAAGGGAAGGGTGTGGCGGCAGGGAAGCCGAGAGGAAGGAGAGCAAGCGGCGCTCGGCAGTGGCCTTCCTCGCGCGTGGCGGCCGGCGTCGCCTTCCTTCGAGCCACGGTCGTCTTCCTTCTCGAGCGAGCGGTGCAAGGCGGCCGGGGAAAACCCGATGTTCCTTGGATTAGAAAATGGAGGTGCGCAGCGAATAATTTTTTTTGGTCGTAAATGAGAAAACAACGGATCGGGCCAGCCCAATACTGGTAATCCAAATAGTGTTTTTCGATCCGGTCTTTTTTTTTCGTGAGCTGTAAATTATAGAGGTATTTAGGCCAAAACCAGCTATCCAAACAGGGCCTTAGGAATACACATGTTGAGTGCCAACTGTTATATACTGTGTGGTGCTGCTCAGAGCAACTGCATGATCTTACCATTTTCCGTACGGAATATGTCATGCCTTCTTAATTTAGAATCGAGCATTACATCATTGTTTGCCACGTCATATTCTTTATTTTGGAGATTTATGCTTTTACTATACTGAAACTTCAAGTTCTGTTCTATCATTTTGTAGCCTACCCATTTCAGGGCATTGAAAGAAGCCAGATCAATTTATTTTTTCACCACAAGTATTGGAAGGACGTTTAGAGAGACACGTGAGACATGTCTAAAAATGTGCCAGATGCGGTTCAGGCTACTGGTTAAAACCGTGGTGTGTTTTCGTAGTACTTTTGTTGCTGGAATTTTGTTCCTGTGCCTTCTGAGGTATTTAAATGTTGGCACGATAGTAGCTAGCTAATGGTTTGAGCCTATATTTAGTCTTGTGCAAACTTTGAAAAAGACAATCTTTGCTTATTCAGCTTTTTGCATGATAATTATGTGTTCTGATCTCTGATTAATTGCATCTCAATGTTGTCCCCTCAACTTCATAATAACCCACATGGATATACCTGCTAATACCTCTACTTTCACTACTTGAATTATATTCGCTGCTCAAACCATAAAGAACTAAAGGAAGTCTGTCAAGATCAAGAACGTGCGAGGATTCAAATTGAAACTCTCAAGAGGAAGACGGAATGAAGTTCATGTGACTATAACTAGTCCCACATGAATTGGTATTGTATAAGAAGTCTTTCCATGTCACTTTTGGTCCAAGAAGAGGTAGAGATCAAGTCCCACAAGATCTGGATTCTAATTCGGATTACTGAGATGGTCCTGACTTCAAACGTCTATATCTCAACCATACAGACTCCAATTTGGGTAATCTTAGACTCTTTAAAAAGCTTATCTCGTGGTTTTTCCAACTTGTTCGACCTCATCCTCAAATTCCTTATGAGCACACCGCAATTGCCAAAATAGTCCAAAACTGTTTTTGAAATAGATTACCTCTTCTATTTATATACCTCTAGGATTCTCACTTTAGTTTTTGGGTTTCATTGAGTTGTTTAGCTATTACTATATTATTGCATCTATAAGTCGTATAGGACTACCACCTTGTTTAAATCGCCAATGAAATCCAATACACTTTTCTAGCTCTTGTGCCAATTTAATACTTACAATTTCATATTGCAATTTATCATAGTTCATGCTGGTTCTTCGATTGCTTATAGGAATTCGAACTTCATTGTTCAGGTTGATCGTGCCTACGGCAAGATCAATAATCATCAGAGATTGGTTTAGTGATTACTAAGGCGTATCTTTGTGTATGGTATGGTTGGATCATCAAGATCAATATCCACCAATTGATAGTTATTTTCTTCTCATCGAAAGATTAGGCCACCATCTCATCATGCCATATGACCGCGCTAGTACGTTAACCTACCTAGGTAGTAATTGAATTATGATAGCTTAAACCTTGGGTCACTCGCAGACATAAATAACTCCAGCAAGCCGTTGCAACTGGGCAGTGAAAGAATAGGTGATCTCGTGTCTCCAGAGTTTGCATGCCACACAAGACACAGTTGTAGGATGGTAGGAAGAAGTTTTGCCTACAAAGCATGTCTCTAGTATTTAATCTATCCATTAGGAGACAGAAGAACATTTTATGATTTTTCTAGACGCAACATTTCCGTAACCAATTAAACACTGGTGGCAGGGCCTGATGTTCTGTCATACGCATATAAGCCTGGGATGGAGAATTTGGGGCCAGTCCATGGATACTTCCATGAATCAGATCTGCCAGCAGTTTCAATTTGCAACATAGAACTCTGCAGATCTTGGAATTCCTCAATGGCCTCTTAAGGATAGAGGTAGATGGAATAGGTCAGAGAAAGGCAGTTGCTGAAGCACTTGTTGAACTGTTAGATTATCATGCTTGACAAATGGGAACGAATGTGGACGAGGGTGGTTGCCATAATCGTCTGCTTACATGGCTTTCATTTCAAACTCTTTTCTTGCAATGCCTTCATACGGTATGCTCAATCGACGATGGACAATGTCGCGGGGATTTCACGGCAATATACATTTCTAGTATGATTTTTGGGGAGCGCGTGAGAAAGATTCAAGCGGGTTCACACAAGAGGTTTTTACCCAGGTTCAGGCCCTCCAATGGTGGAGGTAACACCCTACTCCTGCTGATTGTATTATAAGCCTTGTGCGAGAAGAAATACAGAAGGTTGAAGATAATGCCTAGTCTCTAATCTCTGGAAAAAAGAATCCGTCCCCTCTGCATGGGGCTCTCGCCTTATATAGGTTGTACATGTGCCGACTCGGCCAGTCGACCGAGCTATAGTAACTGCACAACTTAATTGATACATTTATTCTACATAACCGACCGAGTAACGCCAGTCTTCATGCTAGCGAAACGTACGCCTTGATGAGGTTGTAACACCTTCCTTGATGGCACTCGGACGTTGCGTTCGTGTGGGCCTTACTTGGGCCTTCAACCGAGTGGGCCTCCATGGAACTCCTCGAGCCTGTTGGGCCGACTCGCTGTGCTGGGCCTACCCGGATGGGTTCCCCCCGTCAGTAGCCCCCGAGTGCTTCGAGGTCTCGACATGGATGCCGACTGGTGAGCAAGCTGCATATGCCCAAATCGCTGATGGAGAGACCTTGATGAACTCCCGAAATACCTGAAAAAAGTTTTAAGTTTGTGCTAAGTGCTAGGAACTCGGTGATACCCGCGCTTTCCGGCTGGGGAAGTCGGCTTGCGGCCTTCCGAGAGGCGTATCATGAATTTCGAGTGAATCCGAAATAGCGCCTGGCATGTCCGAGTGGACCGTTGCCACCTTGTGCCTGCAGGGGGGACGCCTTCGATCTTCAGCTTCGAAACCGAGTCCTCGAACTCTGGCATTGAGTCCTGAATCAGTGAACCGTTCTGCGCCGCTGTGGCGTCCGGCTCTGAATCAGGGACTTTCTTGCGCCGCTTTGGATGCCGGGTTCATTCTTAGCTTAGGTGTTGCCGAGTGACCTACGAATCCTTGTTGGGTCGGCCATCGGCACCCTTTCGCAGAGCTAATCTGCTTCCGAGTGTGGCGGCCGGTGCGCCTCGGAATTGTTTGGTGGAGCCGGTACAACTTGTGACGTGTCCCAGTGAGCCAAGCCGACTTCAAACTGACTCGGCGTCCGAGCGTGATTCGACTTGTTCGAGCGGAACCCGATGAGGCCGGCTTGCGTCACTCGGTATCATCTTGGCTGTACACAACGTCGCTTCAGCATTTAATGCATGCAGTCGGTTGGACAGAGCGCCTGCAGCGCCGCAGCGCAATGATTTCGCCTCGAGTCCCGCGTGAAGCGCGCCCGAGACATCCGCTGCCGCCGCTGTGATTTCGCGTGACGTCCGATGCGACGGATTGTCATGATTACGCCCCGAATCACGCGGGCGGCGCGCACGGAGTGGTTGCTGACATAACGTTCGCCGGTCAAGACGCCTGGGACGCCGAGCCGTGGCGAAAAAGGCGCCCGAATCTCGCGGGTTCGCGCGCGCGGGACGACGGTTGCCGCGGTGGTTTGCCGCCACGTCGGACGCATGATTGCCGATGGTTTGCCTCCCTCGGCTATAAAAGCGGGCGCGGGACGACGGCACTTCTCATCTGCCTTCGACTTCCTTGCGCCCAAGCCTTTTGCCTCCAGAGCTCCGCCACAACGCATTGCTTCCTTTCTTCCCGAGAGAAAACGCGTGCTTCACCACCGTCCTTCAGCTCTTCGACCATGTCACGCGCCGGCAAAGGCAAGAAGATCAATGCTTCCTCCTCCGCTGCCGCCGCTCATTCTGAGGAGTGGAAAAAGGGCGATTGAATCCCGTCGGTTGTCACCGACCGGATCCTCACGGGCTTCGCCGACGAGGGACTGCTGCCGCCCCGCTCCATCGGCAACTGGAGGGCCTCGTTCCAAGAGGAGAAGCCTGCCCCGCACGCGCATGAACGAGTGATGATCGTCCCGTTCATCGAGCGGGGCCTCTCGCTGCCACCACACGACTTCGTGCGCGGCCTCCTCTTCTTCTACGGCCTCCAGCTTCATCATCTGAGCCCCAATGGCATTCTGCACATTGCGTGTCTCATCACGCTGTGCGAATGTTATTTGGGGACTCGGCCTCACTGGGGGTTCTGGAAGAAGATCTTCCTGGTGAAGGCACAGCCCATCAAAGCCGGCGGCCGATTATCCGTCTGCGGGGGAGCCGGCATCCAAGTCAAGGCCGGCGCTCACTACTTCAAGCTGTAACTTCCGGACACCGTGTGGAAGTGGCAGGATGGGTGGTTCTACTGGCCGGATGAGCGCACGCCGACTGGCCACGAAGGGCTCCTCCCGTACACCGAAGGTCCCCCCGAGTGGCGGAAGCGTTGGAGCGCCAAGCCCTCCAGCAAGGAGATGCCCGAGATCGACCGACTCCTGAGGAGGATTCAGAGACTCCAGGAGAAAGGGCTCACGGGTACCGACCTCATCGCCACCTGGTTGAGTCAGCGCATCCAACCGCTTCAAGCCTGGGCGCACCCGATGTGGGAGTACTCGGGCGCACACGACTCGACCAGGGTGTCGGTCAATGGGCTTCTGGACGATATTTTCATGGAACTCCTGAAGAGCTTGACCAAAGAGCGAACCGGGCTCACCAGGGCGCCACACGTGACTCCCTTTTCTACCGCCAACCCACCGCCGTCTGTAAGTGTTTTACATCCCGAGTCGGGTTCTTGTATGTTGTTGTCTTTTCGTTCCTCCTAACTCCGGGTCTTTTAATGCTGCAGACTTTCCTTAGTTTGAACTCCATGCCGCCACTCCCCGAGCAAAGTTCGGCTCCGGAGGCGTTGGACAACGCAGAGGTCGATGAGGAAGCCCCCGAGGGAGGCGTCCAGGTCGACTCAGACACCGAGTCGGAAGGGGTCCCCCTGACCACCAAACGGAGGCGTGAAGACGACGCCTCTGGGTCTAAGACCCCGCAAATGGAGGCGGAGTCGGCCGCCAAGCGGGCACGAGCCGTACCCGCCCGGTCTCGCGGCTCAAGCTCCGGCTCCTGCTGCCAAGCCGACTGCGCCTCGGCAGGCGCCCGCCAGTTCCTCTGGGGGTCTGCCCGCGCCGGGGAAACCGAGGAAGACAATCCCCACAACCACCAGGTACGAGTTTTTTTTGCCTTGCCTCGTACTCCGATCGAAGATGAAGATGCTGAAGTCGATTTGGTTTTTAACGTTGCAGAATCCAGAAGAAGTTCTCCGATAAAGGAGACTCCACAACCAGCACACCCACGGCCCCGGCTCCGGTCCCGCTGCCAGAGTCGGCTTCTCCGACTCCGACTACGGCCATGCCCAGCGCGCAGACGCCAACCGTCCCTGCTGTGGCCACAGAGTCGGCCACGGGGGCAGAGTCAATCGAGGTTCCGGCTGCAGCCACGCCCATCACGCCGCAGCCTGCAGCACCCGCGCCACAGCCCGCCGCGACCGTGGAGAAGACGCCGGAGTCCGGCGTGGGTGCCAGGGTCAACCGAGACTCCGACTGACGACCCGCAGCCTCTGCCAACTCCCTCCAGCGAGGCGACGACGGAGCCGGCTGCTGCGATCGGTGCCGACCCCTCAGAACCGGCAGGAGGAGCCGGAGGTTAGCTCGTCACCGAGTCTTCTCCAGTGGCCGAGCGAAACTTGGCCTTGGCTCCGGTGCCCGCAACCGGAGAGTCGGCACCGGGTTTGTCCGGAAGCCTCGTCCCCGCGTTGCTGTTGCCGAGTTGCAACACGGAGGACTTGACGGCAGCGGAAGCAGCCACCGACCGCGTCGCTGCCCTTAGCTCTAAGCTTAGGGAATTTGCTGACGTGGCCAAATCTTTGGCGGACTCGGCCGAGGTTCTTGAGTCTTCCGTCGGGGTAAGTTTCGCATCTGATTTTTGTTTAGTTAACACTGGGAGCACGATCAGTGCACGCAGTGGATGTAGCCCCCGAGTCTCTAGCCGACTGGTTGAGTCGGCTGGAGACTTATTAATTCGGGTGATGCTAATAAAACTTCTCCATGTCCAGACTGCAATCCGACTCGGCGGGAACGGCCCAGCCCTCATGGAGAAGAACGCCTCCCTTGAGAAGGCGTTGGCCGAAGAAAAGGCCAAGAATCGGCGGCTCGAAGAGAAGCTCGCCGCTATCGGGAGTAAGTATCCGAATCCTCGACCCCTTTGCCTTAAAGTTTTGTTGGTATTGACTTTCTTGAGTCGGCAGACGTTGAAGCCGAAAACGCCCGACTTCGGAAAGAGATGAAGGCGATGGTCCCGATGGCCAAAGCTGCAGAAATGCTCGATGCCAAAGTGGCCGAGCTTCACAATGAGCTACGAGAAGCTCACGCACAAATGAAGACTGCCGCCATGCTGCAGTCGGAGCATGAGAAGCTGGCGTCGCAGTACGAGCAGTCGCAGGCCGCAAACCGCAAACTGCAGGCGGCCATCGACGACTTCGCCAGGAAGTTGACCGAGTCGGAGCAGCGACATGCCGCGGCCATCGTCGACTGGGAGAAGCGCGAGGGAGAACTCATAGGCCATCTCAAGAAGGCTAATGAAACTCTACTCGGTAAGCCCCCGAGTCCTGTATTTCCCTCTTTTTGCACGCTTCCTTGTTCATTTCCTTACAATAATTCGTACCCAGACGCTTGCCCAGAACTGGAGGAGCAGGCAAGGCGGGCGACGCTCCGACTTCGCGCACTTTCCGACCCGGCGAGGTCAGCTCTTGACGCCTTCTGGACACCCGAGCAGATGTCCAGCTGCGTCGTGACTGTGGAGGACCGACTCCTCCAAGTCAAGAGCTTGGTGCAAAACATGAAGTCGGCCGCCCAAAGCCTCTGCGCCAAGCTATGGTCCGGAGAAGAGCCGGGCTCCAGCATCTTCGCCCTCGCCGACAAGCTGTCGCAAGGCTCGGCGAAGGTGGAGAAGTGGAAGGAGTCGGCAGCCCACTCGAGAGCCGGCATGGCGCTGGCGATGGTGTTGGCGCACCATCCCGATGCGGACATCGACAGCATCTCCACTGGAGCACCACTCGACGCAGAGGGGCAGTCGGTCAACCCTTTGGAGCTCCTTCCTCGGGTCCGCGCCGCCGCCAGCCGGATCATCGACTTTACCGACCTGGAGGAGCGCGTAGAAGCAACTTTAGAAGAGTAGAAAAATTATCATGTAATATCTCTCGGTATGTCGAGTAGAAAAATGTAAAAACTGTTTTGTTTTGAATGGAAATGCTTTCAAGTTATTTTGATTTTTTACAAGTTATTTGGTTCGTCCGAATTTGTTTTTTCCGCCGAGTCGAATCGTTTCGCGTGCAGGCCGACCTTTAGCTTTTGCTCTTGCCAACCGGACAGCCAGGTTGCGACTGTAGTTGGGGACGAAGAGTGGGCCTTAGGTACCGTACACGTTTACTTGGACGCTCGTGTAGAAACAAAGTTAGGAGACCCGAAATAACTTGTACCGAGTGATAAATCACCCAGTGGGTTGAGGTAGCTTCCGAGGGTTGCCCGAAGTTAAGCCACTCGGTTTTTTAAACGTAGCCCCCGGGGATGCCCAAGGGAACGTAATTGAGATATGAAAATTAAAGAAACAAAGTGCTTCCCAAGTACCGTTCGAGGGAAACAAATGTTTATTTATATCGAAACAATGAACCGTTGGAAGTACAAAGTTTAAGTAAAAAGGGACGCAGCTGAGTAATATTCCAAGTCCTTTCGGTGACTACGCCGGTTGCCGGGTCCTCCAGTCGGTACGCGCTGTTGTGCAGCACCTGGTTGACGATGAACGGGCCTTCCCAAGGCGGAGATAACTTGTGCATGCCCGCCTTGTCTTGGATTAGCCGGAGGACCAAGTCCCCTTTGTTGAAGACTCGGCTCCGAACTTGCCGACTGTGGTAGCGGCGCAAGTTCTGTTGATAGATGGCCGAGCGCGAAAGGGCGAGTTCCCGTGCTTCCTCCAAGAGATCAAGATCGTCCTGTCGCGCCGACTCGGCATCCTTTTCCACGTATGCTGTGACTCGCGGGGAATCGTGGAGGATGTCAGTTGGTAGGACGGCTTCGGCTCCGTAAACCATGAAGAAAGGCGTGTAGCCAGTCGACTGGTTTGGAGTTGTCCTTAAACTCCAGATGACAGACGGAAGTTCATCGATCCAGCAGCCGGCGGCCCGTTGCAACGGAACTAACAGCCGGGGCTTAATGCCTTGGAGAATAAGAGCATTGGAACGCTCGACTTGGCCGTTGGACTGTGGATGAGCCACGGAGGCAAAGTCAATTCGGATTCCATGATCTCGGTAAAATTGGCGGAAGACTTCGGCAATGAAGTTCTTGCCATTGTCGGTGATGATGCTGTGAGGGATACCGAATCGGAAGATGACTCCCTTCATGAAGTTGACGGCAGTCGAACCATCAAGTTTCATGATTGGCTTGGCTTCGATCCACTTTGTGAATTTGTCCACCGCCA
Source organism: Stipa capillata (assembly GCA_019208055.1). Lineage (NCBI taxonomy): Eukaryota > Viridiplantae > Streptophyta > Magnoliopsida > Poales > Poaceae > Stipa > Stipa capillata. The sequence continues at coordinate 443,489 of JAGXJF010003324.1, forward strand.
CAAGGAGATGCGTGAAACCTCCTCGTGCTGTTTTGAGCGGACCCACCATGTCGAGTCCCCACACGGCAAAGGGCCATGTGATTGGGACGGTCTTGAGCGCGGTAGCCGGCATGTGTGATTGACGGGCGTACCTCTGACACCCTTCACAGGTTCGAACGAGTTCTTCTGCATCGGCATGGGCAGTGAGCCAGAAGAAACCGTGACGAAAGGCTTTGGCGACTAAGGCCCGCGACGAAGCGTGGTGGCCGCAAAGTCCCGAGTGGATTTCTTCGAGCAACATTCGGCCTTTTTCCGGTGAGATGCAATGCTGGAAGATTCCTGTGGTGCTGCGCTTGTAGAGCTCACCGTTAATAATGGTGTAAGCTCGAGCACGGCACACAACGCGGCGCGCTTCAGTCAGATCCTCAGGTAGCTCCTTGCGCAAAAGGTAAGCAAGGAACGGCTGAGTCCAGAGGGGAACAACCGCCAAGACAGCTTCCGGGTCTGGGTGTGGTGACCCGACTTCAGATGATTCGGTTGCCGACTCCAGTTTGACGGATGGCTGGTAAAGTTGTTGAAGGAACACTCCAGGTGGCACTTTCTCTCGAGCAGAGCTAATCCTGGCAAGGGAGTCGGCTACCTCATTATCAGCCCGACGAACGTGATGAAGTTCGAGGCTATCGAAGTGTCCTTCCAACCGACGCACAGCAGCACAATATGCCGCCATGGTGGGGTCCTTGGCGTCCCACGTCTTCATTACTTGCTGCACCACCAGATCCGAGTCGCCGCGGCAAAGGAGCCGGTGAATACCGAGTGAGACTGCAATGCGTAAGCCATGCAGTAGCGCCTCGTATTTCGCCACATTGTTGGAGGCGGCGAAGTGGATTTACAGCACGTAATTCAGCTTGTCGCCTTTGGGGGAGATGAGTACGACTCCAGCCCCCGTGCCTGCGAGCATCTTCAAACCGTCGAAGTACATGACCCAGTGCTCCAAGTGCACTTGAGTCGGAGGGGACTGGCTTTCGGTCCACTCGATGATGAAGTCCGCTAGAGCCTGAGACTTGATAGCCTTGCGGGGCTCGTAGTTGATGTCATGAGGCATGAGCTCTATCGCCCACTTAGCAACTCGGCCCGTGGCGTCCCGATTGTTGATGATGTCGGACAAAGGGGCGTGGCTAACCACGGTAACCGAGTGGGCTTGGAAGTAATGTACCAGCTTCCGAGTCGCCAGGAACACGCCATAGACGAGTTTCTGGTAGTGCGGATAGCGCTGCTTCGACTCGGAGAGGACCTCACTGACGTAAATAGACAGGTCGCTGCACCTTCTGTACTCGGCCTTCTTCAGCACGCTCCACCACTAGAACAACGCTGACCACGTGATTAGTGGTCACGATGTACAGCAACATGGGCTCTCCTTCCATTGGTGCAGCAAGAATTGGAGGTGTTGACAGAAGGCGCTTGAGATCTTCGAAGGCTTTTTGAGCCTCGTCCGTCCACTCGAAGGAGTCGGATTTCTTGAGGAGTCGGTAAAAAGGCAAAGCCTTCTCACCGAGTCAGGGCAATAAACCGACTTAAAGCGGCTACGCACCCGGTTAGGCGCTGAACAGCCTTCAAATCATTCGGCTTGCCCATCTTGATGATGGCTTCAAGCTTGTCCGGGTTCGCTTCGATTCCTCGCTCGGAAACGATGAAGCCGAGTAGCTTGCCGGCAGGAACTCCGAAGACGCACTTCTCCGGGTTGAGCTTCATGTCGAACCTCCTGAGATTGGCGAAAAGTTTCGGCCAAATCAGTCAAGAGGTCCGATGTCTTCTTTGTCTTCACCACAATGTCGTCAACGTAAGCCTGGACATTTCTGCCTATCTGGTCGTGCAAACATTTTTGCATACAACGCTGATATGTTGCGCCAGCATTTTGCAAACCAAAAGGCATGGTGATATAACAAAAAGCCACAAACGGGGTAATGAAAGAAGTCTTTATTTGATCTGATTCTTTCATTTTGATCTGGTGGTAGCCTGAATAAGCATCCAGAAAACATAAATGTTCGCAACCGGCCGTGGAACCGACAACTTGATCAACACGGGGTAAAGTGAACGGGTCCTTGGGGCATGCTTTGTTTAGGGACGTATAGTCCACACACATGCGCCAAGTTTTGTTCTTCTTAAGAACCAGAACCGGGTTTGCCAACCAGTCCGGGTGAAGAACTTCCTTGATGAACCTGGCTGCGAGGAGTCGGGCGATTTCCTCTCCGATAGCTTTGCGCCGGTCTTCAGCAAAGCGGCGGAGAGACTGCTTGACTGGCTTTGCATCCTTGGCGACGTTGAGGGAGTGCTCGGCGAACTTCCTTGGGACACCCGGCATGTCGGCTGGCTTCCATGCGAAGATGTTCCAATTCTCACGAAGGAAGTCGACAAGCGCGCCTTCCTATTTGGCCTCAAGGTCAGTCCCGATCTGGACCGTCTTAGACGAGTCCTCTGGGTGGACCTGGACACGTTTAGTGTCCTTGGCCGACTGGAAGGTAGACTCGGTTGCCGCCTTCTTGTAGGGTGGAGCTTGGTCTGGATCAACAGACCCTTGGATGCTTTCCAGCTCCTGAGCCGCAATCAAAGATTCAGCTATATCCGCACTGGCAAGGTCGCACTCGTTGGAGCGCTCAAAGTCGCCAGCGATGGTGATGACGCCCTTTGGACCCGGCATCTTCAGTTTGAGGTACGTGTAGCACGGCCTAGCCATGAATTTGGCATAGGCCGGACGGCCAAAGATCGCATGGTAGGCGCTCTTGAAGCCGACTACCTCAAAGGTCAAGGTCTCGACCCGGAAGTTGTTCGGTTCACCGAACACAACTCCTAGAGAGATTTGACCCAAAGACTTAGCGCACTTCCCAGGCACTATTCCGTGGAAGGAAGTGCTACTGGGACGAAGCTAGGTCTCCGAGACCTACATCTTCTTCAGAGTATCCATGAAGATTATGTTGATGCTGGAGCCACCATCCATCAGGACCTTGCGGAGTTTGAATCCGCCGACTTGCGGATCCACCACCAAGGGGTGCTTGCCTGGGTGTGGGACTCGGTCCGGGTGGTCGAGTCGGCTGAATCCGACTGGCACCTCGGACCAGTCCAACCATTGAGGGACCGTCGGCACCGTCGCGTTTACTTCGCGACAGCGCAGCTTCCGACCCCTTTTGGAGTCGGATCCTTGGAATATCATGAGTACACCCCTTTGAGGGGGGTACTGCGCAGCGTCGCCACCTGCAGCGGAACTTCCTTCTCTGCCGGCGTCAAGCTCGGGCTGTTTTTCTTCCCGAAGGCGCTGCAGGAAGCTGCACTCCCGGGTTGAATGTCCCGCCTGATAGTTGGCGGTGCTGTGAAAAGAGCAGGGCCTATCGAGGATTTCCTCGAAGGTGAGCTTCGGCGCCTTGCGCTGTTGCCAAGGGCGCTCTTTCTTCTGGCCGCTGTCGCCACGCTGGGGGCCACGCTCAGCGGCCGCAACTAGGTCAGCTCCGCTGACCCCATCTCCGCCACCAGTCTTCCGCTTCGGGGGGCGATTGTCCACACGTTTCCGACCTGAATCAGTGGGGACTTTACGACTTGAGGACTCGGCTTTTGCCTTGCCTTTGTCCTCGTACCGCATGGCTTCCTCACCCGTCGCGTACTTGCTGGCGACTTCCATGAGTCGGCCCATGGTCTGGATGTTAGACCGGGCCAACTTGTGCTTTAGGAGCTCATATTTGACACCTTGGGAAAAGGCCTAGATGGCCTGCGTCTCGGTGATGTCTTCGATGGAGTTGCACAGCCGAGTCCAGCGCTGGATGTAGTCGCGGACCGACTCCCCCTTCTCTTGGACGCAAAGCCACAGGTCTTGCGCGTTCCCGGGGCGCTTGTACGTGCCCTCAAAGTTTTTGACGAAGGCCTCTTGGAGGTCCCTCCAGTCATAGATGCTGTCTTCGGGCAAGCTGTTAAGCCATGCCCGAGCCGAACCTTCAAGCATCAGGGGTAGGCTTCGGAGGGTGACACGCTCGTTGCCTCCTCCAATATTGCACGCGACTAAGTAGTCGGCAAGCCAAGTTTTCGGCTTGATCGTGCCATCATACTTGTCGACGCCGCTGGTGATCTGGAACCGGTTTGGAAACGGCTCGGACCAAATCCGCCTGCTAAAACACAGCGGACCGGTAGAGGCGGAGCCACCCGACTGATTGACTTCGTTGCCACGACGTTCAGCCCGCAACCGGGCCGCCCGTCGTCCCTCGATGTCATCACGAGCGTCACGGGCATCGTTTGCCCGGGCTCGGAGGGAGCCGGCCTGACATCGCTCCGCCTGGAGTCGGTTGATCTCCTGGCGAGCATCAGGACGCCGATTCGTGGATCGACTTGGCTGTGACGAGCCCACAGTGATGGGGCGACTCGGAGCTGCTGAAGGCCGGCTCCGCGTGGCTCCAGAGGCCAGTCGGTTACTAACCGACCCGGCCTCGTTCTGCTGCTCCACCGCCGTCTTCATCAGGGTGACGACTCGGCGGTGGATCTCTGCCGCGGGACCATCCACCGGGGGCGGCAGTGAGTCGGCCAAAGCGGCAGCCGGGAAGAGATTTTGGGCCGGTGTTTGATAGACAGGGACACCGTCCTGCTCTCGCCCGAAGAGAGGGGTCCAAACGACTCGATTCCTCCGGGCGGTTGAAGAAGCACGCCGGTTCGCGCGTCCGCGTGAACCGTGGGGCTCATCTTGTTGCCGTTCTCGCTGCTCGAGAGCTGCTCTCTCCTGATCGAGACGCTCTCGCTCAGTAAGGATGGCTCGCCGAGAGGCCCTCTCGGCTTCTGATTGCCCATCGATGGGCGTGAACAGATGCTCGTTCGCCGCCCTGGCCGCCACGGCCGACGTGCCCCCGTCGTTCGTCGTGCCGGGCCCGACAACATATACCTCAGCCGAGGCGGTTTGGCTGTGCGAACTCTCGTCCCCATCGGATTCGGAATCCAAGACAGGGAGGAGAGATTCGGCGCCCACCATGGCGACGAACTGGGAACGCCTCACGCCTTTGCCTGGTGCGGAAGGAGATCCGAGCTCGTACTCAGGCTCCGATTCCACCGTGGAGCGGGGAAGCGGATCCTGGAGGTTCAGTTGGCCGAAGGTGTCGGCCACACCGAAGAGGAACTCCGTACCTTCGGGGTGCGCGGCGAACGGCGCGTCGCCAGCCATCAGCTTGCTACCGTTTGCTGGAGAGGATCCCGCCTGGATCATAGCTCCAATACGCGCGGCCCCTACCTGGCGCGCCAACTGTCACGGAGATTTCGCGGCAATATACATTTCTAGTATGATTTTTGGGGAGCGCGTGAGGAAGATTCAAGCGGGTTCACACAAGAGGTTTTTACCCAGGTTCAGGCCCTCCAATGACAAAGGTAACACCCTACTCCTGCTGATTGTATTATAAGCCTTGTGCGAGAAGAAATACAGAAGGTTGAAGATAATGCCTAGCCTCTAATCTCTGGAAAAAAGAATCCATCCCCTCTGCATGGGGCTCTCGCCTTATATAGGCTGTACATGTGCCGACTCGGCCAGTCGACTGAGCTATAGTAACTGCACGACTTAATTGATACATTTATTCTACGTAACCGACCGTGTAACGTCAGTCTTCATGCTAGCGAAACGTACGCCTTGATGAGGTTGTAACACCTTCCTTGATGACACTCGGATATTGCGTCCGTGTGGGCCTTACTTGGGCCTTCAACCGAGTGGGCCTCTATGGAACTCCTCGAGCCTGTTGGGCCGACTCGCTGTGCTGGGCCTACCCGGATGGGTTCCCCCCGTCAGACAAGATGCCAATCGCGTCGCTGGTTTTACTAGAGTAGCGCACACAAAGATAAATGAGTGAACTTTCCTTGTTGCACCTCAAAACAGATAAAGTCGGCAAATCAAGGTGGGCTCGATGATGCTCATCTCATGTCTAGTCATATCAATTCCAACCTTAAGTGCCAAGAGGACCACCAGCAAAGCATCAATTAAAGAACACGTCTGAGGCCCTTTAGAAGTAACGGCTGCTGCTTCGTGTCAGAGTACTCAACTGAACAAGCTATTGGCTTCTATGGATGTTTTTTACAACTTGGTGTGTTAATTTTATTCACCGTCTATAGCACATTTTTGTTTAAGGAAAAGACCCCCTATCTACAACACTGTGTGGTCTTGTTTTGCCCTGTGTATCGTAGCAATATACTCCCTAACCTTGTTCCTTAATATAATATATCTAGGTTGTTTGCAGGGAAAGGAAACGCAAAAGTGCAAAACTGCATCAGCTCCCGTTCGCCCGGACCACCACGCACGCACGCACCCACCCATCTGCTCGACCGTTCCCAGTTGCCACCCAGCCCAACTTGCAGAGAAAAAGAAAGGAGAAGAACGGCAGCAGCTGTTTGGTCGGGCCGCGCGCGCCGGGCCGCCGGGAGCAGGGAGATCAAACCGGCCAGCCCTGTGAAACCTTGCTTGCTTGCGTGGTGCGTGCGTGCCTCCTCGCTCTAGATCGTGCGGTCTCGAGCTGGCGGAGCGGTAGCTACGTGCGTGCTCGCTCAAGGCCGTCCCTCCCTCACGACCGTGCTGGGCCGTTGAATCTAAGTGGCTTATTGCAGCATAGGAGTCGTCCACGTATCTGGTGCTTTCGTGGTTCAGGGTGTTATCGTACTTCTAAACCACGACAGCACAATTAAAAAATTGTAAATTTTTTTAAGGAAATTTAGTGGATTAGAACAAGTGCAATGCTATAAAATTTCAACTCTAAATTTAACTTACACACTGACAAATAAAAAGACAAACTCAGTTTTAACTAACAGTGGAAAGTACTATTCACAGCAGAATTTGGATTTACTCATATTCACGGTTAAATTTGTCTTTTTTATTTCTAGATGTGTGTATCTAATTTAGAATTATAATTTTATGTGATGGTACATACATTTTGTACCAATTCACTCAATCATCTAAAAAAAATCATAACTTTCTGGCTATGCTCCCATAACTTGGGAACACGGTAACTTAGACCATAGGAGCACTAGATATGTTCTCGGTAGAAGATGTTTCTCAGCTCAAAATGCAAAGAACATAGTATGGCACGTCATAAGTAATTTTCCTTTGTACAATTCATAGTTTTCACGAAGTATTATGACTAATGCACGAGTATTTAGACGAGCACTTTTTTCATGCAGAAGTGGACCAAAATATTCTCCAATATTAAGTCAAGCTCGATTAGGGAAGAATCAGTCATCAATCCATCTGGCTACACGGGCTAGTAGTTTTTGAAGAACCATAAATCACGAGAGGTTTCCTGTAATACTTGTCCGAGAAATTTTCTGGATTTGATTATATAGGAAAAACAGAGGACTATGTTTTGAAAGATAACCCTGAACTAAATTGTCTGAAATCTTTTTAGAAGCAGTCACTTTTCTAACTTTGCAATATTTAACCTTCCTCATTCTCACCTCACTCTATATATAACTTATGGATAAAATTACAATAACATTTCGCTAAAACTGAAACTTTCATGACTGTAATTTTAGACTCAGTGATGTGTAATTTTAGATGATTGAGATTTATAAATATTTCAGGTAACTAAGAATTATTAAAAATGAAAAATATGTTCCTGCGGTTAATTTTTTCTTAGACGGTGCTTTACTATTACTATGCTCTGAGCTCTAGTGTTGTACTATTAAGAAATTCTTGGTCGACTGAGCAATAGCAAAGTGTTAAAAATTGTAACGAAATAAAGATATAGTTTGCAATCAAAGTTTTAGATCGGCCAAGTAGGAGATTTGTAAGATTTTTTAAATTTATGGGCAATATAATTAATATGCTTGATTCTAATATTACAATATATAGTATGGTGATTACTAAATTTAAGGAGTTGTTTGAATAAGATGTTTTGACGAAGATGAAACCAGACTTAGTGAAATTAATGCATATACGGACCTAACAGACAAAACTTTATTTGGACACTCGAACAAACTTGTTGATAATAAAATTTGTTTTTAAGAAAACTAGTATTTTGTGTTTCGTAAACTCTACCCATCGGTAGGCCTATGGGAGGCTCTGATCGGTCCAGCGTGGAGCTGTCCATTACAGATGAATTAATCTAACAGTGTTTACTTAACCTATATAATCCTAGATCGGTTTTTTCATCCATTCTTGTGCTGCTACACTGTCATACCCTAACTAGGGTTTTGCCTCATCCCTCCACCGGCGCCTCCCATGGATGCCCTGCCGTGTGAATCGGCGTCATCACCGTCCGCTGCTCCGGGGTCATCGCCACGGCGCGTGCGCCCTTGGCCTCGTCGTCGGTGGTGCCAATAACGCGTGGCCTCCACCTGCGCCTCATTCGCTCCATGCCAGCCACCGCTCCCGTACGCCTCGCTGTTTGCCACGGCACAGGCTGGCATCAACGGTGAGAGCAGCTCCTACGGCGTCGCCACCAACAGCAACAACGCAGCCAGCTGTCGTGAGCTCGTGCGCTACTTCTCCATGACTTCCCACATGGATGCCACGCTCCTCGGCATCAAGCAGTATGACTCAGCCCCGCTTGCCGTTGAGCCGCCGCTCCCGCCGCCGGCGTTCTTCCCAAGTCAATCCCGCTTGGTGCAGGACAGCCTCCAACTACCGTTGTTCCTCCCCGGCAGCCTCCAGTCCAGCATGTCGCCGCTTGGCATCAGCTGTGGGGCCTTCCAGTACTAGCCATCCTCCAGCTCCTTGGCATGGCCGAGATGGGCAAGGATCCCCGCCATCTTCACCAAGGAGAACTCCTTCACGCCGCGTCATCGGCATTGTCAGATCTGCCATAGGACTAGAAAAAAATTCCTTAGACTGGAAACAAATTGCGATAGCACAAGAAATAATCTGGAATTTGTGTTTGTATACATGACATTGTTGTATTGGTTCAATAATTTTGCTGCGCAAGTTTTACTAAAATGTTTCCCTCTCACGACGCAAATGTTTACATGTTGCCATGACAGAAAGAACCCACGATACAAAAAATCTAACGATTTGAATCATAAGTTTGTTTTCCAAAAATCTGGGATTCTGCTGTTGAAAGGATCGCAGGAGCCGACTAGAGGGGGGGTGAATAGAAGGCTAGCCAATTTTAAATTAACTACTCAATTTAAGCAAATATAAGCCTTAATAGGTAAAGAGGTTCAGTTAGCTGTGTAACAGACAGACTACTCAGGCAGTAAGTGATATGAAGATTAACATGTAGCTGTCACACAGTTGGCTAACACAGGTGAAAGAAAACTCTAAACAGACTGATATAAGATATGACTGTGAAACAGGTAGCTAGCACAGATGGCAGATAACCTAAAGAGCAACTGTGGCACAGCTAGATAACACAGGTACAGAGTAAATGTTATAGCTAGATCAGATATCTATATCAGAGAGTTATACAAGTATGCAGACAAATAAGTTCACAATACAATCACACAAAGAGACAAGAGATTTTTTACCGAAATTCCCACTCTTTTCACAATACAATCACATAAAGAGACAAGAGATTTTTCACCAAAATTCCCACTCTTTTCAGAGAGGTACGTCTCCGTTGGAGCAGCTACTCCTAAGAGATAGCCAACACTGAAACGTGCTTGTTCTCCGAGTACCTGAATCTTCAGGTCTCTTCCTTTTGCTTGTGGAAGTACTTTTGCTTACGGCAGGTAGACTTCAGATCACCTTCGTAAACGTCCGGGCCAACCCACACAAGTTTGGGTGATCACCGGCGACTCCTACACCTGTCTAGGAGTAGACACTCCAAGAGTAACAGAATCTGCTGCAACAATCACTTGGAGGAACCAATTGCTCTTGCTCAAAGCTCTAACTCTCCAGGACAGAAACTAGGACACGCTCACATGAAGGTTTGGTTCTGTTCTGAAGGAGAGGTTTGCTAAGGTTGAAAGACAAACAAAGATTTGTAAAGGTTGAGGTCCAAGACCTCCCCTGATCCCCTATATATAGGGTCCACAGGCACCTGACCGTTACACTCATGTCACATAGGATTAAGTAAGTCACCAGTGACAGGCACCAGTGACACAGCTAACCACAACGCACAATGGTAACAAGGCTTCAGGCAGACCGACACCTGTGTCACCGGTGGCTGACACAGGTGAAACCCTAACTGACGTAGACTCCCTACTCAACCCGGCCTTGGCACATTACATGCCCTCAGCGCACACAACAAACTCTGATGCTTAACAGGAGAGAACCTCCAATAGTTTTCTGACTCAGCAGACAAACCATTGCAGTGCAGTTCTCTTAGCATTTTCAAGCTCTCCCCTGACACAGAGGTATACCTAAGTCATAGAGCGGTTGTTCACCTGTGACAAAGCTGTACCACACAGGTAACTATGGTTCTAGGGTTTTAGGAAGCTAGCACAACAGTGTACTAGTACAACCCAGTTTCACACTTGTGCAAAACTGTTGTTGCAGGGCCACTGACCTTAAGGCATCAGTGCCACTGTCCAACACTCTGAACATTGAGCATAAGAACTTCCAAATGAGCTTGCAGCTTCATCCCTCTTAGTAGTACAGGTGTTACCTAAGGACTCAAGGAAACTAGCAAACTTAGATTTCAGCTTCTACCAACTGTAGTTAAGACTCTTGACGCATCAAGCAACCATCACCTTGCTTGCTACTCCTAGCACAGCACTGGCTTCTTCACAGCTGTGGCACAGCTGCCTAGCACAGCCATCTCCTTGACCTGAGTAACCATCCTTGTACCCTTTTTTGGTGGTCATCTTTCCTGGATGAATCATTCTTCCTGGAACCTAACTTTTCTATTAACACTCAAGGTAACTGTTAGATCCCAGTTGAGTTGCCATTAACCACCAAAACCATTTAGGGGCCTAGATGCTCTTTCAGCTGTATACATGTCGTTGTTGCTTTGGTCCGACAAATTTGCTGAGCAAGTTTTAGTAAAATATTTTTTTCTTAGTACACAAATGTTTCCACGTTGCCATAACAGAAGGAGTCCACATGCCGAAAATCTAGTGATTTGAATCATAAGTTTCCCAAAATCATGGATTATGTTGTATACATGTCCTTGTTGCATTGGCTCGACAAATTTGTTGTGCAAGTTTTAGTAAAATGTTTTCCTCTCACTATGCAAATATTTTCGCTTTACCATAACAGAAGGATCCTACAATGTGTATTGCATATAAACAGTTGTTCATGTTTTCTATGGTCACTATAGTTGTATCCTATAGTCGTTAAAGTTGTTTCTTGTAAATTTAACTAATCATATTTGTTACTAATCCTAAAGTCACATCCGACAGATACGACATAGACTGATGGGATCCTAATATCGACATATCCCTTTGTGTTTTCACAAAAACAGTAAGGTTTCTCCGGACACCTACCAAGCTTGGTAGGGTAGTAAAGTTTCTCCAGACACCTCCATGCTTGATAAGGTAGTAAGGTTTCTCTAGACCCTCCATGCTTGATAAAGTTCCTTGCATTGGTTACTCGAGCAAGTCAATAATACCATGAGACTCAATACTGGTGTTAATTGTGTTAAAGAAGCATACGTGTAGTACATTTCTTTGGTTGGCTCGTTAGTCTATATCGTGCATTGTCTGAGCTCCATGAGTTATGCAATTTAAAGATCAAATTTTGATACATTTCAGTAACCTGATGTATACATTAGGTCAAATCGCAGTAAAGTTGACATTCCGGTTTATGCATTATGAGTTAGCTCTAACTCCAGCCCAATCTCCTCATCCTCCTCGGCCACCTAGCACATCGGCACAGGACTTTGCTCAGCTTGGCTCTCGTGAGAGCCCGCCTACATCTCAATGTCCTCAGAGTCCTCTAGCATTTTTATCTGGACTTTCATCTGACATTCGTCGCGACTAGGAGGGCATGGGAAGGCCACGGCGGAGCGGCAAGGTTGCACGCCCTGTCCAGTTCATCTCCTCCGTGACCAGTATGAAGGACGCTCGTGCCGCCGCCACTGCTCGGTGCCGGAAAAGAGTGCACAAGAGGCGACTTTTGGACAAGTCAAACAAAATCAGCCTAAGACGACTGTCATGTGATCAAGCCGTTGCGACGCTGTCTAGCTCGTCGGTGTTCGCCCAAGGCCTTTCAACATGGAGCCTCGGATCTGGACCGGAAGAGGGAAGTGTTGGGAGCTCGTGTAGGCGGGGAATTTGTGGAGAGAAGCTTGCCGTGGGAGAGAGGGCAGCTCGTGGAGGCGTGGAACTCGGCGGCGACAACCACTTCACCTCTTCCTCGTCCGGCAACAGCCACGAGTTTGGTAACGTACAAGGAGGACAAGGCCACGACCACGAGGGTGTTCCATTACATCTCTGCCATGAATATGGGTTGCCGATGGCTATGGACCCAGATGGATGTTGAGTATTTCAAAGCGATCAAATTAATCTTCCTTAAAGAAAATTAGTAGGATTAGTACTTCTAATCACAGCCTTTGGTTTGCTTTAAATTACTGCAAACTTTTTTCCCGGCGAACATAGAAGCACTTTTCACCATATAAATACTAGTTCCGTATGTATGACTAGGACAGGGTTGGAATTTTCTATCAAGGATTTTCTTTGCGACTCTTCTGCCTCGGAGTACATTATTGGAGTTATCAAGTTGCTATGCTTTGAACTTTCAGCTTCATTAGAAAATTAGTTTCGACCACTGGGAACCTTTTGGTAGTGTAATAATCCACTACTATTTGACCTGTGAACTGAGGCTGCAGGTCGGCAGCTAGCTCTGTACTGCTATGTTACAGCCTTACAGGTACAGCTAATGCGGCTGCAGTTGATCTGCATTCTGACAGCTGGTTTATTTAGAGCTTAGGCTCTGGACTCTTTGACAGCTCTTCAACAATGTATTTTTTTCTTTGAAATCGAGTGCATGCTCTCAAACAAGTAAATACGCTTCAACTCGTAGCATTTCACCTCCTGTATGAGTTATGAAACGACACTAGAATTTGGACTCAATTTCTCTTTATTTGCACTTACCATGTATTCTTCGGCACATCCAACTTAGGGCCTGTTTGGTTGAACTGTGACCATTGACAAAGCTGTTATTGGCTAGCTGTCTGAAAAAACTGCTGTGGATGTGGAAAAATGAACATGTAGCTTTTAGTTTATCCAAACAATCTACAACATTTTGGAACATGAGTACAGAAGCATCAGCACATTACAAAAAGCTGGCAAAAGGCAGCCTTTTCAAACAGCTGAATTTGCACTGCAAAACCCACAGCTACCATTAGCAAAAGCTGCTGAAAAGTTGACCGTTTGATTGGGCTGCAGCTTTTTTTGGTGGAAAGCTGCTGAAAAGCCCAACCAAACACCCCCTTATACTGCTGGATATTACCAGCTCTCGCTAGTCTATTTGGAGGATATGTACCAGCAAATTCATTGAAATCAATTTTTTTCAAATATGGCCATGGGTTTGATTGTGTACATAATGGCTTAAAGTAAGTACAACTACCATATGGTTGAGATGTCACAACTCTGCTTTATATTCATAATGCTGATTGATGAACGAGTCTGTTTTTTCTGCAGTTATGATTGTTCAATATTGGCACTTATCCAAGTGATCAAAAGAACACTGGCAGTTCAAAATGAACAAATGACATCCATGTGAAAAAAGAGGATTGGTAGACTGAACTGACTGGTGTTCAGTTCCATTCTGGTCCTAAGCAATGCCACATAAAGTTCACTCACATAAACTGAAAGATAAAAGATACACATGTAATCACTACCATTGTTAAGATTGCAATTGCATTGCCAGTGCCTTTGCTCATACATAGAACAAAACCAAACGAACTATCTTGACTGATTGCAAAAACCAGCAAGCATTTTTTATTTTCTCCGAAGATGGAAACACAGTTAAAATTTATATCGAACAGCTTCCCAGCTTGCACTGATCACATGATAGATTGTACAGTGGCTTCTTGAATTATTGCTTTTCTCTTTGATCTCGCATTTAAACTACAAAACATGGATACAGAAGGTCTCTTATAATCCAATTTTCTTAATCTTAATCTTACTGGTTTGGCATTGGGAGGCAGCAAGCTTGAGGCAGCAACTGCATAACTTGCGGTAAAATCATTGGCATGAGTATAATCCGACCTACAATAAATAGATCATATGAATTAGAAGAGCGATGAACATGCATACTTTTCCATATACCTTTAGAACTGCATGAAATCGATGATAATTAGTTTTCAAGCATGCAAAGTTTAGAGTACCACATGGAAGCCAATGAGCTTATGTTATACGCGGCTAAAGAAGCCTAACTAAATTGTTACGTTTTATCTCCAGTTAGTTGTTTCAACATGGAATACTAACTTAACACTCATGCTGCCAGTAAACAATAATCACTTTACAACATCCATGCAATGATTACTCTAATACTCTATAAATCATTTACCATTACTATCACATTATAAGATTTCGACATCAAAATGTGTTCAGTCTACACAAGAAATCTCAGGGAGGTCTCATATGTATCTGGTTCCCTCTACTGCACATCATATCATAGGTGAGTTAAGCCTACCACACTTTATATACATTGCATATGAGGTTCATTATTTTGCTGGCAGGAGTTCCAATACTTTTAAGAAGTTTTTCGACAATGATCATCAAATCACTATTACGAGCATTAAATCCAAATATGTTATTCACTAGTACATTTTTTAGTATGCATAGCTTATGAAGTGAATAAAAAGTAACACACTCCACATTTCAAAGGGATATCCAGGATTGTAATATAATTTGCAATGCTTGGAGGGAAGATGCTGATTCTCCAGACTTTTGAAATTTAGTGACAAATGACACTAATACTCTATCTAAGAAAAAATAAAATATAGAAGTATAGTCCCAAGAATATTCTGTTTTTACTTGGACCGCTTCCTGTTATTTTAGTTTTCCCGCAGGATCATCTCCTAGTTGATAGCACAAACCAATTAAGGTGACTAGGCCAAAGAACAGATGAAAACTTATGGATCTAATTAATCTCTGAAAGGTTCCCATGATTATTGATAATGTTTTATGTTTAAAATAGATTGTCAAGAAATCTTACGAGCTTCTCGCAAGTTATGCAGTTGCTGCCTCTAGTTTACTGCCGCCAAATGCAAAACCTACGAAAGAAAAACAGGTACAGGTTAGTTCAATAAAAAGTTAACTATTTGCTATGTCATTATTACTGTGCAGTGTTCACCAACATAGCCCACCATGAAGGAAAATAAGCAAAATAATTTTAACAGCACAAGCAATGATGGTAGCCTTCAACTTTAATATCATCTTTGAGGTTTCTTGAATTAAGGTCTCATATATGTTATAACATCGCCCTTTTGTGATAACTTGTAATCATCTTTCTGTACGGATCCTCAGCAAATACAGCGTGCATGTATGCCAAGTGTGCCTAGGATGCAAGTAGTAACCAAACAATATCCGAAGCGACAAGATTTTGTAAAACAAAAGGAAGATCAGAAGGTAGCTAGTATGAGATATAATCCCATGTACCAAGACATATATATGATTCATCAAACTGGTAGCCATAACAAGATCCGTGTTGACCCTTATATTGTATGTTCCACAACAATCAAAATAATCTTGTTGCTACGTGCTGCAAGGATCAATACACTGAAATCGAACAGAAAAAAGCAAGATCCAGTCGCATAAAATCAGATGCTTTGAAGACAAGATCTAGGATATCAAGACAAGCTTTGAAAAACAAAGCTGGTTGATTTACAAGCAAGGCAACCAGATCATACAGCACTAATTATATATGCTCCATGCATGACAAGAACACAAATGGTTCAAGAGCAGAACCTATCTTACTCAATAAGTTTAGTTAATTACCTGCAAATATAGATCAGATCTTCATAGAGACACCATAGTGATTGAAATTGCAGCTCCACAGCACACCTTGACCTCTCATCATCACATCTAACCCTAGAAGAAGGGGGGACAGAAACACAGAGTTGTGTTGGTGTGAAGAAGGGGGACGAGGTGTGTCTACTTTTATAGCCGAAAGGGCCGAGAGATAAGAAGAGGCTGTGGGGGCCAACCAAGCCTGGAACACAATTAAGGGGTAATTATTAATTGGATTAGAAACAAACAATGTCGCTTTGCAATTGTAGGCAAGAAAAAACTCCCACTTGCGTGGAGTAGCTCCGCTCTGCTTGTACACTGCCCCGTTTAAAATGGGTATAATCTTTTAAACCCAACTGTCTTTGAATACATAAATTCAGTAAGATTTAATAAGCATGACAAACATGTACTGACAGACGAGCTGGATGGTTCTAGTAAATCTATTTTGTACATGTAGGTCCCAAGGTCTGTTATTATGTGTTCATATTTACAAAAAGAATCAAGTGGAGTCAAATACCCTATTGGTTTTGTGGATGGACATGTACTGAATGCCTGATAGAATAAACTTGAGTAATAGCAAACTATATTGTTTGGCTGTGGCCTATTAGGGCTGGCTAATCTAGACATATTTCTGATAAGACAGACTTATGTCGAGGGAGCCATTTGCCACCGGTAATGGAGAAGCAGTAGCAACAATTTCAAGCACAGTTAATCGGTAATAACAATTTCATGCACGGGTAATCAGACAATTTCATGCACACAAGACATGTATACCTATACTTTGTAGGCGCTGCATTTGTTTATTGCTGGTTCGATTGGCCGCGACTTCGCCGAAGCTGCGAGAAGGGACACCGAGGCAGTGCATCTTTCTTTTATTGGAGGGAAGGCAGTGTATCTTTTTGCCTCTTGGATTCTGCCAGTCGAGCTACCATTAAACTGGGCACAGCATCCAATGTGCTTTTCATCACGAGCGTCTCGATCTCAAACGGCTTCATTACAAAAGGAAAATAGGGATTAGAGTGCATAAACGGCAATTTTCCAAGTCCAATGGTGCAGATGCAGCTGAAGCTAATGTACTTTATTAATGCCTGCAGTTATGGCAGTCCATCAGTTATGGTGTGGCTCCATTCCTTCACAGTGCACGAGTGCCCGTGATGTAATTTGCATGAACTGGATTGAAACGATGTATTCATCGCATCCAATTTTATTTCATAGTAAGACGTTCAAATCATGTATCTTAGAGAATAGATGCTAGAGGTTGGAAGATCAAATCCAAATAAACCTACAAACTCAAAATAACATGCAAGCAATCTTTAAAACAATGGCTATGGAATTTAGATTTTGATGTTCACTACAGAAGCCAGATGTGTCGTTAAACTACCAGTAGGCAGCAGTTCGAATAAACTATTCCCTCCATATCACAAAAACGTGACATTTTAGATATTGACACGGTCTTCAAAATGTAACTTTGACCACTAGTTTCTATTGTAATATATGTATTAAATCCAATAAAGTTATAATCTTATGAAAGTACTTTTCGAGACAAATCTACACATATGATTTTCAATACCCAATCTAAATATTTAAAACGATATCAACAATCAAAGTTTTAAAAGTTTGACTGGAGCTATGTCCAAAACGTGATATTTATGTGATATGTAGCTACAAACATGGGCCAATTAACCAAACGAAAGAAAGAACTAGTGGAGAAAGATGAGCAATACTTACCATACATCAATACACTGTATACTTTCTCTTTACCTACTGAACAGTGTTGCATGATCTCCAAAAGTCCACTCTATCAGCATCAAAATCCTAAATGCCTGCTCCCTTCAACCAGTCATCTCAATATTTCTTTTCTATCATCACATGAATGGTATAATCATAAAAGCAGATCACAGGAGCCCACAAATAGTGCTCTAATCAATTTTGGAACAAAACAATGCTTTAATATCAACCTTCCTTTATTATACTTTCACAAAGAAAAGGAAGCAAAAGGAGACATCAATTGCACTAGTCTACTGGTGTCTCGGTGCATATTTATCACACTCAAGTAGCTTCCAAGCTGAATTATTCAAAATGGCACAGATTGAATCTGACATACGGAGTGCTACATTTACTTTGCTTAGGTTCAGATAATCAGATCATTGCTCCCCAGAATTGCCTAATACCATAGCATTTACCCGCGAGCAACTTGGTTGGATTATATAAACAGTCACAAACATGGAAAATGGAATCACTGGACCAGTAAACAAGGCAAACTCGCAGCAATTTCCTATGGCTTTTCCAACTATCAGCTCCAGAAAGTTGAATGAAATATAGTCTTGTTCTTCCACTTGGTAGTCTAGTTCAATGTATGATCAAATTAAATTGTTCTGGTCTAATGCAAGTGCTCTGAGTAATGCTTTACTTTAACTTTGACAAGTTGTTGACAGAAAGGTAGGTAGAGAAATCGCCGATAACTAGCGACGCAGACTGACACGGCAACAACATCATGCTAATATTAATCTCTGCAGCCACATCAGGTTCCTTATGCAATTGTCTGAGGCTGTCTTAATACGGAGGCAGCTCAATTGATGGTGTCAATTTTTAATGGTGCATGATTGGTGATGTGAGAGAGTGTTTGATCCTCCCAAAACATTCCATGCCCTCACCTTTCTTTAAGAAAAGGACGAGTGCTTTCTGACAATATGTTAATCAAATTTCTTAACTTTTAGAGTATATATTGGTTGATGGTTAGACATGGTTGAAAGTTTCTTGTGATTAGGAAAATGAGTTGGGCTGGTTAAGTTTCTTCAGATATCCATACCCACCCAACTAGGCAAAAGCTGCATATTTTGCGATTGTCGTTTTAAAACTGATTTTTACGGTGAATTGAAGGAACTAACCAGGTGCCGATTTTTAGACGGTGGAGTATAAAGTTCCATCATTAGGAAATATTTTCCATCTTTTTTTTTGGCACGATTTGTGATATAAAATAGCTGCATTACTTGAAAAGCGAGCTAGTGAACTGAACTTATACCAAAAGCTTTACCTTTCTAAGTTACAGCTACCAACAAGCATTGTCCCTACCCTTTTTACTAGATAGTTGCAGTTAAACAGCCAATTTCCTATGATCCATACGCCACGCAACTTGCAGAAGTGGGATATGATTAAGTAGGCATTCCGTAAGTTCGGCTTCTGTAACCGGCATCACCGTTGTATCAGCTGCAACGTTTGATGTCGGCAGAGTACTTAAAGCAATTTGAAACAGTCAGGGCATGACAGGAAATGGGCATCAAAAGGTAAAAGATTAAAGTAGAAATTGTTAAATCCCTACCTCAATCATGTCGGCACCGCGACAACATCAGCAGCTGCACGAGAGCACGGCAGAGCACAGCTTTTCTTGGGAAGCCAAGAAGAGTGCTGTACCCGGACAAGCCGGTAACAATGGTGGGAGAGAGGGGCCCCACCGCCGTCGTCGTCGGCGGCTCACCAGTTATCCCCGGATACTCCAGCCTCCAGATGCAGCTGCCGTAGGACCGGCCCGCTCCACATCGCGACCAGGTCATCGTCAATTTTTGGAGTCCTAAAAGAGGCGTTTCGTCGAACGGGTGGTGTGCGTCAGTGCGTGGTTGACGCTTTCTGGTCAAAATGAAAGCGGAGCGGGAATCCTCCGAGTGGCTTTAGAGTTTGGGCACCTGTGTGTACGAGCGTTCTCGCCGGTCGCCACCGCCGGCCGGCGCCATAGCCGTCGCCACGAGGGGTAGCAGCTCCTCCGCCCGTAGAGGTTAACGCCAGCCCATAAAGAATGATGCCTCCGGAGCCCTCCTAGCCCATTTTTGTTTCAGTCCATGGGCCTCAGTGGTCTAACTTTCAGGCCCATTCTTTTGGCCCTACCCGCTTCCTCCTCTGCCCGACCAGAGCTTCTATCGTGTCGCCCCGTCTGCATGAACCCATCAACTTAGGGCTTTTTCCCGATTAGGCCTTATTTGGCAGGTGGGGACTAGATCCCCTAGGGGAACCAATCCAGGAGGGATTGGGTTGATCCCCTTCCTTCCACCTAATTCCTCCCCCACCTTAATCTCTCTCCCATCTCAATCCCTGCTATACTAAAATTCTGTTTGGATAATACAAATGCCATATGGATTGTGGCTGGAAAAGTAAGCAGGCCAGCAAAAGATCAAGCGGCAAAAATGATGGACAAGACTAGTTCATTGCCCATGTTATAAAGCTACGGTGTTGCAATTGCACAGATAATTCAAGCCACAATCTAACCATCACAGATCATTGTTAAACATGCATGCATAGCCATTCAATTATAGTAAACAAGAGATGGCAGCCACTAGGATCATCGACATGACAACATGGCACAGTCTGTTCATATGTGCATCTCAAAACAAAGAGGCATAACACATGATGTCTAGTAGATACAACGCTTCAATTGGTTGATAAACATAACGAACATTTTCAGTCTCAACATAAGTATGTTGCTTTCCAGTTCCAACCAACTTTAGAAATGATGCAAGCAGTCCCTCAATCCTTATCCGAGACATATCAACAAATTGCCTTGAACCACCTGTGTGCATATAAAAGAATCAATCATTTCTTCAGAGTAATGTCGTTTCTAAATGTCCAGAAGTAAATCAGTTTATAACATGGAGAATTTAACATTGTAGGACAACAATTTGAATCAAAGAAACATATGTGGCTAGTGCTAAAAATTTAGACTAGACAAAAATATGCACAAAACAACTAGAGAGGCAAGTGATCATACTTGAACAAAAAGCGGCAGTACAAAAAAAAGGATTTAGAGCTTAACATGACAGTGTTGTGGAGACTAGAGAGTACGAATTATCAGTTGGATTTAGGCATTTAGCAAACAAAAGAATAATTATCAAGAGCACAAATTTAACCAAAGTATCATGTGCGACAGACGAGTACAAAACTGAATGGATAGTTGCAGATTTCCACCTGGGGAAAAGGAATGCATTTGCTCACAGGCACATGCCCACTTCTTATTCCCTTGCATGGCTCTGGAACTGCACCATCAAATCTGATGTACAAGTTACATGTCAGTATACAAAACCACTGATAGGCATCACAAACAGCTTAATGAAGCGTTCACCTTTTGCAGGAGGTAATACAACAAATCTAGCGCAATTGGTAAACAAAGAAGCACAAGTTAATAAAACCAAAACTTGAAACACCTTAACATTGTCTATAATGTTATTATTCTAGTGCAAAGTCGGGTATTATGGCAAAAGCTGCACTGACTTATTGGCAAATGAATATTCTAGTGATGAGTCTATAGATAATTGTCCAAATAATTGTGCTGAATACGGCCACGTAGGGTCACTTTGCCATTGCTATGAGCTGCATTGCAGTGCTGCACTATAGAATTTACCCATATGAATATGACTCAAAATCCATATGCTAGCAAAACAATGACACTCCCCTCAATTTAGAAAACTGCAAGCTGCAATTTAGACTAAAAATTCAGGAACTAACAAGAGGCAATTTAGACTAAAAATTCAGGAACTAACAAGAGGCAATTTAAACATCTAAATTGCTAGCATGATGCACGAAGCAATGAAAAAATTTTGGATTCATTTAAATTAGCACAACAAAAACAAAAAAATTTATACCTTTTCTACGGCCTACAATGACCCATTTACCTTCTTAACCACACAAGACGACTAGCTTCATCTGCACTAAGAAAAATTTTCCTATTCTGCTCACTCTTGAACACCTCGAAAGCATCAGCTTTCTCATCAATTAATAACTCTCCCATTGTGTTCACTACTGAAATACATTTCTTGATGGAGAAATCATCCATAGTCTTTGGCTCATCGGCTCTTTCTCTAGCTAACGCTGCAGCTTCCTTCTCAGCTTGTTTTGTTCGCAATGCAAGATACCTCTCCATCATACCAGCAACATCTCCATTTTGCTTTCGTTTTTTTTGGCTCCTTTTCTACTTTCTTCCTTGTGTTAGCGTGATTCTTCCTTTGCTGATTTTGCTCATGCTCCACTCTAGTCTCTGGTTGCTCACTTGAGAAGCCTAGATCCTCATCATCATGATCCATTATTTCTTGAATATCAAGAAAATGCACCTCTGTGTCGGTAGAGTCATCAACAAGGTCCACTTGTGTAAGAATAGGATACTGTGATGGCTCAGCAGATGATGTGAAGTTATAACTACCCTCAGCAGTTTATCCTATACAAAAGAAATAAATAGACAAAATAGAGATAAGTGTAAAGTACAAACAAGCAGTAAAAGTACAAGCTGTCATTAGTTTATCTTACCATCATAAAGTTCACCTAAAGCATCGAAGATTGGAAAAGATTTATTACAAAACTTCTTGGCTCTAGGGAAGGACTGCAAAGTGTAGGAATGAAAAAAATGAATGGCTACAAAATTCAGCTCATAAATGAATCAGATAAGATTTGAAAGAATATCTTACAATGATGATGTTATTCCAAAGAGCTGGTTTAGCTTCTATCATACATCTTTGTTAATTCCAAGAGGCTCTACTCTGTTTTCTTGTTTCCTTGAGCATCCTATAGTCTCGTTTCAGCTCCTTTTCTTTTTCTTGTATTTGAACTATTTTGAAAGTTGAAAGTTTATCTAGTCACTAAGTGTGGTTTTGGTAATTAATGACAATACCTATGGACTAATAATTAGGTGAGAATTGTTTGAAGGTTATTCCGTAGGTGATGCAATGGTTGATAGAGCATGGATTCATTGAGGAATGCCATGAGATCAAAAGAGATGCATCGAGATCAATGAGTTCTAGGTGATCAAGAAGAAGCTAGAGAGAAGAAGACCTCAGATGATCAAGATTGTAGTTCAAGGAGTGAACTCAAAGATGATCGAGGTGTGCGAAGCTCATGAGTTGAGCTAAGCAAAGAACAAGAGGAAGTGCATGAGTTGGACTCGAGAAGATTGACGATAAGCGTGAAGGCTAAATCATTTGAGTGGTTCAAATGACTAAGGTATATAATCGTCAATAATGTCTTATGGACTAATCCATTTGCTTTGTGATAGAGTGTGTTGGGGTTAGGATCCATGGGCTCCTATGTTGAGCTAAAAGGTCGAAGATTAAATCCATGAGTTGGATTGAAGAAAGTTGACAATCAAGCAAAGAAGACTTTATCTCTTGTGATCAATGGACCAAGTGACTAAGGTATGAGATTGTCAATTTATGTTTATGGACTAACCCACATGCTATGTGTTTGAGAGTGAGTCGGGGTTCATATGGTTGCAAGAGTTGAATCGAGATATTCAAATGTGCCAAATGGAAGAGCAAGATCAAGTCGAGCACGGTGAAGACTCATGAACTTGATGCTTGCGGTTCAAGCCTTAGTGGTGAACCGATGAAGATAATGTGAAGATAAAGCCTCCTATGCTTGGTGCATGTGGAGCTATCATTTGGATTTCATCAAGCTTCCGAAGATCGAGAGAGGATTGAGGTGGGGAGCGAGGATGAAGATCGTCATCAAGCTCAAGTAGAGTTGATGACAAGCCTAGAAGAGCAATAAGAAGTGACGGGACTTGGATGATGTGTTCGTCAAGTCCGGCAAGGATTGCTCAAGGCAAAGGTATGTCATAGACTAGGGTTTCTAGTTTTGCCGGTCTCACAGAGGTTGGTGGGAGACCGGGTTATAGGTTCGATAGCCGTACTATCAAGAGGGGCTACCGCACGTGTAGCGCGATCATATCGGTTATGGGATACTCAAACCTAGGATGTGTGCGGGTTGTGTTTTGTCAGGAAGTCTAGATCTTAGTGTTCTAGGTTTCTGTCTGAGTAGAGGCGGTCTCATCGGCTTGGCTCTGCTCTGAGCTGCCTTGGGTCTGTTACCCGGAGTGTCCGGGTTGTCCTGGAGTGTCTGGGTGGTCTTGAGCCGTTTTGGGGTACTCTCAGCCAAGTACCCAGAGTATCCGGGTATTCCCGGAGTGTCCAGGTTGGGTCGGAATGTCCGGACGTGTTTTTCCCTGTGTGCCAGGGGTCCAACGGCTAATTTGTAGCCGCTGGAATTTGTGTGTCTAGACCCCGGAATGTCCGGATGTGTTAAATTTGTGTATCCAGAGTGCCGGGGGTTACCCCGGAATGTCCAGATGAGCTGCCGAGATCCCAACGGCTAGTTTTTGGGAGAAGGGTATTTATACCCCTTGCCCTCCTTGTGGGGAGGGGCTGCTCAGTTTGCTTTGTGCAGTGGCTTGTGAGGTGTTAGAACTTAGTGTTCTACTTTGAGTGCTCTCCTCTCCTCTCCCAAACATATCTTGTGAGATTCAAAGTCTTTGTGACTTAGTGAGAAAAGAGAGAGAGAGGTGTGAGAGGTGTGTGGTGCTTTGGTAACCCACACTTAGCGCATTAGTTGCGTGAGTTTGAGCATTCGGCGTCGATTGTGTTCGAGCACGCGTCCAGGAGTTCATTACTCTTGGAGGCCACCACCTCCTAAACGGCTTGGTGGTTGTGAGCCCGGTGGTCTCTTCATGAAGATTGTGAAGAGGCCCGAGAGATTGTGAAGTGGCTTTGGAGCTCGCCACTTAGCATACATCATTTGTCCATTATCTCCTTTACATATCGCATTTCATACTCGCAATTCATTCTTGCTACTTGTATATCTTGTGCAGAATAAATTGCTTATCCTATTGTATTGTATGCTAAGCAACCTAAGTTCGAAATCATAAACACTTGATTAGGTTGCTTGTGCACTAGTTGAACTTAGCTTTCGAGGGGGGATAATCTTGTTCATAGCCAATAGTTTAATTCCGCATTTAAATTGGCTAGAATTGATTAGAAGTTTTAAATTGCCTATTCACCCCCCCTGTAGGCGACATCTTGGTCCTTTCAAAAGTCACATTCGGATACTTCTCATGGAATTCTTTCACAATTTTATTCCATGTTTCACTTGACCACCCATTCTATCCCCTGAAGGAAGGATTGTTATGCTCATGGAGCAAGTCAACTAGAGATTTTTCTAACCCTGGATTCCATGAGGCTCTAGATTTATCCACTATTAGAAGAAAAAAGTTAAATATAATCAAAGTCAAATACAAGACAAGTTGCTCAAGTCAAATACAAGAAAAAGCATATCATAATACTTTTTGGAGATGGCCCTTTCCTTTTGGCTTGGTTGAAGAACTTTGGAGAACCTCTTCCAAACATTATAACAGTTGAGCATAGTAATTTTTCTTCTTGATGTTAATAACATAATATAAAAACAACAAAAAGTTCACATATACTA
Source organism: Stipa capillata (assembly GCA_019208055.1). Classification (NCBI taxonomy): domain Eukaryota; kingdom Viridiplantae; phylum Streptophyta; class Magnoliopsida; order Poales; family Poaceae; genus Stipa; species Stipa capillata. The sequence goes on from JAGXJF010003324.1 coordinate 468,533, forward strand.
GTTAATACAAAATCAACAAAGAGTTCACATATACTAGTTAATACATGATAAAAGGTCAAATGGAATAGAACTCCTCTATCTACTATGCATGTCGAAAATCTTCCCACATGTTCGTTGCAATTATGTCTCTCTCATTATTGCCATGTTCATTGTTCCCATGGTATTGAACATCACCGCTCAGAAGATCAACAAAAGATTCTAGAGGTATGTTATTTGGTTGATTATCTAACCAGCGCTCGTCGCCATTGTGCAATCTGATGATATTATGGAAGACTGCAGCAGCTGCTGGTATCTTCACTTGGTTCCTTATTCAGTGAAACGTGCTCACTTTGAGAATGGGGAAATGCTTCTTCAGAACTCTTAGGGCCCTTTCAATGTGATTCTGTAATACTGCATGCCTGTGATTAAACAACTCTTTGTGGTTTTGGGGTCAACGGCGACCATGCCTGAACTCCTTCAAATGATAACGGACACCACGGTAGAGTGTAAGGAAGGACAGAGTGTTGGCATAACCACCATCAATGAGATAAAACTTGCCCTGAGGTACTTGAAAACCGCTGTTTATAGCAGACCTAAGAACCCTAGCATCTGTAGCAGATCCTCCCAGGCGCAAGATATGAAAGTGAAGTTCAAGTCGAAATCACAAACCACCATAACATTTTGGCTAAGTGTGCCCTTTCTATTCCTAAAGGGTGCAACTTAATCTTCTGATATTGTTATGGGGACATGAGTGCCATCGATGGCTCCTATGCAGTTCTGCAAAGAAAGAAACAAGCTCACTATTGTACTGATTTTTCCTGTTATTGCAATTTGCAAAGAAAGGCCAATATCTAACAATGCTAAATATAACAATATCTAACAAGCTAAATCTAAAACATAGCCTGAAAAATAAACGCAAAGTTACTCTGTGAAGTGCTTCTTTCTGGACAAGAAACCATAAAGATAATATGCCTCTAGAAGCACCGTGCTTTGTATCACAGTGGCATTGTGAATGCAAGATGTCAATACTAGTTCTTTCTCAGTGCTTAAAACAATTCTCAAATAGCCAAGAGCACTAATACATTAAATAGAAAAAGATCGCATCTAAACTGCTATGTAGATTCACAGACAAAATTGGAGATCTCAAGAAAATAGACTTTTAGGGCACAATCACTAAATAACTAACCTGACAGATCATTATGATCACTAAATTAGATAGAAATCTGAATCAACTAAGTGATGACACTTCTATTGAAATTGTGCTAACGGTGCAACAGATGACACGTCTATTGAATTTGTAAAAATCCAGGTAAAGGACATAAATGGTGCTGTGTCACTAACTATATATATGCAGTATGAACAATGCTTCAGTAATTAAGTTGACACTGTGCTATAAATAGAAGGCTGTAGCATTCTAATATAACACCACTTTACATTGACTAAGAGTATAAATCCATTGGTGAGTATTTTGAATTTCATTCTGATTTTGATATGAAATGCCAGAAATTAATAGCCAATTACAAATGAAACATATATCATGCGAATGCAAGGGATGAGGACTAGTTATGTACGTTCAAATGTTTCTAAAGCAAAGCTCTTGCATAGCATCATCTCCTACTCGACCACCAGAATGAAAAAAAAAGATCTTCCATGGAATTACTGCTCTGAAAAAAAAAGATCTTCCATGGAATTACTGCTCTGACTCTTGCGTGCAAAAAGATTAGTATTCAATGATTTTATGACACCACCGGTGTGATCCGCACTCCCTCTGAACTCTGAAGGATCCCAAGCAACGAGTAAACAAATACCTGATGTGCAAGCAAAGGAAGTGATCTCGATGGAACAAGATGAAGGAGAAAAGATTGAGATTCGCTCCAACCTAACCTCCCCTCGCCGCTACAGCCGCCGGCGGAGCCGCACATCCAAAGATCCATGCCCATACAGAAGTTTGACGAAGAAATAATCTGTGGCCACACTATAATGGCCATCACTGAACTACCAAAAGAAACCGAGAACACTAAAACACAGGAGATCTATCACTAGTTCCATTTTTTAGCACTCCTTGTTGTTTGCCCAATACACCTCGCCGCTCCTGCTCCTCATCACCTTCTTGTCCACTACCTTCACGCCGGCCTCCGCCGCAACCGCCAGGTGCATCCGTGCCATCTTCCTCCTGCACTTCCTCGCCACAGCCTACACCAGGAACAAGCCTAGCAGCAACGCCTCCTCCAGGAACACCAGCACGAGCTACTCCCTGCAGTCCCTCGCTGACCTGAGTAGTGCGAGGGTGCAGCTACACCGGATGAACAAGGCGTACGAGGCGAGCGCGTGGCCGCAGATGACGATCTCCTCGGGGAGGCCGCGGTGGAGAAGGGTTGCTCTTGCTCTGTGGCCTTCGCCATGGTCGCTCACGGAGCTCGGCCAAGAAAGCAACGATAGAGCTCGGCCAAGAAACCCTAGAAATCTAGACGCGTCGGAGAAGAATGCCACCGGGGAGGGAGGAGACGGGAAGGGAGAGGAAAAGGAGGGCTTACTGGGGAGAAGGCCGCCGTCGGAGAAGAAAGCTGCCAGGGAGGAGAGGAAGACGGCGCCGTCGGTGGGAGGAGCAGCGTCACCCTAGTGCCAGCATGTCGGGAAGTTCCCAGGGGGCGGAGACGAGGCTGATTAGCCCGGTGGAAACGGGCCATAGCGGAGGGATCGGGTGGGATTTTCCCGAATGAGCCCAATAACCAAATGCGCAAATGGGCCAGACCATGGATTGTAACCCGACCGGGTTGATCCACGGAGATTGGCCCGCGATCCCAGCCCATCCCGGCCAAACCAAACAAGCTCTTACAGGGAGACACACAAGTCTATCGTACAGTACCATTCACATAAACTATACCCATTACGGAGTTAAACATTATCAAATTTATAGTTATACAAAAAAATTATATAATTTAAGGTCGATAAAAATACAACCGCCAGTTACCATCTCTAAATCTGAAGCTACACATAACATAATCTTTAAAATATGCAACTACACAATTAACCGTTAGATAAGGAATTAACGTCTAAGATCGCTGACTTAGAAATAAAAATTTATTGGTCGACTGAGAAATAAATGGCTCCCTTAGTGCACAACAGGAATTGATGAAGACAAAGATAGTTAAATAACTAATATTATAAAATGTACTATAAAACAGACTGCATGTGTTTGTAAATATAAGCAACACGATACATACTCGAACTAGTTCAAAAAAGATGCGCAATCTATCCATTTGACATATTTGCTTAAGTTGTGTCTGGCATGTAAGCGGCAACCGGAGTATCTTCAACACCTTCTGTTCTGATGTAGCAGGGTTCGGGAGGTTTGGACTGAGTTTGGTATTGATCGCATGGAACTTCTTTGCTTCAGGTCTGCTCACGGTGTCCTGATGGGAGTGCGTCAGATCTCAGAGCTGGTGGTAGTTGAAAATCGTACCTTTGATAGCTAGGGGCGGACCCAGAAATGGGCCATGCCCCATTCTCTTCCTTGTTAAGCCTCTACTTTCATCTGATTTTTTTTCTATTTTCTAATAGGTTTTTTAAGGGGTTTTTAGCCTACACCCCAGGCTAAAGCCCAAGTCGCCTAAGGTGCGATGTAGACAAGCTGTAAAGAGAGGGAAGCGACCTAGATTTTGATGATGGGTATCCGAAGTTAAAAGGAAGTCTAACTTTAAAATTTATCTATTTACCCTAGTGTCAAAACTAAACTGTAGTAGTGTACCACCTAGCTTATATTTTCTTGTCAACCTTTCATCTATTTTTTATATAATAATTTGCTATAAAGAATTGCACTTGCTTTGTAAACTGAGCTATATCATCTTACTAGTAAGGTACCTGTGCGTTGCAACGGGACAAAAGGAGAGATGTCTAAAGATATTGATAAAATAGTCGCTCTATTTTATGAACATATGCGTCAAAAGTGATGCGCGTGTGGTTTTTCACAATAATCATCAGCGTCTTTCTGTAACTTCCTTCTCTCTAGCGATCACCTATGTTTTTCCCTTCCTCTCTCTTTGTGATCCTCTCAGCTTTGCCTCTGACTTTGTCGTCTCTTCGCTCTGCTGTCATCCTGATTCAATCTCCATCGCTCTACTGTTATATGCGTGCATTCTCCAACTTCGGTGGATCTCCGCCACGTTTTCATCGCCTCCAACTGTAACACTTCAGAATTAATTAAAAATGATGGAGTTATTAAAAATCGAGGTTGACCAAAAACCCGAGATGAAGGGATAAATTTGACTTTTTAAATCATGTATTGAATGGAAGATTCATGATCGTGTTGTGTTCATCTCATTGAATCCATCAAGATAGACTATAAGTTTGTTCAGATCTGAATGTAAATAAATTTGGGAGAATCCGATCAACATAGGCCATCAGATTTCACTTATCTTCTAATACAACTCAATTTCTAAAAAAAGTAAACAATGAAACCAACCCCAACCTTCGCTATCTCTACTCTCATCTCACCCTCCCTCCAAGTTGCAACCACCCTTTTTGGTGCCGCCACTGTCGTGCCCTAATTTCCTTCCTTTCTCCTCCTCCCCCTCCTTCTCCATCCTTTCCTGCCTCTCTCTTCTCCTTCCCCCAACCGAGCTCCTTCCTCTCCTTAGCTAGTAGCTAGGGTAGCCCCAATAGGAAGGGAGGTGGCGACCGACGGCGGCGCACGACAGTGGCTTCTTCCTTTCTTCTTCTTCCTCTCTTCTTCTTCCTCCTCCTTCTCTTCCTTGCCTTTCCTTCTCTTCTCCTTTCCCCAACCGAGCTCCTCTTCCTCCCCTTGGCCGGCAGCTAGGGCAGCCTGGCTAGGAGGAGAGGCGGTGAGATGAAAGAAGAGAGAGCACAGGTTGGGGTTGGTTTTTTTAAAAAATTGAGTTGGATTAGGAGTTAGTTAGAGAAGATAGATTTGTGCGAGTTAGTTGAGAAAAAGCAGGACATTAGGAATCAGTTAGAGAAGAGAGATTTGTGTGAATTAGTTAACAAAAATTAGGACATTAGGAGTTAGTTAGAGAAGAGATCAAAGGAGAGAGATTTGTGAGTTAATTGAGAAAAATAGGAGATGTTAGGTGTTAGTTAGATAAGGGATTAGAGAAGAGATAATTGTGCGAGTTAGTTAAGAAAAATACAGGGCGTTAGGAGTTAGTTAGAGAAGAGATTAGAGAAGAGAGATTTATGCGAGTTAGTTGAGAAAAATAGGAGAAGTTAGGAGTTAGTTAGATAACACATGAATTTAAACAGCAATGACACTTGAATCACTTATATGAAGTGATAAAAATTAGCTAGCAATGACAATTATCATCTGTATGGAAGGATAAAATTATTAACATATGTGTCAACAACAAGCTACAGTGACCTTTAACCAGGAGTAGTCTCAGATCGTACCTTGGAGACGGTGTCGAACTGCAGCTCTAGGAACTCATAGGTGACAGTTGCGAATGATTATTGCTCGAGCCAAGCGCGGAATGGTGGTTGCATTGGTGGCTCCAAGACCTCACGGGCAGCAGTGGCAACTACGCGCTACTCGAGCTCCGCTCGGAGTGCGCCACCAGGAGCTCACGGACGGCAGTCGCGGCTTGATGCCGCTCGACCCCCATGAGCAGTGCGGCTAGCGCAGCGTCCGCAATGGCGTGAAACCTAGCGACCTTGTCCCTGAGCTCAGCAAGCGGGGCATGCATGCGGGCGGTAGTTGCCTTAACGCCCTTGACACGGGCTCTAAGGCCGACGAAGCCGATCCGGCGTAGTCGCAGTTCATGAGAGGCATGTAGGGAGCGAAACCCGTGACGTTGTCTCTGAGCTCGACGAGTGGGGCATGCATATGGGCAGCGGTCGTTGACTCCCTTGAGGCGGGTGTTGAGGCCGATGAAGCCGATGTAGTCGTAGTTGATGAGGGGCGTGGAGGGCCGACGTAACTTAGTTTCTTTTTATCTGGTCACACCCTCCCTTCAAATAAACAAATAAACTAAGAGAATCCTTATCCTTAATTTTTTTTGGGTATCTCAACAAATAAACAAATCTATTGCTAAGGATAAGGATAAGGATAAGGATAAGGATAACAATTAAGGATAAGGGTAAGGATTATGTTTGTTAGTTTTTTTATTTGAGAGAAGGGTGTGACACTACTATTGGGAATGTGACACCACCACAATCACTAACTCCAATATATAATATAGTAATAGATAGTCCTACCGATGTAAACTTTGGAGGGTGTGGGCCTACGTAGGACGGGCCACAAGGTCAGATTAACCGACTGGGCCAGATGAGATTGGCCTAGTACGGATAGTGGCCGCGCTGAAGGTGACAATCCTGACTTGGTGGCTTTGAAATTGCGTAGTAGTAATCACAAAGCTTTAACATGCACATATATACTCGTGTTTTCCCCCACAAATTCATGGGTATGCATTAATCTAGCTCCGCCCTTGAGAGGGAGCAGGTACTCCCTCCACCTAAATCCGCCATGTTCATTGAGGCAATGATAGCGAATGCATGAAGGAGCAAAGGCGCAGGACAGAAGGATCTGAGGAAAGGATGGCGAAAACCACACGATGCTATGGTGGATATCAATGTCGATGTGGCGTTCTTAACAGGTATGTGCTTTGGGTGCTACGGGAGGTCATCTGCGATGATAATTGGATGTTCTTGCGGCGTGCAGTGGCACAATGCATGCACATGTTGGATTGTGGTGTGCAGGGTTGGAAGGAATAGAGGGCTATCGGCCGTCTGGCTCGGTTATTGTTGGTCAGTCACTGCAATATCGGTCGGCAAAACATACTCCATCAGACAGTTAGTCAGTAAACGTTTGTCTGATGGAAAAAATAACTTGTTGGGAAAGATTATACTGGTCAGTAAACCTCTTGCAGTACCATCAGATCGTTCGTCAACAAAATAAAGTCAGTGAGGAAAGGCTTTTGTGGACTGGACTGTCGGTGACTGACAATGTTGGTTGGCAAAACCCTTTGCCGATCGGCTTTTTCTATATGTGAAAGCAGTTTTCCCTACCAACATTGCTATTGGGAATCTAGTGCCGTGGTGTAGTGTATTATGTGCATCTAGTAGTAATTCTATGATATAAAACTACAGTGGTTCTTGTTTAATGCAGTAAAAAAATTTAATTTTCGCAAGTAGCCTGATTCCCAAACATCATATCTTGATGGCATTGACAGTTATAGATACAGCTGTATTGGAGATATTGTGCACTAATGGATCTCTCTCTAGCCTAAACACTTGTCGTAAAGGACGTTCAGGATCAGTGCCAAATGCCAGCCCACGTCTGAAAGCTACAAGCACTACAAGATGCGGAATGTTGTTGATCAGTTGGAGATTGCAATGGACAATTAGAGCGTGATTGGCAGAGTGTATGAGTTTGACCCTCACTTTCTAACATAAAATCTCTTTTTCGCACTTTTGGTTTGTTGTGTTTATAAAGGAGCAAGGCCAGCTCAAACCTAAAGCTCTCGGGCCTGGCTGTTTGGAATGGATGCTCATTACGTTGTCTAACCCGACCATTCGTCCCTCCCAAAATAGCTTTTCAGCAACATTCCATGATGACAAATAAAAAAAGCACTAAAACACACACACATCTCAGCATCACCGTTTTACACATGTGAGGCACATTCCAGCACACAAAAAAACCACTTTTCGCCAGCAAAAAAAGAACCACTTTTCTGCACATTGAAGGCACATTCCGGCAGCCGATTTAGGGGACGGCGCCGCAAGCTGGGCGGCTAGTTGGTGGAGTCGCGATAGGAGTTGGAGGCGCGGAGAGAACGAAGAGAGACAGAGATCGATCGATTGGTCTAGGCTTTATCACGTAAGAACGGTTCGGTCAAGCCAGAAGAAAACAAGGGCAGTTTAGTCATTTAGAACAGGTCTATCACCTCTAGTATGAAGAGATAGTATTTTATTAGACCCAGTGTGTTTTGGCAAATAAAATGGTTTTCATTATGTACTGGACAAAGTTATTGTTTTGCGATGTGTCTCAGCAATGAGTGAAAACAAAGAATGTCTAGGAGTAAATTTTGCCCTAGCTAATAGGAGTACATAGATTGTATGGACGGAGCGTGATGAATGCAGAAAGCACAAGACAAGGAGTTACTCTTGCCCATTTTGAGACATAAATGGCCGTTCTCTGTGGTTGGTGACGACAAAAATTCTGCGTCATGAGCCAACCAGCCTGTCGGGGTTGATGTGCCCTCGCTGCCTCGATCCCGGCTTCTGTAGGGAAGGAGATTCGATCTGGAATTAATTGATTGCTTGTGGAACATGCGCCGAATAATTCTATTGTACCCATTAAGTATTAAGTATGCACCATTCTGTGGACAGGCTGGAGCTTCTAGTGGAAATGGGCGATCTGTCTGCCTTGAGCTGTCCAGTTAATAATGCTGAACTTATAATCAGATACTCTTACGTTGACTCCTAAGACTTTCAATAGTTTCTGAAACATGTGGCGAGAGTTCCGCCGATTCATTAAGGAGTGGTATAGAGTTTGAAACTTAAAACACCCAGTAGACCCGGTAAAAAGAAAGGAAATGATGATTCTTACTTTTGGTTTTTTAGACGAAGAATTCTAGCTTACTTTTCAACAGGACGAATTCTCATTATATGAAACATATGTTATCGTGTAAAAAAATATTTTCGTCCAAAAAGAAAATTGCATTTTGAGGTAGTTCCACCGTGAGACACCAATGGTCGTTATCTCTGGTCTGAAAAAGTCGATCCTTTTCTGAAGCACGCGAAAATCGATCTCGGGATGTGCTCTCATTGTCTCTATCTTCCCCAATTAGTGATTTATAGATAACTTTGTCGGATAACCTTTTTATTGGGGCACATGTGTTGCACACTTGAGTGTGACGCCTGACTGGCCAAGTGAGGGTTTTCTTTCTTTGGAGAAAGGAAGGCATGGCTATTTATAAGTTTATCTAATATGTTACATATTTCCTTCGTCTTAGAATGTAAGGCATATTTTGTTTGGTTAAGACAAGATTTTGACCAAGATTACTCTATTAATATGTGATTTATATGACATAAAATTAATATTGTTAGATTCGTATTGAAAAACACTTACGTATGATTGTGATCTTATATCATATAAACCACATATTAATAGAGTAATTATTGGTTAAAATTTTCTCTTAACAAAACAAAATATGTCTTATATTCTGGGACAGAGGGAGTACATGCGATCCACGATCTCATCCTTTGGGGTCCTACGACGCATTATAAGACCACTAAATATTTTTTTGAAATCTGAAGAAAAAAAAGATAGAATTGACACAAGATGCATCTGACATATTGTAAAAGTTTAAATCTAAATTTAAACTACACATCAAGAAATAAAAAAATAATGGTTAGAATGGTTGCAGCTAGTTCAAATTTTGTCATGAGTCTACGTTTCACAGAAGAATTTTTCTTTTGTGTTTCGCAATATTTGGATCTAATTTAAATTTGATATTTTGTGATGTGATACCTTGTGTTAATACTGTAAAAAATATTTGAATCTTTCATAACTCTTCGGTGATTATACCATGCGTTTGAAGCATGATGACATCAGAAGGGGTGGGAGCACAGGATTTCTCCATCCAACCAGCGTCCTAGAATATGCGGAACATCGGTAGATGTTAAGTCAAAACAATCATTACAATTTAATGAACCAGTGGCATTAAAAAGAAAAGGATGATTATTTCCTTTTATTTTCTTTTGTTTAAGTTGTTTTTAGTTGGGACCACTCCTTTGATTAGATACCATGTGAAAATTATGATTTTCAGTGGTATTTTTAATTTCCGCGGAAAGTGGTGTTTGATGTGTACATTCGCGTTCATCGGAGCCAAATACATTGACTAAACCGAAAAGTTTCACTTTGAGTTGGTTCCATCTAAGATCATCTTTCTTAGTGTGGTTAATATATGACCATCTCATCACTAACTCGCACCAGCATTTAAGTTGTTCCCGACAAAGGCTCTCCTGAAAGACACGTGCGTTACCCCATAACTTCAGCTATGGTTGCAATTTTCTATCTAGCAATCTATATATAGAAGCTCAGCACGCCACGTCATTCTTGATGACGTGGCCCATTTCCAGCCGTCGGATCTCATATAAATGGCCCAGATCAAGCGATAAATAGTAACAGGTTAAACAGTAATGGTTTAGTACTGTTCATAACGGGTTCAGTACTATTTATTTGACCCGTAAACAAATTTTTAACGGGTCTGGTACTGTTCAGGACCCCGATCCGTACTAAACAGTACCGTACCATTAATGTTCATATCAGTTCTGGTACTGTTCACCAGACCCGTTACTGTTCACCATGACCCAAAAACACTATATATACTCTATTTTGAACGTTTCGACGTCTCGAATCTATTTCTCCACTCCATTTTACCTAAATCATATTCTTTAATACCTTGAACTTACAAAAAAAACGTATGCCACACTTATATTCAAATGACTTTTTTTTATACTCACACGCACTAAATTTAATATACACGATATATTATACGTACAACGGGTTAGAGTACTCGCGTGATTGCGCGAGCCTTTAGGTAGTATTATATAAAGATGGATATTGCATTTTAAGTGGCAAACCATCTATCGGTTCATCTTCCCAGATCCTTATCATCATGCACTTAAAAAGTGCCTAAAAACAGGGGCGGGCCCACAGGGTGGCACGGGTGGGGCGAGGCCCACCCTAAAAATCTGACTGGCCCATATTTCATAGCTAAAAAAAAATCTCAAAATATTATTCACATTCTGATCTTTCCTGGTCTAACTGCTTAATCTCTTGATCCAACAAGAAACGAGAAAAAAAAACAGATCGTTCGATCACGGCGCCTCGGCAGCTCGGCTTCCTGTCGTTCTCGAGTCTCAACGGCGGATGGCACACCGCACACGGTGGCCGGACAGCGGACTGCAACAGCGGGCTTGTGCTAGAACAATGACGTCGACACTCGGCGCCGCACCGCGCTCGGCGCGCGGCAGCCCACAACCGCAAGCAGTGGAGATCAGGCAGCAACGTCCGTGCATGACTAAATCAATAGTGGTGATCAGACGGAGCCTGGTATACTACTAGTACTCTACATTAATCAACAGTACTAACACAAGCGTTGAAACTAATCTTTTCTCTGTTCACATTGATGATTGACGTACTACTTCTTGTGCACTTGTGCATTCACGTTGTAGCTAGTAGCTACTAATCTTTGTTCACTTGTGCTAGTTGATGACCTTCCATTGTTGATGTTGTAGCTATTAGTTAGTGCTAATAATAATTAAAGATTAGTACTTTTTGCAAAACGCACTGATGATTGATGAAGTGATGCAAATGTTTAATCTCTCATGCAATGATCCAAGCAGTGATAAATTGATAGCAGTATGCTAATAAATTTATTATTTTTATTATAGAATTGTTGAAACATGAAGAGGAATGGAGACATTGCATCTCTTTTTCGGAAACATGCAGCAAAGAAGATTGCTTTTTCTTCATCTCCTTCCACAACCATGACTGTGGCGGAAGAGCAAACTATAGAACAAGAAGGCACATCGAAGCAAGAGAGAGTAATTGAAGAAAGTGTGAATGAAATGACATCTTCTTATTCCCCACCTTCGGTTCCACTTGAAGATGTCTCACCACCGCCATCTCCATCGCCGCCGGTTTATGACATGAATCATCTTCCATATGATCTGGGGGAAAGGCTTCCCATTGCAAGTTATCCTATCAATGATCAAGATGCAGTCCGAAGAGCATATATCCTTAAAGGTCCAAACCAACCTTATGCACATGATTTCAAAAAAAGGAAATTTGGAAAGAGAGATTGACACTTCTCTGTTATTTGGTTTCATAGATACTATTGGCTTAAATATAGTATCAAGGAGGAAGCTGCATTTTGCTTTATATGCTACTTGTTCAAAGAGAAAAAAAAGCAAGGGCAAGGGGACTGATAGCTTTATTAAAGGTGGTTAGAGAAATTGGAATAGAACCGATGCACTTGATAAACATGTGGGTGGTGTAACAAGTGTGCACAATGCAGCTCAAGAGAGATATAATTTATTTGTGAATCCTAGTGTAGCAGTTGATAATCTTATTGTGAAGGTGAATAAGGAGGATCTACGTCTTTACAAGATCGTTGATTTATTCACTTAGATATTTGAAGTTTCTTCTACATTAATGGTTGATATTCCGTGGACATGATGAAGGCGAAGAGTCTAGCAATAGAGGGAACTTCCTTGAACTTTTGAAATGGCTTGCAGCAAATAGTGAAGAGGTGAATAAGTTTGTTTTGAAGAATGCTCCAGGTAATTGCACCTTGACTTCCCCTAAGATAAAAAAGCAAATTATTCAATGTTGTGCCATAGAAACTAGATAGCAAATTATTGAAGAACTTGGTGATGAGCACTATGCAATTCTAGCTGATGAATCTAGTGATATATCACATAAAGAACAACTAGCTCTTTGCTTGCGTTATGTTGATAAACTGGGAAGGCCATGTGAGCACTTTCTTGGAGTTGTTCATGTAGATGATACTACTTTGTCACTTAAGGAAGCAATTCAAGCTTTACTTGTTAGTCAACATTTGACAATAACTCAAATCCGTGGGCAAGGTTATGATGGGGCTAGCAACACGAAAGGAGAGATTAAAGGGCTGAAAACATTGATCCTAAAAGAGTCACCTTCTGCTTATTATATCCATGTTTTGCACATCAACTCCAACTAGTTCTTGTTGCTGTTGCTAAGGGAAATGATGATTGTGTGTGGTTTTTTTATCAAATATCTCTCTTGTTGAGTATTGTTAGAGTTTCTTGTAAGCGTCATGACATGCTTCCAAAGCACTTGAATGTGGTGAACTAAAAACTGAGAGTGGATTAAATCAAGAGATGGGGTTAGCTAGGCCTAGTGAGACTCGGTGGGGCTCTCATTACAAAACTGTTGTCAATATTATTGCTATATATATCCCACAATCCGCGATGTACTCATAACTCTTGGAGAAGATACTTTACAAAGGGGTGATTGGCCAAAAATACATACTATGATTGGAGTGTTTGAGTCAGTTGACTTTATTTTCAGTGCACAGCTGATGCTTCTCATTTTTGGATACAAAAATGATTTCTGAGTGTTTGCAAAGAAGAGACCAAGATATTCTTAATGCAATGTCCCTTGTTAGTTTGGTAAAGCCTGCAATGGAGGGTAATTATGTGCCTTATGGAAGATCAACACGGTTTTGTTCGAAACCAAAGAAATGATGATCACTTTAAAAGAGAAGTATATATTGGAGTCATCGATCAAATGAGTCAAGAGCTTGATAATCGGTTTGATGAGGTTAATATGGAGTTGCTTTCTTGTATGTCGGCCTTGAATCTCGCTGACTCATTTGCTTCTTTTGATAGACACAAGGTACGTAGACTTGCTGAGTTTTACCCAAATGATATTTCAAGCACTGACTTGATAAGACTTGAAATGCAAGTTGATAACTATATTGATGACATGAGAAAAGATGATAGCTTCAAAGGCCTAAACAATCCCGTTGAGCTGTCAGTTAAGCTTGTTGAAACAAAGAGGCACAAAGTTCATGATTTGGTGTATTTGCTTCTCAAGTTGGTATTGCTTCTACCGGTAACGACCGCAAGTGTTGAAAGAGTATTCTTTGCAATGAGTTTAGTCAAGAGTAAGTTGAGAAATAGGATGGGTAATAGTCTTTTGGATGATTGTCTAGTCACGTTCATTGAGCGAGATATTTTCTTTAATGAATGAAGATGATATAATCGAGAGTTTCATGGCCATGAGAAGACGTCAGACCAACAAGTACTAGTATAAGCTTCTTTTATATAAATTTTAAACTTTATTTTTCATTTTAAAATGTTCATATGACTTTATTAATCTACTCGTTTTGTGCTTTTGGTAAATTATATATTTGTATATTGGTATGTCACATTTATAGTATAAAAAAAGTTATATCAAATTGGCCCACTCTTACTCAAAATCCTAGGTCCACCACTGCCTAAAAATAAAAAAAGTATGCTTGACGTATGGGTTCAGTGACGTATCCAATTTTCTTCTAATTCTCAAGGTCAGATGTCAAATTTCCACACATCAGCTGCTGAAATATCGTGTTGCAGTTACTTTCCGACCATTTAAGAACTCAATCTGCCACAAACTGGTTCATGAGTTCTTGGCGCGTAACTACAGCATATTAAGAACAGAGTGTACAAAGATACTGGTCAGACGTTGGTGGGTACAATAAAGTAAAGCTTGCACGCAATTAAGTGACAAACACTTGAACACATATCTTAGTTAAACGAAAGAAAGTGAAGAGAGAAAACTGAGGGCAACTTCGATTTGGCAGAGGAACACATAACTTTGCGTGTGCATGCATGCATTCTCAGGCGGTTGCGAGTAGCGGCGTACGTTGGATTACACTCACTTACGCACCGCGTCTTGTTCGTGCAAATTAACCGGACGCCATCATGGCCAAATGCATGCCAGCTAGCTTCCTACAGATGTACACTGCTACTCGAGATGATTCTGTTAGGACGCAAACTTAAAACTATACTGATTTCTGATCGAACACGTAGGGACGTGCATGGAGCCTTTTCCCCTTTGCTGTTTACTTCTAGGCAGTACAAATATATTTATTTGGACACACTTCTGAAAGAAAGATCTCCTGACTTGGCCATTCGATCTCCTTCCAATGGTTCAAATTACACCTCTCAAACTATACGAAAGAACTCAACTCTAAAGTCTAAACCGAACCACCCACACTCCTTCACACTTATCCCCCCCACCCTCACCACTAGTTGCCACCCCCTAACTCGCTAGCAACCTCCTCCGTCACTTTCCTATCATCACTACCCTCTTATTTTCAGAGATAAACTTAGGTTAAACCTATGTGTAGCCGTAACTAATTGAATACATACATGTGAGAGAAGTTTTCCTTAACAGAGGAGAGAGAGGGAACTCACTTCTCATTATTTCACTGGTATCCTCGAATCTCAAAGACATCTAATGTCTATGAACGTCCATGTAGCTACATCATGGTTTAAAAAAACTTCTCTCTTATTTCCAACCTCCAAAGGCTCATGAGCCGGACCTGTTGCCCCTTCTTCTGGAGCTTGTCGACGGGAGCACGGGAGATGATGGTGACGGCTTGCGGAGGATGAGGTAAGAAAAAATCATGTGATCTATTAAAAAATATTAGTTTAATGATTGATACCAAATCGGTAGATATATTATACTCCCTCAGATTCGTAATATAAGTAGTTTTAGGTTTGGGCATAAGAATTAAGGAAGAGCTAGTTAATATACCAAATGACACTATTACCCTTGTTCCTCTTGCAGTAAATACTCTACGACATGCAAACATGAAAAAATTTATATTGATTATAGCAATTAAAGAAGGGTAGACTAGGAAAAAGATACATAAATGTACATTGAAATCCTAGAACTACTTATATTTAGATAAAACTCTAGAATCCTAAAACTACTTATATTATGAATTAGAGGGAGTATTAGAACAAAATCACTGAAGTGGTTTTTCCCCACCTAGCTGGACATCCTACAATCCTGGCTTTCAATTATGCCTTACAATTCGTGCCAAAACATTTTGTATATTGAACTTTCAACTTCAACATTTTTAGCACTACCCGTCGGGCCAAAATGCACCTAGCATATTTCCACCACTCCCCATTCTCTATCTCTCTATCTCTCTCTCTCTCTATCGGCAGTCACTAACTGCATCTCTCTCCCACTGTTACCTCCGCCCTTTGCGACCACCATCGGCAGCCTCCCCGAACCTCACCGCCACCGTATGGACCCCCTCCACCATTGTCTACGGTCTCCACAAACATCACCACCGCTAGATCTGGCAAAGCTCAACGCGTCCACAGCGTGGTGAGCGAGCCACGACACCACCTCTACCCTCTACGACCTCCGCCACCACAATCTCCGGCCTCTCTGAGCCTCATAGCCACCGAATCCGTTCTCACTTGTGGCGTACCCGGTTTTAAGGCCGGATAAACCCCTGTGTTTTTTGTACTGGTCCCATGATCAGTAGCCAGTACACACAAAAAGCTTGATAGCATTGACATACAATACTGAGTATATTACACATATAGACCATTATAGTCTTTAGAGAACAACATAGCCGATTGGCTGAATAAGAGTTTGCAGCGGAAGATAGAAATAGTTAGGCCCATCAATATGCCAACCCGACAGGCAACTGACTGGGGTGACGCCCTAGCCCTCGTAATCACTGTCGTCATCGTCGGAGTGGTACTCCTCTTCATCTGGCCACATCAACAAGCCAGGTGAGTACTTTGAATATACTCGCAAGCAATTCCCACAGGAGACTAAAACGGTAGTATTGCATGCAGGGTTTGATTCAAAGAAGCAGCTCTATTCTAGGTTGCATATTGTGCGAAAAAGTAAGTTTTTAATTTAAATACCAGGATAGTAGATCCTAAGGCAGTTTCGAAAGTTGATAATACTTTAAAAGAATAAATCATTGCTCGAGATAACTTCCACTACCTCCTTTCCTTGTCTCAATCCAAAAGCTCCACCTATTGCCGTCTAAGGTGGTGGCACCAGCCCGTACCTTCCCTGACGGTACGACTGGCCCCCTTCTTCTGCAATTCCTTGCTACCTGCTGTGTAGCCTAAATTGCACCCTGTGGGCACATCATGCCCACGTCCTTAGTCCCTTTCCCAGGTTTTTACAAACGAAACTCAGTCTAACCAATGTGTGGCCTTGCCAGTTCATGTCCATAACCGAGGGCGCGGCTATTCGAATAGTTTTTAACACTCTGCAGAGGTTGTACGGCTTTACCCACAAGATGTAAGCCCCCCTTGTTGCCGAGCGCTACGAATACACTTCTCGAGGTGTATCGGCAGCGCTATTACAACGAGACCTTTTGCCCATGTTTGTACCAGAGCTGGACCCGCTAGATAAGATCTACCCAGTCCTCGCTTGTGCTCGGTGATGCCCGACCCCACAACCCGAAGTGGACTTATCTTTGTGTCGAACCTCTACCCACGTAATCACGTGGAGGTTCTCTAGGGATGCCAATCTACCTAGCACTCTCTTCCTACTACACACGAGTCCAGGCTCTAGCACTAGACGGGATATTAAGCCAAGTCCTTCCCATAAAGGCCATGTGGATGTACAGTGTGGAACTGGTTTAGCGGCACTTAGGCTCGGTCCTTGGTTGATTCGAGTAAGACTCCATATTTGTCATCGCCCACCATGTTACCTCCTGCTACTCTAACATCCCCTGAACTGCCCTTACCATTCTTACCTGAATCAAAATCATCCTCTGTTTTATTTGGGGTTTTGGCAACCACACACTTTCAAACAATCGCCTCGGAAGGCACTTACCATTCCGAGGGTTTTAATCCCATGTCCGAAGGAGTTTGTACAAACTAGACAAAACTAGGTTTTTCTCTATAGTAGGTCTAAGCATGGTTATTGCCTATATTCCTAAATACATTGCTGGACGTACGATGTGCAGCAAATAATACTAGGGTTACGAGAATGTATTTATCGGATCTGAGTCATATGCAACTATAGGGTCTAGCTAGATCTACATAAAATACCGTTGATATTCACATAGCATGCAGAGTTCATAAACAAAATAGTTAAGTTTTCACACATATAGGATCCAACATGATCAAAGTGGGGATGCTTGCCTGGCAGCTCTTATTCCTGTTCCTGACGTGGGGGTGATTGCCGATCCTCCTGGCGCACGTACCTCACTCCGTCAACTACACGTCGCATGAAATACCAAGTAAGCAACCAAGTGGGGTAACACCAGCAAGAACCAAATGCATGCTCAAAAGAAGTCGCTACTAACAAGGTGAGGTATTAAGTGTCAGGATGTTAAGGTGAGCGGTTTAAGTTTTAGGGTTTTCGGAAGAGCAGACGTTTGATTCTAACCTATAAGTTCCTGGGCTTATGAGTGTTTTAAGATGGAGTCTGGGGAGGGTATATGTGAACTCAAGCTGGTGGTAGGACTCTGAGGTTCTGATTCTTAGGTCTAAGGAAGCAAGACGTACCCTAGGCAATATATATATATATATAGCATAAAATGAAGACGCAATCGATCGGATGAAATTCCCGCTACTAAAGGCATTTTGATATACTGGATGGTATGCAAAATTTATTTTGGGGCTGCCCTAGAAATGACGTATATAGTGTATATGTTGATTTAAAGAAAATGCAAGAAATGCCCTAACTTAATCCTCACTGATATGATTTTGAAAATTGAAATTCTTTTGAATCAAGGGTTTGGGATTAAACCAAGGATTTCAGAACCAGAGTAATTGTTTGCAAAACCTATCTGGATAACCCTAAACCTGTCAAACCAGTGTAGAACTGGTACTGGATAAAACCGGTTTTGAAAGAAGTACGCCTTCTGCAGAGGTGGGTTGGGGCAAAAGGCACAAACAAAAAAGGGGGGCGTGGCCACTTAGCCGTGGTAGGCCTCGTCGAGGCCCACGGCCTGTTCGGGATTATGCTGGGCTCTTACCGCACCTGGTGAAACGGCCCAATACCTGACGACCGTTGCTCCCGCTGCTCGGAGGATGAAGGAAATAGAGGCCGGCGCTGAAGCTCCGCGTGAAATTTAGGGTTCTAGCAGCGGTCGATGGATGCGGAAATTGATTGAGGAATTGTGCTCTGAAGGACACGGGGGAAAGGATGGTGCTATGGAATTAGCTAATTAGGTCTTCATTTGCTCGTGTCTTCGGACCCGAGGCTACTAGGGCTTGAGAGAGGAGGAGACCAGAGGAGGTTTGAGGAGAAATTGGTTGCTGCTATGGCTCGAGAGGTATTTGGGGAAGCTGGGTAAGAAGGCATGGGGCTAGGAGTGCCCTTATATAGGTGGAGCGAGAAGCTCGGGCTGAGGCGGCCGCTGCTATGATCGGTCATGGCGATGGGACGGCTCGGGAATGCACTGATGCCACAGTGAGGTAGGAAGAGGACAAGGGAGGAGTCGTGGTGCACGCCGGCAGGGTGGACGGTGGTTCAATTGACGAGCGGCGCGACTTGCCACTGCTGATGAGCACTGTTGGCA
Source organism: Stipa capillata (assembly GCA_019208055.1). Classification (NCBI taxonomy): domain Eukaryota; kingdom Viridiplantae; phylum Streptophyta; class Magnoliopsida; order Poales; family Poaceae; genus Stipa; species Stipa capillata. The sequence goes on from JAGXJF010003324.1 coordinate 487,582, forward strand.
TGGCCAGGACGCGCTCTGTGCTCTGCCCGTGCTCGTCCAGGGTGGCATGGGGTGTCACGGGGCGTCCTGAAGAAGCCTGACACGCGTAACCATGTCACCAGGGTTCTTGGGGACGTGTTCAAGGGAACAGAAGAGTTAGGCACCGAAAACTAGTGCGGGGAGTGAGCGGTCCTTGGATGCCATGATATGCCAGGAGCTAGAGTTCAATGGGTAGGGACGAAACGTGGTGCTGCCATTGGGATTTATGAGGTTAGGTACGTTGACGAATTATAGGAGGGGCCCCACAAATTTTTGGCAAAATTTTACGTAGGGTTTCATCGTGATTTCATGTGAGTGATTATTTACAGCTAAAGTGTTCGATGCTGGCCATTTCGGATTTCTAAACATGATGTTCCCATGTTTTTGTATATTCGTGCTCCTGGAGGAGTGGGGGCTATTATAGAATTTTCCCAAAAAAATTTGAGGTTTATTTCTATGGGTTGTAGTTCAACGCGTATTTCTGCCCTAAAGTTAATTATTTTCATATGTGGATATTTTTGCACTGGGCACCTCTATATTATGTAATATTTGAGTTAGGGATAATATTAGGTTGTCCCATGAATTTTTCCAGAATTTTTGGAAAGGCCGAAGAGATTTAGATCATGCGATTAGGGTTTCGGGTGAAATGGGAGTTATTGGGAGAAAAGGGATCGGGGCTTAGATTTAGGGTTCCGGGGTGTGGTAAACTACGAAGGAGGTATGAGAATGACGGAAACTGATCCCTCTTAGCTCGGGACCACTCGAGGGCAGGGTGCCGTTAGTGTTGGTGCGTCGGTGTATACGGTGCAGTTGTCGAGTTTAAGGGGGTATTCTCGCATTAGGGTTTTATTCATGTATGTGGTGCGTGTGTGTGTGGCGTGTTCGGGTACAATGGATCCATGCATGGTTGAACATGTCCTAACTATGTGTGAGATCATGCGGGTATGCAGATTTCGAAAATCAAGGTGTGACATCACTAATCCTTGCTGGTAGTGAATCCGTCTTTCCTAAGCATCGCTGCTGCTAGATCCATCCTCCCCGAGCCTTGCCACCTGCGGAGCCATCCTCCCCGAGCCTCACCGTCGTCAGATCCATCCTCCCATAGCCTCGCCGCTGGAGTATTCATCCGCCTAGAGCCTCACCGCCGCCAAATCTGGTGAGACTCCTTGCATCCACGGCGAGGGGTGGTGCATCCATCGGCACAGTGCCTCCTGTAGAGGTGAGGCGTGTTTTTTTCCTAATAGATCAAATCCACATTTCATTCCTTGGAAATTTTAGTGAATAAGTGTTCTTGATCCGATTTGCAAAGAGTTGTTTGTGTTCTTCAATGGTGGACATTTTGTCCATGTGTTGATGATCAATGTACCGTCGACCTTATGTAATACATGGCGAGAAAAAGAGTAGGGGTACCGAGTCCGTCCAGGTGGCTCAGGGAGTCCTCGAGTGGGTCTCTCATATGAGTAGGAGTTCTAGATTGATCCAACAGATGTTGTCTCAATCTGTAGATCGTGGATACATGTCTTTTCATTCAGTGGGTTTTTCTAAAATTCGAACCATCGCGGCGGAATTTATGTGTAGTGGTGAAAAAATCTCCCTTTTTTGGCAACGTACATGCTGATGTAGGGAGGTCACAGCACGTCTGTCGGAGTTGTGCGCCTGCCTTTCTTGGATCCTCATGCTAACCATTCCTGCATGCGTCGAAAGTTATTGCGTGCATTAAACGTGACAGGACGTGGCGGCAGAGATCATGGGCTCGAGAAGCATTGGAACTATCGTAAGGCTAGTCGAGAATTGCTGGGCCCTATCCTATAAAGGGCCTGGAGTAATCGATAGATGTCATGCCTCCTTGCTCCCCTGTTTTCATAATGCTTGCACCCTTTGCAATTCGTTAGCCTACTTCGTCCTCTTTCTCTCGCCCGTGTCTCCCAACCTCATCAGGGATCAAGCCATGGGTAAGAAGAAGGAGATGGATGAGAAGAGCACCACTGCCTCAGAAGGTGGACACACACAAGTAATGCCGGCATCGGAGGTGACCAGCGAATTTCTTGGACAAGATGGAAGACCTAGAGTTGATCCCTTCGTGCCCTGGACGCTTGCATGCTGGCGGACGGTTAGGACATCCCCAGCCCGGACACCAACTGGGTGGTGGCCTTCGTGGACTTCTTCCAATGCAGCTTTCGCTTCCCGCCATCGAGTTTCTTCCTCTTCGTTCTCAAATTTTATGGGATTGAGCTTATCCACCTCAATCCCAACTCCATCTTGATGCTGAGCATCTTCGTACATTTGTGCGAGGCGTATCTCGGTACGCGTCCCCACCTCGACCTCTTCAGGTACTTCTATATTTTGAAGAGACGACCAAATGAAGTTGTCAGATGCGTGGTCTTCTGATTGAGGGATGACAAGTCAAAGGAGTATCTCGACTTCGCCAAGAACTCACGAGCAGGATGGAAGAAAAAGTGGTTTTATTGCCAACCTCCTCCGCCCAGAAAGATCAACTACCGCGGGCTCGCACTGTATGAGACTTGGTTTTGTCAGAAATGCCCCATCAAACCACGTGGCTCCAGACCTTCATCTCTGAGATAGCCATGCTTAAGGCACGTGATCTGATGGCTTGGGACATCTCCGAGGACTTCATTAAGCGGCGCCTGAGCCCTTTGTGCTTGAGGATCTCGAGCGCCTAGGAGTACTCGGATGAAGCGGACCCGTGTGAAAACTGACCTCTTATTTTCAGCTCACTCTGTTCGGGACCAACTCTCTCTAGTCGGAGGTTGAGGAGCTGAAGGAGCAGCTAGGCCGGTCGAATGCCATGCTGGACTTAGAGAAGGCTCGATCGACGAAGGTGGAGGTCAAGAGAACGACGTTGGTGTTGGAGAAGGCCGTCCTCGTCGATGAGCTGTCGGAGACTCAGGCAGCTCTATCCTGGGCGGAGTCTCAAGTGTCCTTTCTCAAGGACACCATGACCTCGGCCCTGGACTTGCTCGAGATGGCCCCGCTTGAAGTTGGAGTCGAGGTCTAGCCAGTGGAAGGCTACGCCTTGAGGGTGAACGAGTTGACTCGGGCAATGTGTGACTTTCGGCCAACGGTAACCATGCACATCATGGGTCAACATCGGCAGGGGGTCTTTGATTCGGTAGCAATGGCGTTGGCCCTGATTAAGGCTCGCCACCTAGAAGTTGATGTCAGAGCCCTCCAAGATGAGCTTCCCGGAGCAACCGAGTCGGAGACTGAGCGGCTGATCAAGGAGATGAAGGATGCTTCCTTAGCTTTCATAGATAGGCTGGAGTTGTTGGTGCCTCCTTGTACCCCACCTACTCAATAAAGGCTCAAATTCTTTTGATTAGTGCATGAATGTCTTATCTAATTTTGTGTGTACGTTAAAAACTTGTCGGGAACATGACACTAAAGGATAATGACAATGCCTAATGCTTAGTGCTTTTGCTCCTTCTCCTAGCCCAAGTCAAAGAACATCGCTCCTAACTAGGGAGTTTAGCCATTCGGTCCTTAGGTCTAGCTGAATGGGAGGCTCAGTGGCCTCCGGGTGCAATAAGGGACTTTCCTATATCCCGCGAAGTCACAATTCAGAACTCCTTCTCTTTGTGAGGAGAGAAACGCGAGCACTTGCGTGTCATGTCATTGTTAGCTATTCTAGTGCCATGTATCCAAGCTAGAGTTATCGGAATTTTCTTGTGGAAGCTAGTCGGTGGGCCTTGCCAAGTACGTGGTTCCGAGTGGTTCCAACGAGCATGAGATACTTCGTACTTTAGCTTTCCTCCTCGACCCAGGTCAGAAGACGTCACTGCTAACAGGGGATTTTGATTAGTCAACCTTAGGTCTAGTCCGGTGTGAGGCTCAGTGGTCTTCGGGCACTAGTAGACGCAACAAGGGACTTTCCTTTGTCCCCCGAAGCCGCAGCTCGGAATTATTTCCCTTTGCGTGGAGAAAAACTGAGGCACCTGTAGAACATGTTGTCGAGAATCCTCTTAGTACCAGTACCTGTCCAACCCCCCGACTGGCTATCAGAGAAGAAAACTAGGATAGGCAGTCAAAGAAAGAAACTATTAGCTGAATTGTAAGTAGCTTTAAAGGAAAACTAAGCAATTGTTTGTATTACCCTCGTGGTTGGAGCAACCCTGCAGGGTCTAGTCACTCTGTGGCCTTCTAGGCACTAGCTTATCCAGGTGCGTGTATTGGGTGGAGGTACCCGGAATAGCTTA